>BJKM01000030.1:2872500-3335717 GCA_015082035.1 Chaenogobius annularis | reverse complement strand
ACTCCATAATCAAACTGTCAGCAATGTTGCTTTATTCATGTATTCTAGTCAAGTAAAAACTGCACTATACATGCATATATATATATATATATATAATATATATTATGGCAATATGGCATTTACTTATCTTACTGTTACTGTTTTTCTTTAACAACTTATTGGAATTGAAACCGGCTGTCTGATCACCCTGACAATATGGCTCATATAAATGTGCTTTCTATCTTGTTCAAATTGATATACTTCTACTTCATCGGCATTTTCTGAATAATTAAATACAGAGCCCCTCATAGACGCTGCAATTCCCACACATAGACCTATAGTCACAGTTTTCCTAGAGCTTGGTGCTGTGTGCTGGCTGGAGAAGCAGTGTTTGGCCTCTGTTGTGATGTGCTCTGCCAAAGTGCACTGCCTCCGTCATTGAGCAAATCAAAGCGTGGGTGCTGGGATTAGGATTTAAGCTGTAGCAGCAGGAGCAGCGTTTTCATTTCAAAGCCACAATATCATTTAAAACCAAAAACTGTATGCCATAGTCATCATTTTCACACTGGTATTACTGTTAGTGATAATCACTCAACGTATACAAGAGAACTAATGCTATAATTTATTTAACCAGGAACGTCCCACTGAGATGTAACATCCCTTTTTCAGGGGAGTCCTGACATTATTAAAGCTGTTTTAGTCCACATAATACACCTACTGCACTCAAGGGGCCTTTAATAGTAAGATTGATAGACTGGTATACAGTAAACCTTTAAGTATGCAGATCAGCAAGGGTTTGTTGAAAATCACCTGGTCATTTTACGACTACAAAATAAGATGCAATTTAATGTTTATTTATATGAAAGCAGAAATGTTTAGATATTTTGAAGTACACTTTGCCATATTGTGTTTGTGGGTGCAAATCTGTGACAGTAAGTAGAAATTAGCCAATGGAGACAATGTTGACATACTTTAGCCCGACTAAAAATGTTGAAGACTGCTGTCACGTCTATATGTTTCTTTGTAAAACTGAAATTATGCTGAAAGAAGACTGTGCTTGGTTTCTTTGATGAAAATAATGTGTTGACCCACGGAAGCACCCACCATTAATCGCTAAATCGCACAGACAAATAGTTTTCATGTTCTTGTACCAAGCCAAATTACGTATTTTATACGAGTTTCTGTAAGGTATAAGAACATTGTTATGTGTGTTTTGGACAAACAGAAGCTTGTGTGATCCGGCTGCAGCCTGTGAGCTGCACATCAGCCCCATCATATTTCTCTATGACACATTAAGTGTTTTGTTCTACACTGTCATATATTGCTGGTGTGTGGACCTCTGTATAATACATCAGCCTTCTTTGGCAGCACAGACTGAGAGCAAAACCTACTAAATAAATATTTTACCTGTTGTACGACAGTGCAATACATCAAACTCTCACTTGTGCCATGAGGATAATAAGTCAATGGAGAGTTATTGGTGCATGGTCAGTGTGAGGAGCAGTATGAGGACTTTGAGGCTTTTTGGGTCAGATGCTGTTTGCAGTATTGGACTATGGCCTATGTGCATCTCCCTCTCTGTAAACAAACAGGACATGCCAATGGAGCACAGCTGATACTGTGTGCTGCTCTCCACTCACATGCACTAACAAGGGATTGGAGAGATTGTTCTGCAGTCTTATTTGAACATATATAAACATTTGATTCCACCATGCTGCAAATATGTTTATTCTAATGGATTGTTTGTTATACAGTATAGTAAAAATAGAGTAAGCTAATTTGGGGCAGTTTATAGCCTCAGTGGCTGTTGCAATAAATAATTAAAGCAGAGTCATCTGTCAAATGTGTTTAATTTACATGTTAGCCGTGGATGCACTACAAAATACCAATATCTTCCCAATTATTTACATTGCTTTTGAATGTCGGACATTTATTATTATTTGATTTATGTTTTAGTTGCAAACCGATTTTGATGAAAATTAATTTTCAAACAACAATCTCGCAAAATTGTGTTGCCAAGCTTAAGAAACGTGCTTGACTTCATAAATATTTTGAAAACCAATCAGGCCAAAACTTTGCTCCTCTAAACTCCAAATGGCACCTACTATTAAAGAAATGAGCTGTGAAATTAGCACTGGATTACTTTTTTCTGTGTTTTCTATTCTTTCCAAGTTCCAATTCTGAGTAAAATTTGCATCCAATGTTAGGAATGTAGTAGTAGGAGACACACAAACTTAAAATGCTCAAAGATTTCAGTTTTCAGTGGTTATACTATGGTTTCTTTGCTACTGAATCACACATCTCAGTGCAATTCATTTTAATTTATTTATTTGTTTGTTTGTTTGTTTGACAGGGACAATGCAATAGTATATATAGTTACAAAACAAAGCTTGTAGCCGATGCAATGCATACTAAGTTTACAGCAGAGCTAATTTTCAACTCCCGTCCCTGTGTTCACTTGTGTTCTTTGTTTTTCACAGTTGAAGGTGAGCGTTTAAACCTGAGTAATTTGTGAAACATCTACAGTGTGCAGTATGTGGGTGTGACAACTTTGTAACTGCTGTAAATTACAAATAATTGAAAGATATGTGGCAACATTCATATAAATGCTGTAAATGCAAATATTTGATTTCAGAGTATGCAATATGACAGGGAAGACAAAAATTTTAGGGACAATAAATACAATAAATACAAAAAGCATTGCTCAGCGATATTGACTCATTGTGTGTTATGGAAACCCATTTTATTTGCTTTTGTCCCAAAATCTCAAGGCTGAGACCTAAAAACCTTATTGAGGTGGAAAACGTTAGCTGCTAATATCATACAGCGATCCAATTCACATTCATATTATTTGAATATAAAGTGAAACTAAATGCTGAATGATGAATGAGAATGTGAACAATGCTACTTTCGCCTGCCCCAGAGAAAAAAAATAAAAAATTTGTGTGCATATTTTTAACCCATTCAAAGTTTCAGTATTATTATGATGACTCAAAAAAAATGTATGAGTCAGTATAAAACAAAGTCCTTTACTGTCACTCCACAAGGTCAGAAATGTGTATAAAACAAACCCAACAGCATTTATACTATTTTGTCATTATTTTCCATTTTAATTGAATTTGTCATGCAATTGTCATGCACTTACTCAGAGTAGAACGCTAGTTATGGCTAAATAAGCATAAAGGATATAATGATGTAGTCAATGAATTATATAAAAAATACACTTTATAAAAAGACATATTTTATTTTAACAGCTTTCTGAGGTAAATAATGTCCATCTGTGAGAGTAGGATCTCTCCTTCACTGTGGTTCTCCCTGAGGTTTCAACTTTTTCCTGCAGGATTTTTGTAGTTTTTCCTCACCGAGAAGGAGGCTCTAAGGACAGGGGACGCTTGGACAGTTATCCATTTGCTAAATTCCTCATTGTTTCATCTGCTTCTCTATTTCATTGTCACCCGCCGAGGCAACAGCTGTTGTGACATTGGCCGTTACTAAAATAAATAGAATTTAATGGAAATAAAGACTAGTTTCTGAGGTAGACTGAAAGTTTCACCCGGAAACTATTAGTGTCAGAATCTGTGCGAGACCAAGATGTATTTGTAGGTGCTGATCATGCTGATTTTTCTCACCTCCAGAGCCAACACCTTCTCAACTCTGTCTGCAGCCTCACAACTCACCACAAGTTGTGAATCGCACATTGCGTGGAAGGTGCCACTGAAAATGTTCCCGCCACATTGCCCTAATGCTTTACTATCCTTTTGTGTTGTGGTATGCTGAGTTCAAACTTTTGTAGCTTTGCAAATACATTTTGGGTGTGAAATGTGATTGAAAAGCTGAAAACATAAACTAGCAATCAAGGACACAGGAGGGTATTGCCTTATTGAAAGGTTAATGATGATGATGGATAGTGTGAATGTGGTTTAATGGCACTTTGGAATTATGTTTGCTGCTTTCTAATTTGCACTTTCATTAGAGGATGCTGCTAACCACCTTGAAACTTGCATTAGGATATTTTTTTTCCTCCTTCTTTTTGCCATTGAAAGAGTGCAATATCAACAAAAAAAAGCATCTTCTTAGTAATGGCAATGCATTCAATTTAAATTAGAGAGGCGGAAGAGCTATTGAAAAATATTATTACAGTTGCTGGTTCCGAGATATACAAAAGTAAATAATAAGGATGAACTACAATCTACAACTACAAGTCAGAATGAATAATATTTAAATAAAACCAATAATGCAGTTTAACCTTTCAAAATGGTATATAAATGTTTTTGCACTTGTGGTTAGTTGTACAGTTCATTAACTTTTTTTATGCGATACTTGAACCTCACCCAAGATGACAACAAGATATCGCCTTCAACTCCTCAAATTTTCAGTTCATTGTATCAGTAAGTGATTAAACCGGGTATTGATGAAACATTATGCATAACCAGACCTCATCAGTTTGGACCCACATAATGCGAAAGAAGGAGATGCATATTTGAGTCAGTACACATTTTCACTGGACATTGTCAAGAGCTGATCCTTCTGTCCACAACGAAACAGAATTCATACAATTTGGATGGACCAGGTTCATGCATATAAACTTGAAAATGTTATGTTTTAAAATATCGCTTACTTTAATACGTTTTATGCTCCATGTAGACATTTCTAGAATTCACTAATAATTAAAATATCAAATAAACAAGCCAATTAAATACGTTTGACTGAGCTTTATTTATGTTCTATGTTGACAGATTACCACAATACAATGCCATACAATAAGCATGTGTAGGTCTATCCTCAAGCAATGAAAGACATCGCTAAAACAAAATGAGTGGATTAGCAAGGGCACCGACGCACAACAGAACGCATTTGTTTTAGCTCCGTAGTTTCCTTGAAAAAAATCTCACCACATCGCTGTTACCCTACATTTACTCCTCAGCACATGCTTACAACACGTCGAGCTCTGGGAATACGGCGAGGAAATTAGACCAAACCAAAACTAATGCGTTACTCATTTGAAATAGTAGCTTGAGGAGTACTAGATTACAGGGATGTACAATACTAACGTTCCTTGTTACTCTAAAAAAAGTAATTTGCGTACTCCCAACTCTGGATAACATGCATATTGATATAATCCCCCTCTTCTGTCTCTGCAGCAGCTGGAGGAACATCTCAAATTGCAGAGCTCAGAGCTGAGGACACTTCAGTCTGACCGTGTCACTGTAGGGAAAAAAGAGAGAAACAATTACAGCAAAAATACACCTTTTCTACAAAGGGTACAAGTTTTTTAATAGTATAAAGCTGGTATGATCGTAAATACATGCAATGGTACTTACTTAGAAGTTACTTCAGAGTGGACAGAAACTCAGAACTGTGCACACCTTGTGGTGACCAGAGCACTCTTCGTAAAGAATTGAAGGAGTGTGTGTCCTGGATTCTAGACAAATGAAACGTACCGTGGGCAAGCGAGGCACAGCAAGGAGCAGTATGGCCAATCACAATGCTTCCCCAGAGCACACAACCAGACGGGGGCATTTCTACCAACAACGGTCTACATTAGTATCAAACAAGGTAAGTCTGAGAATACTGGATGTACGCTGGATTTTGTACGTTATAATTGAAGCTGACACAAGCACAAAGACCACAAGGTAGCTCTGGAGAACGATCAGCACAAGGCGTAAATGTGGATAGGCATGGACAAGCGGAGCGATGTAACCTGGAAGTATTGAGGGTCAGAGAGCGTCGAACAGGTAAAGCTGCTCTAACATTATAGTCTGCCCACTATTGTTCCAGGCCAAAAGTGAAACTGTGAACGGATGACCACAGGTGTTGTCATGTCCCTGTTCAGCAGGACGCCACTATAAATGGGTGCCCCCCTCACATACTGAATGAGAGCAGGTGTGTCTCAATCTACCCTGCACCTCCTGCAGCCTGCAGCAACCTCTGGGTTCTGTTGATGTGAAGTATGGATTGCCCATGAATGGTGCTGACAGGCGTTAGACCTGTGTTAACCGCACTGCCACTGTTAGAATGAGACGAGTGCTTATTTATGGACATTAATTATTGCTGTTCAGTAACTGCATCCACAGCTACTGTACTGTGCAAAGTAAAAAAACTAATTATTATGTGACAGCATGGTAATAGTGCTAACAAGTCAAGCATAATTATTATTTGACAACAATTAACAGCAGATGAAAGGAAAGGAAGACTTTCTCAAAGTTGCCAAGCAAAGTTGCCAAGCATGCAACTACAGATTTGTTTTTGTTGTTGCTGTAACTGACTAATTGCTCTAAGATCCAATCAGCCGAAGAAATGCAAAAAAATGCTGCATGTTACACGTTAACATAAGCAATTATTTAAGTCTGGATTAAACCATTTATCATTTGTTCTACATACATTGTCAGTTTTGTCAAAAAATGTGTGAAAGACAATGAAAACAAATTATTGTTTATAAATTATTATTCTATCAGAGAAGCATAAGTACCTATTTATCTTTATTTTGAACGGGACCAATCTTTGGCTAGAAACCAGAGGAAAAAGATTACAATCTTAAATAAGATAATAAGTGAATACATGCTTGAATTAAACAGTATTTATGATTTGAGGATATTTGGACTGTCTTAAAATAATATTTAACGGAACAACCAAAATATTTCCTGCTTTACTTAAAATAAGAAAAACACAAACATTTTCATGCAACAAAAGGCTAATGTAATTGAAATAAGAAAAAAGAGCTTGTTCCATTAGCAAATCTTATTTTTAGATACTAAAATATACTCAAATTACGATAAATGTTACTTGATTCAAGCACTTATTCACATTATCGTATTTAAGATTTTCCTTTTTCCAATAACGCCACAGGCTAATTTGCAGCACCCAAGTTTAAAGTAGTTGAATTCAGAATATATTACTTTATACAACTGAATGTTAATTTGAGAGAACATACATTGCCAAAACTCAACAGAGTTTGTTTGAGTTGATAAACTGCTCACCTTACTCAAACTGGAAGCATGCCCACTGGTGCATTCTGCTTTCTATAGTTCTACGGCAGCATTTGTGTCAGGCGCTGTTCTGTCACACTGAGTCCACTACGGCATATTTAGCTTTGTCTCTCTTTCCATCTGGAACAGTGACTTATGATTTCGCTGGTGGGACCGCAGCGACAGAAGCCGGATGACTGGAGATGACTCAAAGCCCAATTGGTTGATTCCTCCCAAGCTGCCGTCTGAGCTTAGGGAACGCTGCTCTGGTTCCGTAGGCTCCATCTGTGGTCCTGGAGGAGGCACTTCAGAGGTCTGGCTGGGGCCCAGAGACGGGTCTGTGCTCTGCCTGGACCCTTACCCTCTGCCCTGGGACCTCTGCTTGACGTGTTAGGACGACCCAGATTGTGGCCCCACGCCAGACCCACTGCTCAAAATAACCTCCCAATTCATCATGGTGCCTGCCAAGGGGAGGGCTGTGCTGCATAGGCACTTCTATTCAATTTGGGATTGTCTGAGGGTCACATGAGCGCTGACAACTTCACTTATACAATTATATCAAAATGCAATCTGTATTCATCATCTGTTTGTGCAAATCACTTTAGTTTACTCTGTATAGGACTGTAATTAATAAGTGGGGAAACTGCTCAGAAAAATGCTGAGCCTTTTTATATAAACTGTGTTTTTGTTTTTTACTACAACTAAACGGCACTGTAAATCTTTATTTTCTGAAAGGGAAAAATCCACTATCCCTAAATTGTCATGTTACTACTGTAGTAGTACCCCCCTTAATCAACATGGGCGAACTAATAACCAAATTACATCTAATTTAAGTTTTTATGCAGGAAAAGATAGGTGAAAAAAAACATTAGTCAGATCTGACTAATTTAATACAGTTTTTCATCAGGTTCCTGTTCTGCAGCGGGCAGAAAAAACCTTCACAGCCACAGTCAACCACAGTCAACACACACAACCTGTTCACAGTCAGTAACAATTAAAAAAAAAAGAAACATCTGTAAACATTCTTAAAATGGGCATCAGAGCTGCTTGTTCTCAAATAGAGGGTGACATCATTCACTCCAGAGCCGAGTGTGTAAGATCCCTGTCTCAAAGTGTTCCTAAAAAGTGGCATCGGGAGCTGCTGGTTTGAGCTAAGGTTCAGGCATATGTTCACTGTATAAAGAACGCCAGAGCACACGTGTGTTTTTTCTGGAAATAAAACCTGATGGACATGCTCTTTATATAGTTGTTAAATGTATATCTAGATATTGTTTTATCACACTCAAATAGCCTGTTGAGAATGGAAATTGGGAGAGTCTGGAATTATCTGGAAATAGGGGAAAAACATGCATTTTAATAGTTTCAATCCTTTGACTTCACTTAAATATGGAATAAGATTCCATTCCAAAAAATAGGGGTATAGTTTTTCTCTGAAATTGTTGTCAAATTTTTACACCTTGATATTTGAGGGATTCTGTTTGCCATATAAATGGGAAGGTCTTCCTATAAATCAATTGGGGTCGGCCAGAAGGACTTCTGGAACAAGGTCAATAGGCGGACGCTGTTTCGAGTTTGTTGTCGAGCCCTGCACTTTTTTCTAAATATTAGCAATGTAGCGCCCCCTCAGGCGAGGGGGATATTTTATTTTAGTTCAGTTCATGTGAGCTGAAGTGTGGTAAGAATATGAACTACACCGAATGTAACTGAAACAGTGTTTCAACTTTTAGTCCCCAATCGAACCACCTAACAGGTGTAAAAGCAAGTTAAAATGTAAATCTATTTGTTAATACTGGGGGGGTTTAGTTGATAACAAACATATTTATTGTATTTATTGATATTTAATTAGTTTCTAATAAAAAAAAATAATTAGTCTATTTTCTTCAGTTGCATATCTGTAACAAAAACATTTTCCTCTTGGGGATGAATAAAAGTAATTATGATTCTGAATAGTTTGAGATTATTAATTAAATAAATGTTATGCTAAGTTTTAATATTTTTTATGTTACATTTTCTAAGTATTTTTTCATCATGTAAATAATAGATAAGTAACAAGCACATATTTCCTTCACCCGTGATCTCACTTCCTGGGACATAAACAAACCTGAGGTTTAACCATTAGGCGCGTTTGTGTTTAGCTGTGCCTCACTTGGATGATCGGCGAAAGTTAACAATGCTGTAAAGACAAACAACTTCAAAGTGGTTGAAATAGCGTTTTCTACGCACTCACCAATGACATTGAACTCAACGAAATTGTCAACTGACCACTTAATGAAGATTATCATGAGCATCGAAGGTCAGGTATTTGAGCCACAGAAAAAGGAGGGTAGCAGGTTTTGCTTTGCCCAAACGCCCTTATTGGGTGTAACTCCGGCCATCAAACATGGCTGCCATTTTAAACCAATGGGAGCACTCGTTGGCGCGTGTCGCCAATTTAGCCTTTAGCTGCTAGTTACATCCGGTAGTTCACAGTCCAGTAGAGTCCGGTAATGGTAGTTATCAGACCTGGATCTATGCTACAAATTGGACATTGAGCATTTCTGGAATCTCCACAACTCGTGGTAAAGTCCTGTTTTTAATGGCTTCATTGACTTATAATTATGTAATTTAGACAAGACCTGCAAGGGAGCTGTTTGGGCACACAAGATATGACTTTATTTTACATATTTTGAAATCCAACAAAATGACCAAACATGTCATTTTGATTTGGAGGACTTGTTTCAATACATATTACACATCTCTGCTGGCAAATGTGGGAGGGCCATAACTGCAACACATATGTTTTATGGTGAAGGAAAATCATGTACAAATGTGTCTGGTAAAGAATTTATTGGGATGTTGAGATATGCTTCCTATTATTATTATTATTATTATTATTATTATTATTATTATTATTATTATTATTATTATTATTATTATTATTATTATTATTATTATTATTATTTATTCATTATTCATTACTAATTTTATTTTTAAAATCTGTTTTGGAGACATCAGTGCGAGAGCTTTAAGTGTTACACCTCCAAAATATGCTACGAAAAAAAAAAGGGAGGCATGTATTTTCTAAATCTAGGTTAGTCACATTGGTTTGGTGCCATACAATAACCTAGTCTATAACCCAGTCCTTTGTACAATCAATGAGAGAACCAACCGATAATAAAGCGCGCACCGCGGTTGGTCTGATGAACGGCGGCCAGATGGGTGCGAGGGAAAGGTCACCCAGACTTTATTAAGATGTCAGCCAGAGTTTATCAGGATGGAGCACGGAGGAGGGTGGGCAAATATGAAAAAAAATATATATTTATAGTCTGTGAAAAGGATAGTGACAATATGACCTTGAAATTACTTTAGAAGCGAGTGTATCACTGAAGAGTTTTGCGATAAGTGATTGAACATATGAAGGCGTTCTTTCTCCTATTGTGAAGGGACAGTGCTTCTGAAAATGACAGTTGCTTTTCTGTTGCAAAAAAATTATTGGCTGAACATTTTTCCTTAAGAAACGATTATGAAGCTGTGACAATTGCGTAAAATCACATACAAACTGAGTGTGGCAATTTGAATACAGCTTTGGTTAAACTGAACAGGGTTTTCACAAATTTAAAGAAGTCCAATATGCTAAAGGCAGATAAAAAGTCAGTGTAGGCAGTGTATATACAGCAATGAAATGGTGAATTTCCTGTCCAGTTCAACACGAGGCCAAACAAGCTTCAGGCACAGTCTGACAATAAATTAGTTAATAGCAGACAACAACAGCATGGTTCTTCCCTCTAGTTTTAGTTGGATACGCCGTCTCCTAAAGACGGCATGCGTACAGTATGTAAAAATGTTTTTATAAAATGGCAACTTGACATAGAACAAATTCTGAACTTTGCACATCAGGGCTTTCAGAGACGAGGAAGAAGATAATCTGTGCCCAGAGGAATTAACACATTTGTGGAAGTTTGTGTTTTATCCACACGTACACTTTTATTCACACGATTTTTAAACAAACACAAATTAACACAAAGCAAGTTACAGATGGATAATCACAGGCAGCATGTTAAGACCTTTATGTACCATGTGAATACTTCATCTGGGGACATCTATATGTCTATAAACGTAAGTGGGTTTGTCTCTAAACAATGCTAACAAATAAATGTAATCAATAATGAGAAAATAACACCACAAACTTAACTAACCTGTTTACAAAGACACTAAAGTTTGCATTCTATGTGCTTTTATAAGTTTTGTTTTGTTTTATATTTAAGTTAATGTATGTTACTTAATAACTTTTATAAATACGTAGGTTTCCTCCGTGTTTTTAAAAGTCTTAACATGCTGCCAGTGATTATCCATCTGTGGCTCTCTGCTGTGAGATTAGGGCTGAGTTTTTTGTAATGATTCCATAAATTATACCGATTTTTAATCTGTGCCATTTAACACAAATAATATTCACATGTCTTCCTCCAAGACATGTGACCTCATCACAAAACCACATGTTTTTACTGACAGAGTGGATCGACTGTGGACTCTCGATTCAAAATCCCACCCAAATAATTGAATATTTCACATGATTGATCTGTCAATCTTTTGAGTATTTGCCCAGCCCTATGTAAGATCCTTTTTTTTTTTTTTTGAGCAAGACTCAGCCTATTCCCATGGAGAATGAACGGAACATGAAGTGAAGATCTGCACTTTTACGGGACTCGGAACTAGCCGAGCGCTATATAATGAAAAGGGACTATTGAAAACTTTTAAGTTCAGTTGAGGCTAAGTATGTGTTATCTTTAAAACTACCACTAAATTACATCACACGGTGGAAAGAGCAGATCTTTGAAGATGTAGACAGTCTGAAAATGGAGGGTTACTTAAATATGTGTGAATGAAACAAAACACAAATCCAGCTATGTGTTTGATGAGGTAACAACATTCTAGAAGCTCACAGGACTAAATTGTATGTAATAAAAGACCTTTAAACTGACAATGCATAATATTTTGTCATTGAACATTAACAGGGAAAGAGTAACAGACAGTATCCAGCCAGCTTATTACTGGCTGGTCTGCTGCATGTCTAATTTCTGCCTAATAGTATGTGTAATTGAATGAAATTGCTGTGGTATTGGTACAAATGATGATGTAAGAGTGGAGCAGCTGCTTTCCCAGTGACACACCACTGTGGGACAATGATGCATGATGAGGCATGTGTGCTCCCACCTTTGCTTCAATATGCTGTGCACTGATGTCAGCACAGGCACATGATGTTTTTTGCCATATGTTTCAAGTACATTTACCCATGCTGACGTTGTAAATAAGAGTTTTTTTTTCTCAGTGTTTTGCATGGTAAAATAAAGTTAAATAAAATACAAATATGAAACAATGAATACCCTTTGTGTGAGCAAACAACAGAAAATAAATAAATAAATATACATGTACTACCGCTGTTTTGTTGTTTTTATAAATAATTGCCCATTTTGTGACATAGAAGCACCTCATCAGTGATTGCAGAGGTTAGTTGTGGCTTTTGGTCAAATAGTCCCCAAATTTACACAAATGTATTCAACTCGGACCAAATCATAGGTTCATATTGGGGCTCAATAAATAATCTGACCTTTTGGCTTTAGATTGATTTGCGGCAGAAGAAATTTCATAGTGATCTCAAATTTGACCGAGTCAGACTTCCACGTCTGTATCATATTTTCGCAATGACATTGTTATGCTAATACTTATACCAGAGCTGTATTACTTGAATAGTATTGAGTGGCTGATATTTAAAGCTTTCATGCAGTTCAGCCTTACTCACTGATTTCAAGGGAATATCACGTTTGTCTTCCATTTTCTTAGACCGCAAATAATTCTGTCAATCTGCCTTTGTTGTTCCTTCTTCTTACACACCATTTGTTGTTTAGTGTGGTGTATTTCTGCCATGTGCTCAAAGGGAATAAAATATGTTAAGAGGGATTTCTTAGTCCGATTTGGCTCTATGTAGTTGTTATGGGATTGCATTGTCAAGTTAAAATTGAATACACTAAAGATTTATTAAAATTCATCACAGACATGGAGCTTGGGGTCCCTTTTTGGTTAATGAAAAGGTTGTCAGTGCTTAATCCAATAAAATCAATACAATATGTGTGGCAGTATGGGTTTAGGCCACTATAAAAAATGTCCAGTATGTGGCGCTTTAGAGCATGAAAGTCCCTCTCATTCTCTTCTTTGGTATCTGACTCGTGCATTTCCACCTGCCCTCTGCTGTGCCAGGTAGCTATTCCTTCAGGTTATTCTTGAAATTCTCACTGCTTCATGGCACGCCCTGTTGTTCCATGGTGATTGTGTACTGCATCACCTGAATTATTTTGGTTATGTAGCCTATTTCTAGCCCAAGGATGTGTATTGGGAATGGGCAATAGTTACAATTTTGTCATAACGATGAATCAAGTATTTAAAGCATTAATTAAATATTTAATGTAATAAACTATTGTAACTAAATGGAATTGCCTCCTTTTAATGAATGTGAACAAAGTTGTGCGATTTATTGTGCTGCAAATGTTGGCGTTGTTGGACTGATTAAGTAATTACTAATGTTGTAATATTGTATTTGTATTTCAGCTACCGCTCAATAGGCCACATATGTAACTTTTATGGGGAAGGGTATCTCCATGCAGACAAGCAGATGTTACAGGGCAAGTTACAGGTCTGTGGTGTCATAAAAATTTCACATAGGTAGAAAACTATTCAGATTTATTAAACCCTTCATACGCGCTCCAGCTAGTCATTTCCTCCTCACGCATCACACCTGGAGCAGAAATCTGCGCAGATCCATGTCCATGCCGGTGTATAAAAAGAGTTTGTTTGTGAGGGTGAATGTAGGACAACGGATGCAAATTAGCACATAGCAACAATCCGGCGTGTTCATTAACATGCACTTCCCCAACCAAATAAAACAACAAAAGATGAGTCCGCCTCAAGTCACACCTGCTCCACTCCTCCATTTCACCATGTAAGGACAAGGTGAAGTGAGATGGGTTTGATTGACACACATCGGCGTGTTCATTTAACATGCACTTCCCAACAAAAAACACCCCAAAGAAGGAGTCCCGGGCAGTCCACCCTGCTCCACTCCTCCATTTCACCAGTCGCTGCAGCAGAGACTTAAGTGAAAAGATGGGTTTGATCTGACACACAGAATTTTCTGACAAAGAAGGATTGCCCTGCAGAGAGGCGTGCAGCAGAGACTTAAGTAAAAACTCTGATTTTCTGACTAAAATTGCCCTGTCAGTAAACATTTGAACAAAACTGTACTGTAAGTACTGCGCAAATGCGATAGCCTTCAGCCTATATATACCTGCGCCTAGTTAGCGTAGTTGCAGACAGTTTTAACGAGCCTAATTTCCAACTGTCTGATGTAATATTTTAGGATCAGACAGTCAGTCAGCCGCACACAATGTCTGTGCTCTTGAAAGCTTTGAGGGCTTGTCTGGTGCCGAGG
Source organism: Chaenogobius annularis (assembly GCA_015082035.1). NCBI lineage: Eukaryota > Metazoa > Chordata > Actinopteri > Gobiiformes > Gobiidae > Chaenogobius > Chaenogobius annularis. The sequence continues at coordinate 3,321,314 of BJKM01000030.1, read as the reverse complement.
GCTAATGGACGAGAAGGCTTGGATACAAATGTCCGCAAAAGTTTGCTGTCAGCGACTCGTTGCTGTAGATAAGGATTAAAGCCCATAACTTCATATCTTCTTGAAGTATCAACTCTTTTAATTTCAAAATTGTATGCGCCATTTTTCACAACTATCTAACAGTGAGATAGGCAACAGTATGCGGTGATGTCTTCCAAAATGGTGGTGACGACAAGAATGTCACGTGACTGAAACCCATGGATATACAGTCTATGGCCTGACATTTATAATATACTTTGCAAAATATACTAAAGTAAACAATGGACATCCAGCTTTTGGGGGACCCAGGGGCGTGCTGGGACCCCATTTCAGCCCAGGAAATGTAGGTTGTGGACCGTCCTACTTTCAGAAAGAAACTCCATGGCTTGTTCATTTTAGATGGGGCTGCATGTCTTTGTCCATCACTTGTCCCATGCCTTTTTGCTCCAGTCAATCAGTTCCTAGTTGTGCCATGTACTTTGAGAAGCACCCATGAGGGTCAGATCAATGATAAAGCACTATATAAATACACTGCAATAATAATAAACTAGAACAAATAGTGCATTACACAGCCACTCAATGATGTGGAAAAAGCCTTACTGTTATATCCATGAGCAGATCAGACCGAATTTTCTCCTCAGCCGCGTGAAACTAAACACCGCGGACTTGCGCTAGCCTCCAGCCCCACTTTGGCACGCAGCCAATCATACACCAGCTCAACAAAAATAACCAATGACACACCGGGGAAAGGGAACCAGCAGCCAATCAGTGCTCACGGAAAGGCAGCGCAGAGGGATTATAAATTGTCAGCGCTGGGGCCGTGGAGAGCGCACGGAGCGCAGCAGCCCAAAAGTGGCCCACCGGGAAACGTCCCAACTCTCCCGATTAGCCAGCACCCCATGTGGCTAATAAAACAATACAGTAAGATACATTAAACAAAAAAATATTAGGCTACATACAAATGTATTGAGTAATTAGTATTGTAAAATAAATTGCCAGTGGTCATTAAAACTGTCAGCTATCGTATTGCATGAGCAGATCATGCTTATGTGCACAAATCAGAAAGTCAAGCCCTTTTTTGTCCTTTTGTTGCAAACCGCAACTAATTTGCAGTTTTTCGAAGAGTGTGCATCGAGTGCAGAATAACACACCAATTAAACTGAACAATTGGGCTCGAGCCTCACTTGTCTTTCGGCTCACACAAGGTCCAGTGTTATACAGCCTGACCAGAGCAAGTTCATGAGTGAAATCCCCTGGTTCTCACTGTGAGGCCAGATGCAAATAATTACAAGCCAACACATTTGATTTATTACACCGCCATGTTCCTATGGCATGGTTATAAAGTTATACCAAAGCTTATGTACAATGCTAGGGCAGTCTCATCCTGAAAACTGGCGTCTTATTCAAGTACTTGTTCTGTTCACTTCAGATTATAAACATTAGGAGGTAATTTTGAGGTTGCACAAAGGAAAATATTACAGCATCATTTACATACTCATACTCAGTCAAAAACAACAGAATAGCACAGCTTTCAAAAACAAGTGGGAATAAATATATATATATATATATATATATATGTTTATATATAATATATATATATTAACCCTCCCTTATTCATTACAAATGTATAGCCTATATGATTTGATGTAATAATTTGTTTATCACAAAAATTAACCTTTACCTACTAACGAAATAACTATATGATCACATCAATAAAGAATATTACATATTGTTAAATTCCCAAATATAATCATCCACACCAAACATATTTATACATATATACATACCACTAATTATAGGTGCAGTGGTTTGTCACTTGTCTCCATGGAGATGGAATTGCTTTGCCTGGAATGTTCTGCAGCAAGCGTTAAACATATGCATCTTACAATAGCAGGTGTTTTAATGTCCTAAATTCCCATAAAAACAGTAAAAAAGTGCATTCTTACTTAGATCTACGGTCTCATTTATAACTTGAACATACGTATAAAATTGGTTCCAAATGTGACTTACATGATGTTCCACGTTCAATTTTGGATTTATTTAAAAAGACATCGGATTTGTGCAAACTCTGCGCTACGCATACAGAGTTTTCAGAGACCTGCATTCGGAGAGGAGGAGCCAGTGTGAAGAAGTTTGTGTTCAGTGCCCAATGCATTTAGATCCCTTTACTATATATTTGCCAGAAATATAAAACAATTGCCTTATAACGCATTTAATCACAACTGCTTGTGTGGAATTATGAAGGTGTTTTGCATTAATGTGAATGTTTTTTTTTCATTCCAAAACAGTCCGTGCGCACAAGGTGCTGGCTCATTTAGTTTTATGTAAGAGAGGCGGTATTACACTTCTATGTTTAATTTTGTTTAAAACACTCCGGTATTAATTGTTAACACATCGCATATGTAGATCACCATGTTACCTTTTGTTGGTTTGAAAATGCTATATTTGCCCAAAACAATGTTTGTTCCGGTTGACACTCGTATTCTTACTCCCAACTCTCAGTCACTCCCCTTCACAACATCAGCACAACACACGCAGGTAAATAATAGGTAAATAATGCTTCTATTATGTGCACGCGGACAGAGTGAAGCAGGCAGGGAAATTACTGACTGAGGGAAAGACAGAAAAAGAACAAAAAACTGTGTCCAAATTTGGGACATGAGAGGTGCAATGTTTCGCAACACATTATTTTCTTTAATTTATATATTCTCCCGTCACATTTTACCCTGTCTCAGAGACATGGTCTCTGCAGATGTGTCTATCGCAGACATGTGGAGGAGCCTCAGTGTTATATTCACACATGCTCTGCTCCTCTATTGCTTTGTTTCTCTACGTGGGACTTTGTGCACAATCACTGTTCTTACGAGCTCATTGTGGATGTTACTACGGCCCCTGTAGCGGCCCGAGGAGCCGTGCGCACTGGGAAGCCTCAGTTTTACACACAGATTCTAACCTTTTTAGCATCCCTTGGACAAACGTGGTAAAACACCAGCCCACACTGGACAGCATCGTGGTGGTTGGTGGTGATACATTTTTGGGGAATGCACCAATTATCTAGCTGAAGAAGAAGGATGGCACAAATCGTGTTCATGTTTGTTAGAGATGTTTTACGCACACAACATCCATACAAGCCTCTTACATCCAAGTAACACAACTACAGCCTAACACACCTATGTAGCCCACGCAGATAACTACAATGAGGGGATATTACAGCTAATAAAGACACATAGTGCTCACATGGCCATGCATGAGCGCAGCTCCAACAACACACGTGCACCCAACACCGAGTACGTCATTTTACATACATATCCCAAGTGTGAGGTGGCTTAAATTTGCAAAAAAATGAACACAAATGAAGTTCCATGCTCCACAGAGGACTAAGAGCATCCTCTAACTGCACACTGTTTGTCTCCAAATGTTTATATGTTTGTCCAATACACAGAGTTCATGGGTTTAGTCTCTGATCCCAAATTCTGCAGAACCCGTCCACAACTCCCCCCAGGTACAGGGTCTGGAGCACTGGCCCCTGGCGCAGTGCGCACGGCTCCACAAGCCCGTAGTGCTGTGTTGTAAAACATAAGCACACAAATAACTCATATGAATGGTGACTTTATACAAAGTTTTGAAGGGTGAAGCGGCCAAAGTCGAGGGAGAAGATTATTGGCGAAAATCGTCCAAGACTCCCTCACCTGCGGCTGTGGCTCTGACCGCGGTCATTGTCCTGCCCAGTGCCCAGGAGCAGAGCTCCGCACGCAGGCCCTTAGCCAGAAGGACATGGGGGACACTGCGCGGGGGAGATGATTGTTTGTGATGTCTAAAAGGCCCGCATTATAAAGTTGGATATCTATTGTGGGCTTTTGTGTTAACTTTTAACTCATCCAAGCCATTTTGACATCGAGTTTATTCTTGTTAATTTATGTGTTTATTCTTGTTAATTTACTTGTTTATTCTCGTTAATTTGCAAGTTCATTCTCATTAATTTACGAGTTTATTCTCCTTCATTTACAAGTTTATTCTCCTTCATTTACAAGTTTATTCTCCTTCATTTACAAGTTTATTCTCGCAGTGCTCCGCATTTTTTAAAATTTGAGTTGGCCCTCATACTTTGTCGAACGTTATAACACCAGCACGAAGCAGTCGTACCCGCAGTATTAAAGTGCACATTTCAGCCATTTTCTTTTTTAAATTAAATGTTTTTATTTTACAGACACACAAAACAAAACAGCTGGGGGCATAAACTGAGAGCAAAAAAAACCCAAAACATTACAAACATTTCAGCAATTTTCAAGCCATTTTTCTGATATTCAAGCACTTTTCCAAACTTGAAAACAATGTAGTAAAATTCAAGCATTTTCAAAGATTTCAAGCATCCATGAATCCTGAAGATTGTTTTGTCTCACTGGTGAAGAGTTGTTGCTGACTGACAACGTTTACATAATTTTAAATTAAGGGGAGCACAGCAAAAACTAGTCATGTCTTCAGATCAACTTACAGTTTTATGAATACTGGGAGAAGAAACATTGTAATATTTTTACTCTTAATATTATTAAACCATGACACATTTTTGAGTTAGTAATATCATTTGTTGACACGGTCTTAAGACTCTAGTCTAATAGATAATCAAAGGTTTAATCAAAAATACATTTATTCATTATTCTTGGAGAATGTATGATATTTATTGATGATAAGATAACACACAGATATCTTTAATCAAAGTTCACTGTGACTGTTGTAATTTATTTCATGCTTTGCGTTTGCATTGTTTCCTCCTACTTTAACATAGAAATGTGATGAGAAAATGTGAAACAAACAAAGCAATAATTGTTTAGAACACAGACGTTTGAAGCTGTTTGAACTATCTTGCAGAAAAACACCGTGTTTGTTTCTCCTGGCTCTCCAGCTCCTTCCTCCCTCTCCATCATTGGTCAGATGGACCCAACTTTCTTCTACATTGCAGGTGAAGTCGGTGTCTGTGTTCTTCCAGCAGCTGAAAACATAAACATTTTGCTGCAGTATGTACTTCAGATGTTTTTGAAGTCAGCAGCGTGAAAGGTAATGCTTTAAGCTTTTGGAGGCTTGTACTTGTAAGCGTGGCCACACAACTGCTGTGTCCTGTATGACATGTTAATCAAACTGATCGAAATTGATTTGATTAGTTAGAGCACAAGTCTTTACCGACTCTCACTTGGGGTGAAAGGGAGTATGGTAAACATTCACAACAGAATGTCATTTATTTCTGCTTAAAGGAAGAACGTATTTGCTTACCAAATGAAGTCAGCTGGAGCCTGGAGTAGGATCTGGGCTGGGCTGGGCTGAACTGGGCTGTCACCATTGCTTGTTCTGCAAGTGGAGACAAAGTTAACTACTAGTATATGTAATAGAATAATAGGCTCTAAAAGAGACTAAAAGTAAAACAAGGCTGTTTTGAGTTGACTGATATACAAACCCATATTAAGACCAAAGCCAGATTGTAAAGCATATTTCAAGATTGATTGATATGTTGCTATAATTTGTATTTTTGACAATTATTATGTACTGCATGTATGAGTAAAGTATGGCATCCTATTGTCCACTGATATGTACAGTCTGTGTTTCAGGCTTTAAATGGAATAATGGTTTGGTAGGTATGATATTGTAGTTCTTCATAATGACATTCGCTTTTTTGTGTCATGAACAGTGAGCATAGAAGGAAAAGGAATTTGCCTATTTCAATTTTGGCAAACCGGGCCGCCAAGATGCATTTGCAAACGACCTTCACAAAACTTGAATCTCCCCTGTAGCCAATACAACTCCTGTACCATCTACTTATTTTTTAGGACAAATATTAGAAATTGTGAACTTTTTTATTGAAAACAGCGTCACCTAATAACCTAGGATGCTCTGATGGGTGTGTTTGCAGATATTCAATTCTTGCATGTATTCAGAGTTGTAGCCCACAACAAGGACCACATTTTAAACACAGTTAGAATTTTACATTCAGCACAGTCAATTTGCAAAGAATATTTTTTGAAAATCATGAGAGCTATTGTCACAAATGTGTGTGATATTCCTTATGACCAGTTTAAAAGGACCACTTTTAAATAATGTAACCATGTTCAGGGAGAGTAGTTAAGAGGAGTCCGATCCGAGCCACTCAACATGTCGGTAACGGTCAGGAGTCATTTTCTTTAAATTACTTTCATGCTTACTCAGGACTGGGTCTTAAGCCGCGTTGGGAGCCGCGTTGGGCGCCACGTTGGGAGCCGCGTTGGGAGCCGCCTTAGAAGCTTACGGTACTGGCCTTGCTTTTGTACAGCCATAAGAGTACAGTGCACCTCATACCAGAGTCTCTTTGTGCTCCTTACTGTTAGTGAAATCTTATTTTTATTTCTGCTACTGACTTTTGACAGCCATAGCTACAAGATATAGGCCTCTTTCAAATATTAGTATCCAGGAGTCCCTCAATGCTGAATATTCCTTTTGTGATTTCTGAACTGCAGAGCTGGAGCCTGTTGTAGGAGAGGGAATGAGACCTGTCCTGCAATGCTCTCGGTGTAGGACCATCCATCTTGATTTTCTTGGAGGCAGGTAGCATGGTATTCATCGTATGTATTGGAAGAATGATTATGTGGACATATATAAAGTGCTTATCTTACAGTCGCAACAATGAGAAAGTGTGACAGGTGCAAAGGTTGGGATGGCTTTCACATAAATATAAGCGAATAAAACTGACAAATGATGCAAGCTTGTGGGCTGGTGCTTTATGTGAAGCGAGCATTTGTTTTGATCATGCATTTTCTTTAGGATGAATAATTGCTTTTTTGAAGTTATACCACCAAATATGGAAATTTAAAAAATTAAAAAATATTTCTGTTGTCATGGTTATACTATTCTGTTAAGACATTGACTTTTGAATTTCAATTTTCTCCGCATATTTCCACAATACACACATTTGATATCACAGGATATTTTAAACTAAACTCTCGGGCTGAGCCAGATAATTTTAATGGCCTTAAGATGAAAGCAGGAGCAAGAACTCCAGTCACAAAGAGGTAATAATAATAAAGTTTAAAAGTTGAAACATTTGACACTCGTGCGTGCAGAGATGGTTACATACCTTTAGTAATTGCACATTCTTCGGCTTTCATCAGATTTTATGTTGAATCTCCTCAAGGTCACTTGAAAGCTATTTGCCAGAAGTCACACTCAAAGTCTTTGTATACGTGCGAGGGTACTCCAGCATTGAACACATTCCAGATATTTATCATTTACCCGCACCACTGAAGTGAAATAAATGTTGGTGTTCTGTGTGTGTGTGTGTGTGCGTATGTGTGTGTGTGTGTGTGTGTGTGTGTATGTATATATATATATATATATATATATATATCAGAAAAGGTTTTGTTGCCAAAATAACAACAAAATTGAACAAAATTCACAAACATAGGAAACAGCAACATATAACACTGCTCAATAATAAAAACAACATATATTCAATCCAAAGGGCATGAATTAAGAAACAATTTAACATTACTATAGTATAAAATAAAAATAGGCATTACTATGTACACAAGAATTACAGTTAAATTTACAGTTGTAGTACAGAAAGTGATTGAATAGTTGCAGTTAAAGTGGCAGGTGTTTAGAAGTGTTCATGAGTATGTGTATGTATATATATATATGTGTTATAATATAATATATATATATATATATATATATATATATGTGTATATATATATATATATAATATATATAATATAATATATATATATATATATATAATATATATATATTTAAGAGAGAGAGAGAGAGAGAGAGAGAGAGAATGTGTGTGTGTGCATATATATGTGTGTGTGTGTGTATATATATATATATATATATATATATATGTGTATAATATATATATATATATATATATATATATATATATATATATATATATAATATAATAATATATTATGTGTGTGTCTAAGTATGTCTAAGTCCTCTACAGACAGGCCTGGGAGCTTGAGGGTTTTGCGCAGTATCTTTGCTGTTCCTGCACTTTCCTGGACTGAGATGTCTGATGTTTTTCCAGGGATCTGCTGTAGCCACTGCCCTGAGTGCTCCAATTACAACAGGCGCCAATTTTGCCTTCTCCTGCTCTTCTCTGAGCCCTTGTTCATTTTTCCGCACGTTGCCATCATTTGTTTTTGCCATGTCAACCACAACGGCTTTCCGCTGCTGTTTATCCACCACCACAATGTCTGGTTGGTTTTCTGTCAGTCTGTATGTGGAAGTCCAACAGGATCTTGGCTCGGTCATTTTCTACCACCCTTGGGGGTGTTTCCCACTTTGACCTTGGGGTTTCCAGTCCATACTCCGCACAGATGTTCCTGTACACTATGCCAGCCACTTGGTTCTGATGCTTCATATATGCTTCCCCTGCCAGCATCTTGCACCCTGCAGTTATGTGCTGGATGTCTCAGGGGCCTCTTTGCCTAAACTTTGGGTCTTGTCTTGTCGCGTATGTATACATACGCACGCGACAAGACCCAAGGTTTATATATATGTTATATTATATATATATATATATATATATATATATATATATATATATATATATATATATACACATACTCACGCATAAGATAAGATATATATATGCCAATAAGATGAATTCTTGTCACACAAACTCAGAGCATTATTGTGTCAAAACAACCCGAAACCAAAACAAACATGATGTCTTGTCAAAAATTTGCACACAATGACACTTTGTACATTTGTGGATGAGAAAGAGGACAATGCACAAAATGTAACACTATTTAGCGTTTTCTGCTTCTTCTGCTGTTGTGACGCTCCGACCAATCAGCATTAAGGATTTTTTTAATGTCCCGTCGGCTTTTGTGAGAGCCTTCCCAGATTGATTCACGCGGAGAACTCAATTCAGAGAGAGACACAGATTAATCTGGTGTGAGTGAGATTATAGATACGAAGGTTGGAGGCTAAAATCAAGAAAGTGCGGCGAGAAGTGAGCCAACTGACAGAGGCCGAGAGAGGTGCAATGAAAAAACAAGTACCCAAGAGGTAGAACTAGAGGCAAATATGAGAAGCTCTTGAAACTGCCAAACAAAGGCTCCAAGCCTTTGCCAGCCGCGTAAAGAGGTAACTTATTTGTCTTATTTTTAATGCTGTATATATTTATTATGCAAGCATGACTATTCAAACTAAGCATTATCCAGATTCATGAAAGAGTCCTAGCCACTTGTAGACTTTATATGGAGCCTTACATCACTGCACCACAGTAAGCAGTAAACGGTGGAGAGATGTTTGCTTTAAGAGTCCCTGCCTCTGTACGTCGCCCCTCTGATAATTGCTCCTCGCTTTGCAATCGCTTGACACAGACTGTTTTTCAAGGCACTTCTTTCAACCGAGCTGCTATGTAAACACTAATATTTCTCCAGCTATGGAGGTCTGAAGTGCCAATGTCACTCCAGAGGTTTCACTAGCAATAATTCCAGTCCGTCATTATGAGAGACAGGGTCCCGAAAAAATCCATCTTGAGATATTATTACCCACCATTATACTTTGACTAGGGCATCTGGGGCTTTTTAAAGACAAAACAAATTACTCCCTCTCTATAAAATCATATTTTATATTTGTTACAGATGTGAAATAGGAATGTATTTGTATTTCCTCCTTTAAACTCAATGGTTGCAGCTCAGAAACAGGAAACTGTATTTGAGCGATCTCCGTCTCTCGCTCGTCCGTTTCTTTCGCTACGACATTCCTCTTCTTGTACAAACTAGTGCGTAAGTAACATAGCTCAGTAAAGCGGGACAATATTCAGTCTTTTTGTAACTTCTACATTTGCGTATCTGCAGCACGCACCAACACGTGCACAAAACACGTGTCCTTCACACCTGCTGCAGCCACACCCCTCAATGTTCTTTGTGTTGATATGATCTAAACATGCTTTCTGTCCACTAGGCTGCACATTAATGTGTCAGAACAGCTGTGGCACACAAAAAAAAGTGTAGCCGATGTACTGGGGCTGCCGAGGCGAGGCCGATCAAGTTGCACCGAGGAAAGTTTTAGTTCAGTCTCTTGCCAATACATCAGAGAAAGCTGAAATTTAGTCCATTATTTGAAAGAAGTCGGTGTAATCCCTCATTCGTTCAGTAGAAGAAAAGATTCAGTTGTAGTCATCTGGACACATTTGGACTTTTATCCAATAGTCACTCTAATCTAATCTGAGAACTCGGATGTTTATCCTACACTGGGCTGCGTAGGCCCTGCCCATCGGGCGGAGTTTCCTGATAATAAGCCCTGTCAGCAGCTCTGCGCTTATCTGTAGAAAATATCACAATCTAAAAGACATATTTTGACATAAAGACTTCAGTGCAATAAAATAGATATCAAAACACAGATGTGCACATTACAATTCTAAAAAGTGAAATTGTAATGACTATAAATTATTGTAAACTAACTTTTCTGTGTACTGGAAGCCTGTGGCAGTTAGAGGATAATTAATGTCAATATAGTGCAGTGGTGCACAGAGACTTGGCCAGGCTCTTGTGGCTGTGGGCTGGACTGGCTATAACGCACCAGCAAGCTTCTAGTCTTTGGGGTGGACACACATTCCAGCACCCAGCACTACATCAAACCTCCTCTGACCACTAATGATGTTTGGGTCTGTCAACCCTCTCGCTCCCCCTCCGTCTCTATCTCTCCCATTATTGCTCTCCCCTCTCTCTTTTTGTAATCTGTTATAGCTTTCCCCTTTCTCTATTCTTCAGTCTTGTTTTTGCTCTCCCTCTTTATTTCTTTCTTTCATTCTTGTTATTGCTCTTCCTCATTCTTTCTTTCACTCCTGTTATCGTACTCCCCCTCTCTCTTTCTCTTGCTCTTGTTCTTTTTCCCATATTCTCCCTTGTTCTCGCTCTCTCTCCCTCGAGGACATGCCACACTCACTCTGGGAGCAGTAACCATCAAATAAGGCTTTCTGATGCATATTTTAAAGGAGCAAGCGTCCTGACACTGTGAATAAGTGGAGCCCATGCCTGCAACCCTGTTAGTGGAGCAAAAAGAGAAAGCCCCATGTGTGAACCCAAGTCCTAGAGTTTTGCAAATATACTTTTACCCTGCATAGATAGTGATTTATATAGCACATTAAAAGGATAAACATGATTGTTGCATTTCAAAGGATGAGTTTCAGTTTACTAAGAATTGTTCTAAAGGCAACATTTATCTTACAGTGTTTAGTGTCTGCATCATTATCATTCTGGTCTATGCAGAGATGGGTTTTCTGCAAATAAATAAGCCACACTACAGCATGTACAGTTTTGCATAATACCAACAACATGTAAAGTTAGACGAGACTGCTTATGTCTCATTTAGTAAAACAGCTTTTGTTGTCAGTTTATTGTCTTTGTTATTTAAAGTCAGTTAAATTGTATAACTGGATATTTCACCTTTTCACCTTATCAATAACAATAACATTGAGTGGATTTGGTCAAGGAGGGCTGAAATGATATTTCTATTGCACTATTATACATTACAATACAAAACACTCATACAGGAGGGATTTGCAGCCTTCTTATGTATTAATTTATTCAAATTGTTTCGTTGAATTTGTTTTTTGTAATTGAGTTTAATAGGTTTTGATTCCTCTGTTTGATTTCCCTTTTTTATGAGAGATACAAAATAAGTATTAGCTTTAACAGATAAAGTAACAAGGACTGTGCACCTTTAAGAATACAACTCTCTCTCAGACTTTACTGCAGAAAATCTCAACATGTACTTTTAGTGGTGTATATGTTGCTAGTGGAGCCACATTTTATAAAACATTATTAGCCTGCCTGCCTTCTCAACCATATCTGCTTCTAGCGTTTGCCTAGTGGACTAGGCTCAATTTTATGAACATTTTATTAAATGTTTGCTGAAGCTCCAGCATAAAATTACATTTCCCACAGCTCTCTTTGCATCCAGCCAGAGCAGAAAACTACACTTTAGAAAGAAAATCAGCTTGGAACCAAACAAGCTGTGCAATTAGCAAAAACATTTAGTTTCCCTGGGCAAAAAAACGAATATACATTTTGGACAAGACATTGCATCATAGTCAAATGTCATTCAATAGTGTTCTAGTGTGTTTGTTTACCAATCAATTCTTAGTGATTTATTATTAGACATTTCTATTCTTATAGCAATGCATTTCAGAAATTCAAGTTAATCTGCAAAAATGTTTTAATCAAAGTTGTGATAACAGAAGGGAGAAAAATGATCACATTTGTCAAACTTTAATGTCAAATATGTGGTTTTACGTTTGCTTGAATCATATGAACATATGTAATCGATACATCTTTGCATCACACACAACTGAAGCCATGTTGTTTGTGGAGTCAGTCATGCATCTCACCTTTATAGAATTCTTTTGAGGGGAAGATGCATTTGTTTTTTGTTTTTGGAAGGGAAAATACAGATAAAAATACAATAGCGTGGTGTTTGTTTATAGAGTTTCTCAGTTTGTTCAGAAAGCAGCAACATGAGCAGTGCTGTCTCCACAGAGCCACTCCTGAGGCTCTCTGTTTCTTTCACAAGTACAAGCAGATGAAAGGGTATAAAATTGGCAAAACAATGATTTTTCTTCTTCCTTGAGCGTCTGCCTCTTTTTGGGAAGATACAGTAACATATGTCATGCATCTCATGTGTAAATGTATGTCTCCTTTTGTGTTAAAACGTGTTGTGTTCTAAAAATTAAAAGCCCAGGCGCATTAAAATTACTGTAGCTTTCAGACATTTCAGCTCAAAAATAAATGAGCTGCTGTATTCATTCTGCATTCTGAGTGGCGATCAGACCTACAAAGCACAACATGTATAATAAAAATGATTGTATTCATGATATTCTATGTTTTCTTTTTCAGCTTTAGTTTCAAGGCAGGCTCTGTTTTCTCTGTGCATGCCAACTGTATATCCCCAAAATTGATTTCACCACTAACATTTTCATAGAAACAATGAATATGCTCTGCTTTATACGCTCTCCCCCTGGACCAAATGTGCTTCTGTAGTTTATAGAAAACTGCATGAATAACATTGATCACTGACCAGGCCCACTTTGCATACTGTGAAAAATAAACTGGCTGCATTTCCAAAGCAAGTATCCTGACAAGTCTGTTGGTCTTATGTTGTATGATTTTGCACACTCTCGTTTTACCAGAGCAATTAAGGACGAGATTCTCACTCAAGGGCGCGGAAACATGACTCTATGGATTCATGTCCCCAGGGCGACAGCACTGGCTCCCGCTGGCACATGAGGGGAAAAAAGACTTAATTGTATATTCAAGTTGGAATGGTAGGGGGGGGAATAATGGAATACCCCAATGGCAAGGGGAGCTGAAAGTCAAAAATGAGCTAAAAAAGAATGTTAAATTAAACATTATGAACACAATCACCAGTTTTATTCAGTATCTCTAAGGTGAGTGCAGTAATGAATTATAATGTTGGATCATACTGTGGCTTTTGACCACGAGATACCGAATAGGCAAGTGAAGAAAAAGGAAGTGCATATTTAACATCGCCTGAAGATCAAAGCTCACCTATTGGAATGAAATGATGTGCCACTTCCACTCTATAAAGGGAACGTAAGCATAGAAATACGAAGACGGGTTTGATGTGACCAAAGTAAAATGAAATAATAAATAAAACTATCGTAGACATTTCAGCTATACCTGCAGTTTGTGGGGCAGAACTAATTAGTGTATGTGGCGGACAAGAAACTTCATCCACTGAACTGTTGGTTGAGTTGTCATTTGATGAAGGGTGATGAAAATCTATTACCAATATCATGTAATTAACAATTCAAAGTAAATGTTCTTTGGTGGTCAAAAGTAATCAAATAATGTTGCCTATTCGTATTCAACGGCTATTGCCAAATCATTCCTGATTTGAAAGCACACTTCTAATTAAAATACTATATATTTGAAATGGAAAAAGGTTCTCACCAAATGTTTCAAATCAGGAAAGAACCATTTGCATGAAACCCATGGCTAAACAGGATGTTGACACTCAGGAATAACAAATAATACATTTAAAATAAATAATATTTCAATATAAAAGAAAAACACTTTTTGGGTTATTTTATGTGTAACCACGAGGGGGCGACTTCAACATCCATCCATCCCTCATTTTCTACGCTTGTTCCCGTTAGGGTCGCGGGTGACTGGAGCTATCCCAGTGCCTTTGGGCCTTAGGCGGGGTACACCCTGGACAGTGGCCAACTCGTCGCAGGGCCGACTTCAACATGATAAATCGAAATCTAAAAGTCTCCTCCCTGTTATGTTTCCTGCACTTTTAAATGTGTCCATATGATGGCAGCAGAGAACTGTTTTCAAAAATGGGATGGCAGTGGATTTTAGTGAAAGAAGGAGAAAAAGTATTACATTGTATGAATCTATAACATAATTAGATTCCATTAATATACTCTTCACAATGGTTTATTCACTTATCTTTTTCCTAAGAATAAGGTGTATATGTTGATACAATGTCAGAGATATAAGTTAGATAAGTATAACACCAACTGCTTGTTATATATTAAAGAGACATAGATTCATCTGCTCTTTGCTTCAGTCGGCTACACTTTGTCGAATGAATTGGAGAGATACTTCCAATAAAACGTGAAATGGCTGTTATTTATGACTGACAAGCTTTTAATAAAAATAACCCTTTTAACATCGAATGCGTATGCAAGTTCTGTAATAAATATTCATTATGTGTACTGAAGTGGGAAATACGTCGACACAGCGCACTTTGTACTGAGATGGGGGGGCTGCTGGTGGAGGTGGTGGTGGTGGGGACTACATCAGAGCTTCATGCGAGCACAAAGAGCAGAGACAGAAACGCAATTACGAGGGGAATGGAAGTCCCCCATCGTGAGACAGTGACAGTGTGGGGGGGCTGCCACTGTCATGATACCATCAAAGTCCTTCTTTATTTGGGCTGATGAGGACGAGATGGCACGTCCCGAAGCGTCTCGAGGCCCTGCTGATGTCATCTGCCTGTCACACACGCTGACAGGAAGCAGGCATGAATGAGAGGAGTGTGTTGGCGGCGGGTTGGCGGCCGGAATCATCAGGTTCTAGAATGAGGGGGGTTGCACCGATTGGACACAGGACACGTTTATCGTATTCAGATAACTCAACAGCTGATTTTTTTTTTTCTTTAATTATTGTCTGCACGACCTTCAAAGCCCTTGAACATAATTTATTTGGGACTGCTATTGTTTGAAAACCAGGCTGCAGTCTAAGTATTTGTCTGTGTACAGGATGTGTAAATGCTGTCATAGAACTCTCTTATTTTAGTTCACAACCTGTAGATTCTTTTAAAAGTGAATTTTAGATAGTGTAGACCACAAAAGAAACTACTTGGTAGAATTATTAGGCTGCTGTGAATTGTGTGAATATGTTTTTACTCTAGAGGCACTCAAATTGTGTAAACATAGATGATCAATAAAACTAAAAGTAAAAAAGATGAAAGGAGTGTCTGTGGTTGTGCCTTTTATCATCAACTTGCAACCACAGCCACTTTTTGGTTTCAACATCCTCCTCATCTCCTTCTTTTCCCTGTCTCTTCAGAATAACACTTAACAGAGCAAAGTGGCTCAAAGCTGGCATCAGTCCAGTGGCACAGGTGGCTGACTTCTGGTATGGCAGCGGTGGGCCAGGTGTGGCAATGATGGCGTGGCTTAAATTTGCCAAATGTGGTATAGTTTATCCGGCCCACATCAGGATGGGCCAGAAATGGGCCAATTAGTGTTGCATATGAAGTGTAAAGATAAGCATATAGGCAACAAATTCAATATAGTGTCAAAGATTTGGTCTACAATTTGCTAAACAAGCTCGCTGTGGCTCGGGGATAGAGAGGAAAGAAAGAGCCGATCCAACTGTCCGTGTTGTTACGGTTACAGAAACAAAGAGATTTAAGTTCTACCGCCCTGCCCTGACTAAAGAGAACCGTTTAGCGCGTAGTCGCTGTTGCACCCGACCCCCAGATTGAGAACCACTGATCTAGAAAAGTGGGGCATCAAAGTTATCCACATTTTTTTATATGTTTTATGGTTCGCAGCCGCAAAGTTTATGAACGATTTTTACAAAATTCACAATTTAAAGATTTGCTCCCATTTGCACATACCAAGTCAGATTTTGCCCAAATTTTAATGAATTGTTAAACTTTATTGCTTTGACCCGCTCAATGCGGAAACATTTAACATGGCCCGGTTATATTTTCACTCTGTAGGGCCTACAGAGTTTATTATTAAATTAAGTGAAATAGACCTGTGACAGAAACCCAATGAGAAAATTGCCAAATGTCTGAAATTTGCACCTATTACACTGAATACTTTTACAAACTCCTCCTTGGGCAATAGCCCGACCAAGCTTGAATTTGGTAAAAATCTTGAGGAGTTGCCATTAAAAGTTAGAAAAAACAATTATGGTTATGGTCTCCGCAAATCCTTCCCAGAATTTAAATAATTTGGCCTTTTGCATGGGTAGCAAAACATTTTACTTTTCACAAATGCCTGAAATGGATGTAACATAGGCAGCTCTTGAAAACAAATCATGTTCATAATATGCATGTGGTAAGTGGAAACCCCTTCCCCGTCTTGAGTTTCACAACCGGAACTAGCATTTGCTAACGTGCACAGGGTCTATTTTCTAGGGAATGAAACATCCTCTTATACCTGTTATACAAAATGAACCAGGCAGAAATGTATGTAAAATGTACAGATGTGGGATGCTCTCCATGTATGCCCAAATGTACTAGATGTGGCAATAAAATAAGCCCTGAAAACACCCCAAAAAAAATGTACGACACAAACAAAGCAGCAGATAAGCAAAAGAAAAAATCTTTAATTTGCAAATTCGTTAGAGACATATTTAGAGATTTAGAGTTTAGACAATTTTAAGGAAGTGCCTTACAATTTGGTAAATGTGTGCATCAGGTAATTCAGTTCATTGCTTTACACAAACCCTTTGGTACTTTATTAGTCCAGTGTAAGCTATCAAAGCGGGTTCCTCTAAATACAAGCTAATTTTTCATCCCATTAGCTGGTTGATGGCAGATAAAAAAAACATGTAACAAGCATTAAACTTGTCATGCGTCCATACACATGGCATGAATACATTGAAGATCAGCGAGATAATTTTTTTTTCCATTGTATATACTATTTTAATTTCAAATTTTAATTTTGAAGTGATAAGTGATCCATACCGCTCCGTTTGAAGGGTCCGAAGGAGGCCATGAGTGGAACTAACTCCCTTTCTGTCCTGTGGACCACTTTAGTGTGAGATGATTGGACAAGAGAGAACATAGGCAGAAGTGAAAACGAAATGGAAAAAAGAAGACCTAAATATCACAGATTATTTCTCATCAACATGATGATATCATCTTGTGATAAATTGCCATAATTTCCAGTGACGATAACTTTATTTGTTGAGCCAACAAATAGCCATATAATCATCAGGAAAATAATCAATTTTACGGGCACAACTGAAATGGACTAATAATGTGTTGTTCATTTGAAATCCTGGCTACTAAAATTTAGTTTCTGTCTGAGTTGTCTGTTTACTAAATAGATTTGTGTAATGCATTTTACAAAGGAAGTTTAGTTGGCGTTCCCCCTCTGACACACAAAGACCCAATCTGCACAACAGACAAACGGGCAACTTCTGAGAACATTTTCAACACTTTTTTGTGGCAAGGACAGATTTATTACCCGTGGCTCCGGAGCAGAGACCCAAGACAAACACATGTGGTCTATCTAGATTATACCTCATTTAAGACGTACAATAGGCGCGTTAGGGGCAGTGAATGGTCAGCCTTCACACTGCTGACAGGTCACAGATGCAGGGATTGTTAACCCACCACTGCTCACTGGACCAAAGCACAGGATCAGACATTCATGAATGCTTCTAAGGGTTGTTCTGCCTGATAAAAATAAATCCAAGTCTGTGCCGCATAACAGTTAATGAGATGCGGGTAGATTGCTAATTTACTTCCTAGATTCCTCGTACCTTGCATCACCATGGCAACTTCAGCAGCCAATCCTTTTCACACAACCTCTGATGTGTTCTTTTCTCTTTCTGGATAACATATTGGTAATTATTTTCAATCTAATTGTACATTAGCCGTTAATGTCATTAGAATAATCAGTGCAACATGTGATTATATTAGGCTATATCTGTAAACGGTAATAATGAGTGAGATGATGAGCACATTTGGATGAAGAGGTTGTTGGGTGAGGTCATACAGGAGAGAGTGGGGAAGGAGGTGTGAGCCCTAACGCTGACACTAAGATTGTCTTTACTGTTTCTTGTCAAACTGACACCAGACAGACCCTCTCAGTACAACGGGACCCTAAGAATCTACTCCCCAACCCCCAAGGCCTCCCGCTGCAGACGTGTAACAAGAACCAGGAGGTATTGTCCAAGCGCACAGTCAACAGGCCTTGTTACACCCGGACACGATGTATATGTACAATGTGTGTGACAATCACCACCTCTTCAGTTTACATTTATGTGTCATTTTGAAGACTTTGCCGAGTCAAAAGATAGAAAAGATCATTCAAAATGTTTCTTAACAAAAACTTTCCTCTCTTTCTTGTTCTTGGCGGTTTCAGCTGTGGAAAATGGATGTTGTTTGTGTTAAGTATGATTGTTGGTGAAAAACAGGCAGCTCTCCTGTGGTCTGGTAGATGCTCTGCAGAGCGAGCAGGGCATTCCTCTCTTCATCCCACTCTGCAGGTGTTTACAGCCCGTGTCTGTAGTGCTGTCAGTCCACACATAGCAGGGATGCAGCGGGACATGATGCATTCAAACACAGTTGCGAGGATCTTAGGCAGGTTTCTCATCTAACTGCTGCTTTCCTTCCTCTTGTTCCTTACACACATTTAATATAGACTCAAAACCTGGACTAAGTGAGGACAAATGCATAAAGAAAGATGCTGAATACAGTAACCCAATTTCAATCTACAAGAAGGAAATAAATTCTCTCCCCTCGAGGCCTTTGGCTTTAGCACACGACTGTGTAAAGTTGTTATCAAAAGTGCAGAATGGTTCCTTTGAGAATTATTTATCACTCCATTCATAATGAATGTAAAATAGCATTCAATTTTAATGTTGCAGATGTAGTGCATGGCTCATTTTAATCAATAAATATTTTATTATCAGTTACTGGGTAATTATATCTTCCAATGCATACTTCACTGAGTTTAGTCTCCTAATGATCCTCAAAATCTGTGCCTTTTTGGTTTTGAATTTTAAAACAAATAACTCTTTATACCAAAAGCAATCCAACCAGAATATCAGAGACCAAACAAAGGGTCAAAGATCATTGAAAATCCAATCACCTCTAGCAACCTTTAGCAGTTGTTTTGTTTTGCCATGTTTTTTCTACAAAATTGTCAAAAATCTTATAATTTTTCAATCTTGTCCAAATATATATATATATATATATATATATATATATATAAAGAAAACATCTCAATCAGAAAATAAACAACAAACAAATCGTGCCAAAAAATTTCTTTGATCTCATTGTTCTTCATAATTAGCCCCGGCATTGAGTCTAGATTAGATGGTGGAGTGGCTCTAAACGTATTGATTTGTTGGTACTCTGCAGGTTATACCATCCCTCAGCTCCCCTGTGAGGCCTGTTTGTCCCTCAACCAAAAAATGTGGAGCCCCTTTAGATGGCTCCTGAGGACATTTAATTGAAACAGACAGAATAACACCCCTGTTTATCCCATGGCTCGATTCTATTACCTCCTTATGCAGCGCCCCTGTGCACACATTGTCTGCAGGCTCAGACGGCATTAGCCTGTCACTTGTGTAGCCCTGTATTACTGAATATTGTTGTCAAAACATCTGCTAAATGTATATAGCTACTCCTCTATTATATCATATAGGTCGGGGATAACTAGCGATTATTTAAGTAAAATAATTTTTCAAATAGTCAACTAGCTAATGATCATTTCTATGGCCCATTAGACTTTTTAAATACACTATAAGCCAAATACAGTTTTAAATATGGTTATAAATAAAGTATGTCATTGATGAAAATCAAATATGATCTTTTTTTATTTTATTACTCATTTAAGTCTTTGTTATAAAAAGGTATTTTTGTATTGTTTTTAGAGTCTGTATAGTCCAGATAATGATTATGATTATCAAAATACTACTATCATGAGAAATGCAATGTAATAGTAATAATGAGCTTTAGTAAACCTACAAATCAAGTTAGACATCTGGGGTAATAACTCAGATTTGAATTTTAACAGCCACGTCAGATCAATAACATCAGCAAGCTTTTACCATCTAAAAAACATTGCCTCCATGGCCTAGCACCAAAAGTACATCTCGGACATGTTAGTGCCATATGAACCATCTCGGACTCTGAGGACCTCAGGGACCGCCTCCTGCTGGTGCCAGAGTCAGGACTAAACATGGGGAATCTGCGTTTCAGTTTTATGCAGCTAAAATCTGGAACAGTCTTCCAGAGGATGTGAGACAGGCCGCTACTCTGGCAATGTTCAAATCTAAACTAAAAACTGTTTTGTTTGGCTGTGCATATGACTGAAATGCTTTTCTTTGCACTCTTCTCTTTTATGTCTTGAACTATTTGACGGATAGCCTGAAAATGGCACTTTTAAATTAAGATTTTGTGATTTCTGCCATGTGTTTGTGATTTTAATGCATTTTTTTCCTGTTGTGTGAAGCACTTTGAATTGCCTTGTGTACGAATTGTGCTCTACAAATAAACTTTCCTTGCCTTGCCTTGCCTATGCTTTCTGTATGATTTGCTGTGTAACAAATGCTTTAACGAATAATATTTTTTGGACATTTTTTATCACACAATTTCTTAAAATGAGATAGACAACATAATCATTAAATATCAATAAACAAGCAAAGTAAATGTGTTTAGCTGAGCTTTATTTATCTTTTATGTTGACAGATTACCACAATACGATGCCGTACTATAAGCACCTGCAGGCCTGTCCTCAAGCAGTGAAAAACAATGCTAAAACAAAATGAGATTCGCAAGAGAACAACAGAACACGCTAATTTAAGCATTGTAGTTTCTTTAAATCAAACTTGCCACATCGCTGTTACCCCACATTTACCCAGATACAAAGTGGTGGTTATAACAAAGGAGAAGGAGTTTTTCAAAACCCTAGTGGCGCGATGCGCATGCTCACAACACGCCAAAACAAGTGTTTGCTGCTGCGGCTCTGTCTCTCTCTGTGGCTGGGAAACAAACATGGCTCTGGGATTAGGGAGATGAGACCTAACCAAAATCAACCCGTTACTGATTTGAAAAAGTAACTTGTACTAGATTACATGGGTGAACCAAACGAATGCGTTGTGTTTCTTGTTACTCTAAAAAAGTAATTTGAATAATGCGTTACCAGCTAACGTACTACTCCCAACGCATTACCCCCAACTCTGTTTATAAATTATGTGAGTCTCATCTTGTCTCCTTCTCGTAGACTTAATCATGTGTTTTGAACCTCAAATATGAAATTCAATTCACCTGAACACAAAGCACACATAACATTCAGCATGTAGGGCTCATCACAGCAGAAGAGGGGATTCTTGCTGTAGTAATCCTCACAGCCTAATGACTTCTTACTTATCACAAAGCTGATTACACTGTTTACCCCAAGCATCCATTCCGATGTTAATGAATAAATATACAAATGACTGAGCATACATGTCTTTGGTGTCCCAGGAGATCCAATAAGGCCAGGCATGTCGACCTTATACCACCTAATACCAGCAGAGAGGTAATTATGTGCATGATCACACTGTTATTGTGTTGCATCCAAGCAGAGGAATGTAATTATCGAATACATTTTTTTTCACAGGAGCAGACTGGGCCCGTCGTTCTATATTGCATCTCATTTATGTGTCAGTATGTGTGAAGTGTGAAGATAAACTTGACACAGGTTAAGCAAGAAATAAGAGACAAGGTTTTTGAAGAAATTGTGCATGGGCAGAGAGGATGAATTTCACCCAAGTTAGAAGTTGATCTTCTGAGTATAGCCTCCCACATGGTAAAATATTATCTTTAAAAGGGACAATTGTCCATTTGATACATCATTCACACTTTACTGCTTGTTCATTAAAAAGATGAGTCATTTTGTCTATCCTACATGTTGCCGTGACCAAAGCTAACCAGACACAGGGTTACAAGATGAAGCATAAGGTTTTAGTCTTTGTCGTGTGAAATAGTCTTGTGTAAAGTAGAAAAAATAAAACTGATTTCGTAAAGCCAATGTAGATGGTGTTTTTTTTTCTTCAAACCCTGTTGGCTAAATATAACTTTAAGCCGTGGCTTTATATTTGATCACTTCATCCATACTCCTGTTGTGACCGGATTTAATTCAGTAATATTTATGCTCACGTCTGCCCTCCATTATCCTGATTTGTGTGTAATCTTTTCCAATAAAAGATTATGAATTCACTCCATAATTAATTCTGAATACAGACTGTGGAAAAACCAAGTAGCTCATTTGTCTGCACACAATAGACTGATGTACAAACTGACAATTATCTCATGCACAACTCCCAGAAGCACACAAAGCTTCATGTAATGATAATACTATCAAGTGGCTGTGGCCGGTATATTACTTGTGGAGAGGCGCAAAGGCGTATTCCCCATTTCCTCCTTTGTTAAATGATTGACTGTCTTTTGGCACCTATATCTCCCATCTTCGCTCTGGTTTCATACTGCAATATTTGGATTGCTATGGAAACAGCTGTCATTGTGCCCCCCCCCCCCACCCCCTCCTCGCCACCTCGCAGACACCTTGGGCCCCTCCCGTCTTTTATTGGCCAAGAAGAAGCTCGGTGTCACCGGCGTAAGGAGTGAATGATTCCTCGCTAACGGAGCAATATGTGGTCTCTCGGGAGATCGCCTACATGTCGTAATCTGCCGAAGAAAACGCCTTCTCGAAACTCTGTGCTGGTATTAATTATGAGAAATTGCGTATGGTGATGCCTGGGGATGTGGGTTGTGGGGGGGTCTACCATCGCCAAGCCCCAGCAGGATACAGATGCTGTGTTTTATGTAGCGCTATAGTAGTAATGAAGAAGATCCTTTCCACCTTTTCCACGCTGGCTGAAGGTGGATTGGTGTGAAGACCAAACCACTGGAAGCCAAGAAAGTAATAAATCACAGCTGTCCTTGGTAATCAAACAACATGCACTCAGCCAAATAAGACCCCGTATTAACTCTGTGTGAATGCAGAACAGCTTTCAGTGAGTTGTAAATAGGAGATTTTGTTCTGTATCTTATAATGTCCAAGAACAAATATAAAAATGGACACCACTTTACAGTTACTACAACATGATTAGCCTCAATAAAGCATGAATTAAAATGTGTTTTAATTCATAATGAGCAAATGATTCAGTTTTATTATGTACTTTTAGGGATTAGGAATTATGGTTGGGGTATTAGTTAAGTATTATAAAGTGTTACCAAAAAGTCTAAGATTCTGCTTAATAAATCTATTATTTAGTTTACTAAATCTAAAATAAGAAAAGCAGGTAAACAGTAGCATAAAATCAAATAAACGTAGGAACACTGCAGGCTAAATGCACATTTATCACCGTTGCAGATTGAGACCATGCACAGTAAAGTCTTTCCCCTTAAATAAGCTGTTTCTGAGTCTATGTGTAGAGGAAAATATGTGTTGTGGGATGAGGGAAATTGTCCTTTATCTCCCCATCCCAACAATCTAGCAAACTAGCAAGCTAAATAACTTAATGCGCTAAAACTGAGAAGTAAATTTGAGCAAAGTATTAGATCCTGGTCAAAATGGAGAAATAATAAAAAAGACACACATTTTGAGTTGCGCAGCCAGAGTATTAAGATTCATTTTTCAAATGAAAATGATGTAAGTGTATAACCTAGACCAGGGCTATTCAATTATATTTCATCCATGGGGCCAGATTTGTCAGAGAGCCATTGGCTGGGAGCCGGACTACAAAACAGCACCACATTTGTTTACTGTATGTCCAATATCCACAAACAACTCACACATGTACAACAGAAATTGTTTGTTTCACACCAATTTAGCTTACTATGCAATATGGTTTAGCACATGGCCCATTTTACAATGAGGGGCAGGACCATTTTGCTTAGTGGGCCGGATTTGTCCAACGGGTCACCAATTGAATAGCCCTGACTTAGACCCTTTATAAGTTTGTGAAGAAATAAACTCTAATTTCCAGAATGGAGGCCATTGGAGGGGCACATATGAGATATCCATAGGGAAACTGAGATTCACCTCAAGATATCATATGAAATACCATGGAGATTTTGACAAATGATAACCTCTCAAATACAAGTGGTATCAGAGCATTGTTTCAAGACATTCACAATGTACAATGTAATTATTTTACACAATTTCTTTATTTAATTGGAGATTATCATACTTTCTGACACTGTAATCATTGAGTTTATCAGCATGAAACAAATCTGTCACAAAGTCCAATGCATTCTTTGTCAGAAAAACTAAATCAACGGGAAATGTGGTGCCATTATTCAACTCCAAAGCCAACCCCTATACATAATGGATCATTGTTGAGTTTAGTAAATGTAAAGACAGTTCAATATTCATTGTAATGTACCCTCCCGACTTTCCTGGCTGAGGATTGTTGTGAAACATTTCAAGTCAAGTTAGCTTCTTTCTTTGTCTCCAGTGTTCTGCTAATTGAGACTAATCCAGCCTGTGTACTTCAGATTCAGAGAGGCACAAAGGCTATATTAAGTTATAGTACATGTTACAACATTATCATTGGCAGCACTACATTGCATCGTGTTTACAAAATCTTCACTCTCATAAACTTCTCCATGCTATGAGTAATAACAGACCATGTGAATAATAATTAGCCATGTTAAAATAAGCTAAAGATCAAAGTGTATATTTTTATTTGTAGGATAAATCATATTATCACTGCGTTGTATTCATATTTTGAGAGGAGCAGCTGCAGGTGACACACACTGCATGCATATTGGATAAACACTTTGAGAGAGGGACTTGTTTTCTGTGCAGCGACTTTAAAAGATGACAAGCCGTCGACTAATCCACAGCAACATGGCAATGTTTGTTTGTATTTACACTGTATGTTTTTAGCTCATGTGGTCTCTCATCTTTAGAGAAGTTCTTCATATGATAATATAACTGGGAGTATTGTGTCCGTTCAGTGGAGTTTTGTGAGAGTGATTTAAGTTTTTGGAGTGTGGAGATGGAAATCACCTTCTGAACAGTGGAAGAGTGATGAAGGAATGAGGCATCCTAAACACCATGCTTATTATTGTAAACAGAGGGTCCATTCATGGCCAACATGACAAGTCGCACAACAGGAAGTGGCACTCGGTTTAGGGTGCTCATATAATGTAGGGCTGCTGTCACGTGATGAGCAAATATCTGTATATTATTTTTCATTGAAGTGTATTCATATTCTGCTTGAAAATATTATGACAATGATACTAGAGGCTTAAATAAAAATCAACAGCAGGCTTTGACATGATAAGTTTCCTTATGTATTCCTACAAATGCTTTTCAGCATTACACACCACATGACATCACACCGTTTTAGGACCCCCTTGTTCTTAGACATAACATACTGCATATTCTCTGCTAATTTGGAATAACAAACACAGATGCTTCGACTGTGAAGTTACATAAACATCAACAAAAAGGATACAGACCAAATGTTCTAGTTATGAAAAGATTTTAAAAGCCTCTTTGATTTTCACTTTGGATAAATAAAACACTTTGCTGTATTGCATTGTGCCTTTGGCAACACAATCCATCTTCATTTTTTATGAAAGCCTATAGGCTGGCTGGTGTAGAGCACCGAGTACTTCCAGAGCCTGCATATTTACTTCCAGCTCATTTATTCTCATTATGCAGCCCACAGACGTCAATGAGGGTATTTCTGCCCCACAGTGATATTCCATGATACAGAAGGAGCAGAGGGAGAAGGCTGAGAACACACCAGGGTAAACAAGACGGAAGCCGCTCCACGGGGGGTGCGTTCATTCATGCTCTGCCTGTGAACTTTGACACCCCTGACAGAGGTACCCTCTGTTCCAGACCACACTGTGACAGCACCAGCTCATTCTTTCACTCTCACTCAGTCTCCATTGGAAATATCACATTCAGCGTCACGTAATGAGGCTCTGCCCAGTCTGGCTGGGGAGGTGCCAGTGGGTGTAGCCCCTTCGCAGTAATTATGGATATTCTGGCCAACAGCATGTCATTTGAGGAATGAGACTGTCTCAACATTCATCATTTGTAAAGGTGAAGAAGATAAGTCAGAGAATGACATTCAGAAATTCTTTCAAGTCTCAAGCTTTTTTGTTTGAGCTTCAGCCAGATTAAAACAAGCTTCAAATTTATGTACACTTTTTGAATTTAATTTGTATAACATTTTCATTGTTTTGAGGCAGATTTATTAACATTTATTGTGACCTGCCATTCGGGTTCTCTGTATTAATAACACAGTAACACATTTACTCCTGATGAATAAGCCACTGCTGCTTGCAAGGAGGAAGCAGATGTTTCACAAAATCTCATTTGACTGGAAGATAGCACTTACTGTAGCACTGAGCACCTCGAGAACATATCTCGTTACATTTATTGTTCCGTCAAGCCTGAGTATAATCTATTCAGTGTTATTATGGTGGACTAAATCAAGTTATTTGGATCCCAGTCAATCTGCTCATTTCCAGCCCTGTGTAACTGACACGACAAGTTCTTACTCTGAGGGGCCAGCTGGAGACAGTGGAACCGGCTGTGGAGTGGAACTGGACCTGTGGCACCTTCAGCCCTAATCTGTCACCTTTCAGTAACATGAGCGCGCTCATCCTGGTGCTGCTGGTTTACAGCAACTGAAAGTACTTTTGAAATAGCAACCCTTAAGAGACTTCCTGCAATTAAAACCATGTCAACCGTTTTTACATTTATACAGTCAGCTTGTCATAGTATTTCTATAAATGTTGCAATGTTTTGCTCTTTGCAATGTAAATAAAAATATAAATCAATATATCATCAGCTATCATCTACATGTGAATAAATGAAAACACATGTGTTGGGTTTTTGGTATCTTTAACTCTGAACACTTCGTTGGTGTGAGAAAAATGTTATGAATATTCGGAATTGCCATGGTTTATCTATGGTTTAATCTATGACATCATAGCTAGTTTAGCAAGTTTATTTGTAGAGCACAATTCATAGTCTAGGAAATTCAAAGTGCTTCACACAACAGATAAAGACATAAAATACATCATGGTACTCGATCAGGTGTAATTACTGACCTGAATGTACCCCTATAATACACTGATTGTTATGAAATAATAAGAAATCTATAGCATACATACATTAATTAAAACACGTTGGTCCGATTGTAATGGCAGTCCATCTGTGTTATGGATGGATGAACAGGGCCCTGTTTGTTGCAGCTGGAGGACTGAAACAGAGACATCTATGAGCAGACGACCATTCATTCACTATGGAAAATTTACAACTCAAAATTCATACATGTACTGTATATTGTTAGGAAGATATCACCTGATAGAAGCAGCAGTCCATTCAGAGTGACGACATCTCTGAGGATGAGCTAACATGATCAAACAAGTCACAGAAGTTTCAGCTATAATGGTATGGAGATCCCCAGCAATATCAGCACTTTGTTGGAAGTTTAGAATCATTTTAGATCCTCATTCTGAACTGGAATGTACACGCTAATAATTAAATAGATACCTGGAAACCATACATAGATGCCGGTAAAGAAAAAAGCTAGCAACTATAATTTTTGCTTTATCAAATCTTAAATCTGGTCCGACTGGAGGTGTGTGCTTTAAGTCTATACTGACCACAGCGACACTGACATTCACTCACAGATAAGAGTGGCAGAGGCGGTGAAAGACACAAGCCAGGCATCAATCTGCCGCCCATGTCTTAAGTGTGGCAATAACATGTATAAAACATTGACAGTAGAAAACACCAGGGACTTATAACTTCACAACGGTCTGAAATGAAGCAAGAGACACCAGTTGAAGTTTCAAAATGGCACCACAAATAGCTTTACTTGAGTGGAGGGAAGCTGTTCAACTGTTATTTCATTTCCAGGTAAAAAATCCAGTCCATTTTGGTCTACATCTTGGCGGTTATTGGATGAATTGATTCCGGGCTGACCTTTGGAGCCCACTCTTCTGATCCAAAGAGTCCTTAATGATCTGGTGCTGTCAGAGGTGCTGAAATCACCCATCTCCACTGAGACCATTAGTCCATAACACACAGATCTATTTGAGCTATTGGTGAACTATTTACAGCTGTGAAACAACAAAGGCAGCACCTGTTAACATTCAATCTATTGAGGCCGAGTGACACTGTTTGCTCTTGTTCCAGAAAGAGTCTAGATTTCAGTGATGCACCTCCAATTATGCCAATATCAATTATGGACTCAGTATACAAGCACTAATGGAGCACTAATGTGGCCTCTACATTTATGGCTAAAATTATGTTTTGTCCACATAGTGTCTTTTGTTCTTGTTTGTTTTGCTACTCTTACTGTTCTATACAATCACACTGTATTCTGCTTCTTTTTTTTTTCAGGCCTGGTTTTAGAGGTGCCAAATGGTTCATTGTAACCTCATCTTAAAGTGCTTGCACCTTCATTTGTGGTGCATAAAATAATGACACTTAATGGCAGAGAATTGTCTTTGCACCAATTATTTTATTTTTATTATCATTAATTAATGAATAAAAAGCATGTATATATGCATTTTCCTTAAGGTTTCTAAAGAGATCAACTGAATGCACAATTTAAAAAGTATTTTAATGCATTGACATACTTTCTGAAGTATTCTCATTTGCTTGGGGCAGCATAATAGATAAATTTGCTTGGAAAAATAGTAATAATGATTTGTCTTTTTTACTCATTTAAAAGCAAATATCAGCCTCCCCCTTGTTGATATGGGTCCCTCGAGCATCACAGGGGGCTATTTCTTTAGGTCACTTGCAGAATCCATATTATTGAAGGGAAGATAAATGGACCAATGTGGCAGCAAATTCTTAAGATGAATCAGCTGCCCTCCCGATACAGAGGCACAGCTGGGCCCCACAGGGCAGGAAGCATCCAATACCAAAAAAAGGAAGGATGGCAACAGACACATGGGTACAAACAAAGCTTCCCCTTAACAATAGTCATTGATTTGCCTCCCATATTGTTGCCTACAAATGGATTGTCTTTACAACTTTGGTAAGTTTGTGTTTTGGTTATTTCACAACGGAAACCTAGAACTGTCAGTGTGGCGTAAATATTATTTCCAGGCATTTTCTTTATTACGAGAAAGTATTAATTCAAAATAAGAACATTTACCCTTATTTTGACAACTTTATTTTTGTTATAACAAGTTAAGTTTCTCATTTTGCTCCATTGTTGAACCGGGCAAGTCACTTCAAACAGGAGAGCACGACCTGTTCACAAGGTGCAGGGGAAAAGCAACACAGTTTTCATTTGGCTTATGTTGTGTGTGTGACACACAAACCCTCTTGTAAGTATAGGCGTACTGTAATAAGCTCCAGACCAACCTTTTAAGGTGCATTCACACTTGCACTAACAGCACATTAAAATAAAGACTACATAGGACTAAACCCGGAACTAATCATGGACAAAACCAGGCCTAGACCAGAACTAAAACAGGACCAAATCAAGTCTGCATTAGAATTATACTGGGCTAAAACCGGGATAAGTGTAAGTGTGAACGCGCCTTTAGACATTGTTGGTCTCTAAGTAATCATGGCAAATATGCACCATCACAGGCCTAGGGCATGTTGGTGTGCACCATACCAATTGTTGGCAGTAGCACAATCATAACCTATAGAGCTGAAAGAGGGCGGACACATACGACTCAGTGTTGCTGCAACATCTCTGTTTGGCCTTCTCTATTAGGAGCTTGTTTGTGTTCCTGGACACTCCAAAATCACTTGCTCCTAATTTGTACTAAAAGTCTGCCTTGTATTTTTTGGTTTCTGGCCATGGCTTGTCCCACAATTGTTTGCTGTGTAGATCCTGAGTTGCAGTTTGTAGCTACTGCCTCTTTTGTCCTGTTGCCACACAGGAATGTTGAGCATTTACCGGCATGAAGATCCAAAAACAAACCTTTTGGCTTGGGACACATGCATGTGGGTATTTTGCGCTGTTTAGGCTTAAAAGTATCCCATGGTCCCACAACAATGCAGTCCCACAGTCCCACAACAATGCAATCATACTAGTGAAAAAGGGGCTTGTAGCCTGTACACCTCATCTTTGTTGCAACTGAAAGGTACCTGTAGCTTCATCCAGGGATTATTCTGTAAATCCACAAAGCCATTTCCCTTCTACTCTTACATCCCCTTCTGTGCGAGGTTTGCAAACTGCGTTAAGGTGTGCTGCACACACTGTTCCATGTTGAGCAATAGGCAGCACCCTGTGCATAACCAGGAAATAAATATAGGGAGAACCCAAGCTGCTCCTTGCCCACGCATCAGAAACATGCAGATTGTTATGCCAGGGTGGAACAAAAAACACATATGCGTGTGCATCCCAAGCCAAACGGCTCATTTTGAATCTCCAAAATGAGATGTCTCTTGGGTGACATTGACAACAGCTGGAAGGATTCCCGGGAGTGGCAGCTCAGGATCTACATAGTGAACACTTGTGAGACTGGCCATGGGCTGACGCCTAAAACAAGGCAGAATTGGTACATCGTAGAGCAAGTGAGATCGCCGTGTCCAGGCTCATAGGTAGGTTGTTCGTTGTGATTGATCTGTGCCAACCATCGGTAAAGTACATACTGTATCGACATGCCACAACAGCCTTGAGCCTGTAACATTTGCTTTTTGTTACTCAGACACCATGTGGATGTGCGCTCTTGTCTTGAGGCACATTGGCACAACATCTAAAAGGCTGGCCTGGAGCTTATTACAGTAGGCCTACATTCACGTCTGTGTGTGTGTGTATGTGTGTGCCCGCAATTGTGCGTGAGTCACTAAAAATTAGCCTGTCAAATCGAGTCAAACTTTCTATAGCATATTTTTTAAGTAACAACAGTTGACCAAAGTGCTTAACAGGGATAGTTTCAATAGCTAAACAACATCATATCTAAGAAGTGTGTGGCTTTTCCCCCAGCACATTGTTCAGTAAATGTTCGTGTAGCCTATATTGAAAGAAAATATTCCCAAGGTGTTGTGAAGGACATAGTTCACAATTTGGGAGAGTTCTAAAGTGACACCTTTAAGAAGTGGCATTCACTAATTGTGTTATGTGTCATAGAAGGTGCTAATACATATTCAAAGTCCATCATAAAATAAATAAATCACAAACAAAATGTGATGCAGGCATTGTAGGTCTAAAGGTGGGCTGCTGGCTAGTAAAGCAGAGGGTTTAAACAGTATAACCAGTATCTCAGCGAGTTAATTGGCTCATGGAGTCTCAGCAATGCGTCAATTACGCACGGGCCTGGTACGTTTAACAGCGATTTCCCCTCATTCATATTTTAACAGCATCCTGAGTAGTGCAGTTTATTGCCTCCTCCCTCCACCTCCTCCTCCTCCTCCTCCTCCTCCTCCTCCCTCCACATCGTCTCCTCCCGCTCGAACCTGCTCGTTTTCCGGGCGTTGCGTTGGGGAATAATGCCGCTGTCACTGTTAGGGGGCTGGGGCAGAGGGAGCGCCTTAACCCGGTCACAACGTGGGGAAGTTGCACTGCGTTGCCATGGGATTTCCTAAAACCTATTGAGTGCGTTAGGGAGCCCGCTTTTATTCCAGTCCGTCTTTGTGAAGGAGGAGGGAGGGAGCGCTATTACTTTTTTTTTCTCTCTCTTTCTCTCTTCTCTCTCTCTCTCTCACTCTCTTCTTCCAGAGGTTGAGGAAAGGGAGAGGGTAGAGCATCCGAGTGAGGGGTGGTACTCCTGGTTCACAACCGAGCGGCGAAAGCGGCAGAGCGGCGTGACGTTCTCGGGTCGAACCACTCACTACCAGCGGAGGAGCGGTTTCAACTTTGTGTGAGCAGCTTCCGTGGCATGAGTTATCCTTGAAGGTAAGTTGTCCACATGACATGATTTCACATCTGCATAGCATGGCTCTGTTTGATATTGCTGTGCGCGCGTACCTGGCTTACATTTTTTGCTTGATATGCTCTGATGCGCGCGTGCACCTGCGCGGACACAGCGTGACAGCCTCTCATGCAGGTGTTCAGAAGGAGAAAATAAAATAAATAAATAAATTTAAAAAAAAGCTGTCACGACATTGAAATAATGCTAAATGTTTGTGACTTGATATTAAGTGGTTCAACTGGTTATGATACGATTTGACAATTCTGAACCGTTGTCCAACCTGAATACAAATGTATGTTAAAAAAAAAAAAAAAAAAAAAAAAGCCTACTTACTGCTTTTAAAGGTGAGCTTAGACCTAGTAGCACTCTAAGGTTGCTTATCAGTGCTTCTCATGATGAATACTAACGCACAACTGGATACCTTGTAATGTGAGGGAAGAAGAGATTGTGGTGAGCAGAATACCAAAGTAGACTCCTCTCCTGTTGGTCTCTCCTGACTCAACTTTTTAAAATTTAGATTTAATTTGACATATATAGGGTGTAGTAAATCTATAATATTTTTTTTTTAAACATTAATTTGTGTACCTTTAGCAACAGATGTTTTTTTCCCATCAGTGAAGCCTATAACAACTGGCTGCTCATTTTGACAGGAAAGTGTATTTTAAAGGGCAAGAATGGAATTGTTTGTTTTGCACGCTCTTCTTTCTCAACTGATCGGGCTGAAGTTGTAGTTTTCGTTATTACAATATAGATTACCTTGATTAGATTTAAATACACTGCAGTGCGTTGCTCACCAGGCTTTTTCTTTTTTGGTTCCTTATTCCACCAGTTCAAACCTGGTCCAGTCTTTGTTTAGTTCCATCTTTGTCCTTTTGTCCTTGGTAAGTGCTTGTTCTGAATGTTCTAAAATCCCATATTTTGAAGGTATGCACAATTTTGATGCTGCAAAAAGAAGGGTATAAACTGTATATATATATATATATATATATATATATATAGTATTATATATATATATATATATATATATATATATATATATATATATATATATATATATAATATATATATATATTATATATTACAGTTATTTCACATTTGTCTGATACATAAACCTCAACCAGTACTTAAACTGGATTTAGCTCATTTCTGTTGGAATGGAATAGCATTATCAGGACACTTATTGTTATATTTTTTGCATATTATATTGATCACCCCTATTGGTAAATTGATAACGTACTATTATTTTTAAATCACCACTTTAGGGAATTAAAAAACAAAATCAAAGGCTTTTTCCATATCTTGCTATGTTCAATCGCACGTTCCCCTTCACAGTTGCCTTTCACACATACAGCCAGTGTGACACCATATTACATTGACTGATGAGACTTGAATGAGTGTGATTAAAAACACATTATGGTGCCATTAATGTCCAAAAATTACTGTTGCTTGCGGTTGTTGCTTATTCTTGTTGTAACCAGTGGGGTGTTTGCATTTGTTGCATTTTTAGATCAAGCCAAGCCACACTTTTAAATTTGCTGTGATTCCCCTAATATGAATATTTAGTACTATGCAAATCATCCCACACTGTGTAAACGCCAAATGTTGATTTCTTGCTGTTATTATTGTTCCTTTGAGGAACTCCCAGGAAGCCATATTTTCTGAGTTTAAATCCTAGCTGGATATTCATATTCTTTTTGATGCCATTATTTCTTTATTCATCACGTCTCAGCCTGCTGTTTGAAGCTAATTGTGGTATACTTTCTGCATAAAAAAACCAAGCATGTCCTATTTTCTCAGCATTCTGTAGCTACAACTCTTGGGGCTGTTTAATGCTAATCCTAAAACTTGTTGAAGGTCATGCAGTGATTAGAAGGCAATATTCTCATGCTGGTCCTCGCAAGATTTTATTGTCTTTGTTTGATCCTCACCAAGTTATACATGCACCTCACCACCAGAAGCCTGAATAATATGCCTATGATTTCACTACAGATAATTTGTCATGAACAATTAAACTTATAATGTTTCATGTTACATTTTCCTGATTAAAAATTAATGAAAAGCAGTGATCAAGACCTACATGGAGGAAGGCCAATTTTCTCATTTCAGTAGAAAATGTACAAATTGTACACTGTAAGGTCCCATGTGCCCTGGGGAAAGAGTACTAAGCACCTTTGCCATCCCTGTCTGAGTGAAGCATTACCGTATGTTTATTTATATACACCGTAAAATCTTCTCAAATGATCCCTTTTCAAACCTTTGAGAAGTGGTTTTAAGCAGAATACATGCCCATAATCGTCCTCAAAACAATCATGAACATAATTGATCAATTATGAAACGCGGGTAACATTAGTAGTATTTGTTATTTCAAATTCTAGATAAAGCATACTAGGTGTGTTTATCCTCACATTGCATTGTCCTTAATGAAACCAAAGTATTTCCAACTAAAAGTTAAAAGTGCATCTTGTTGCCAAACAACCATCTCAATAGACGTAGAGCTGTCACGTTGCAAAAAGACAGAAGATGCCTAAAATTAATTTCTAGGCCAAAGACAAGAGGCTCTAATGGGCACTTGTCATCACAAATGGTCCCGCAGCTCCTCTGTATTCAGGCCAGTGGTGCTTTGTGTCCAGAAGTAGGTCGAATGCTTCTCACCAAACAATTTGAACGATTGCCAGTAATTGGACAAGCAAAAAGTGGCGCACCATCTCGCCCGTGTCAGTCAGCCAAGCAGCCAGGGCAAAGCCAGCATTGGTTTTTGCTGCTACTTTATATGCACAGCCAACCTGGTCGCATTTCATGGACCTTTTTCCGTCCCCTTTAATCAGCGAGATGACAAAATGGTAAGGAACAGAGGTACCTTTGTAGTTGTGGAAACTCTTGTATTTATTTTGCAACGTACTTCAGATCTATGCAATGTATTTCTTCATCTGTACTACTTTCTGTTTCTTATCCACCATTTCTTCTCTTTTGCCTTGAAACCTTGCGCACATAAGTGATAAAAGATGAAACTTGAAAGTACACAGCATGGACGCAGATCAGTCTAGTTTTGATAAAAAGCTTGCGTTATGTATGTTGTTTTATCTTTATGCACTTCTTATCCACTGGCACCTGAATCTATGAGCGAGCTCTCTGGAGGTATGATAGATGCATTTATCTATTCAAACAGGTGTGTGAATGGCTGGCAGATGTGTACACACTTTGAATATTTGTGTGGAGTTTGTGTGTACCTTTTGAATAGTCCTGAGAACTGCACAAGAGTAAGAATGGCACTCTTTGGAGTGCATGAACAGAATGAGACAGAGAGTCTTTTATATGGAGCCAGACCGTATTCACCTGGGCTTCAACAGTACACAATGAATGATGCAGGTAGAAAAAGTGTGGCATTGGGTTGTCAAAAGTATCGGAACCGGATACTAATTGTAGTACCTATACTAAAACTAAATCGCATTTCGACCTTTCCTGATTGTTCTTTATTTTTTATAATGATCTTTGTCTAGTTTAAGACCACATGGTTTTATGAAAGAAATCACAATTATTTTAATCATCTTCGTGATATTGAAATTGGTATCGACTCAAGTAGCAGTTTCCTTTGCATTGAAATACATTTTTAGATGTTGGTATTGTGACATCCCTGGACTGGCTAAATGTAGTTTAAGACATTTTTTTAAATACATTTTTACTGACATCCATAATGTAACTGGATGGGTCATGCAATGTTAGGGAATTTGGGTCAGATATGAAATATTTTGGTGATAGAATACTGAACATAATCAGGTTGATCAACGACTCCTAACCACACCACAATGTAAGCCATTCAAAAGTATTCGAGTATATTATTTTCTTAGATGTTTTCTCCACACCAAATTCAACTGAAGTCAACAGAGTGACAGCATTTCTGACAGTATGAGATACAGAGTTGTTACCATTATTTTGGTTCAAATAGTTCAGTCCTTTGTTTTTTATCCAATGACTACACAATTAGTTATCCACTGTGGTATGTAACTATACAAAGAGAATATATAATAATAATAATTAATAATAATAATAATAATAATATATATATAATAATAATATATATATATATATATATATATATATATATATATATATATATATATATATATATATATATATATATATATATATATTTGGCAACACCGTTTCATATATATATATATATATATATATATATATATATATATATATATATATATATTGGCACACCGTTTCAAAGCAAAAAATGTGGCTTCTCAATGGGCATTCTGGCTTCACTGCACCACCAAAGATATAATTTGGAGAATGTAATTGTGTCATAGCAATGAAAGAATGAATTGTAAATAGTCCAGTGGATGTGTCTAGAAATTCCCCAAGTGAATGCATAATCAACCTTTGAAATTCATTATCCATGTGTCATTCTGTATTGTTATTTCAAATATGTCTATTGAGGGGAAAACTTACATTTTGAGACAGTAGTATATTTCTTCAGCTACATGGAATTAGAGAAGACCATAAGTCAGCAAATACAAGGGTCTGTGTCATCATTTCTTCACATCTATTTTTGTCCTTCGAATGTTTTACACAGGCTCTTCCACAATAGTATCAACTTTAGAGCCTTCACTTTTGATGTTTTTGTCTTAAAAGTTATGTTCATTTCTCAATTAAAGGTGACATATTATGGTAAATCAACTTTAATGAGCATTTAACCATATCATTAACAGTGTTTGCTCATCATTTGTTTACTCAAAGTTGTGTTCTGATTTATTTTTTGCAACTAAGGCCTGAGTGCTCAGAAAATATGTTTTCACTTACCCCCCCTATCCCCGCCCACATCCCTGTACTTACTTGTTATTATTTAACAAAAATCAGACTCCAGGTGATACGTGAAGGGTTATAACATTTATTTATTTTGCAGTTTACAACGAACAAAATGATGATCTACTTATCTTATAGTTCAATGTTAAGTACAGGGGGGAAAAAACATATATGCCTCCTTTAAGACAAATGATCCAACTTCAAGTCAACCATCATATATTTCATTTTTCCAGGTATAGCTTTAAGAATAACAATGAATTTATAGTTCTCCTTGATTCCTGCTTGTACACTGTATCATTACATTGTTTGCTATCAGGATAAGAGTGTAATTTCCTTGTTGAATTTGCTCTGTCAGGTAATCTCGCCTATCAGATGGCTGTTCCAGATAAGAGACAGCAGCCTGCCACAGCAAACAGACTGGTGTTGTAGCTGCCTGTAATCCTCGTTTTATCAGTCCATCTCTGTGTCTGGTTCTGGTGTGATCCTGGCGCACCTAAGCCCATAGTGAGATAATTGTGATGTTGTTGAGCTGTTACAATGGGTTTCCAGCAGAAGGTTGTGGAATCTGTGGCAAATACCGGGTCTCTAATTGAGGTTCAGCTCAGGTGTTGTCACTACAAGCAATTACTATGACGTCTGGCTGATGGCTGCGGGCGCACTTGAGAGCGCTACAGCAGCAGTCTTTCATGTTTGTCACCTCACCGACAGCTCCTGGAAATGTCTGTGCCCACATGAAATATTAATATCTTTTGCCCGTTTCCTGGCAATGTGCATATTTATTTACAAAAATGTTTTCTGATATGCGGCATAGGCATGCTACGGTGGTGTTGGGGGATGGGGCCAGTAATAAAAAGGTGCTGATCATGAAGAATCCCGGTTTAGTTCTTATTTAACACCCTACTGCATCAAGGAGGCTGTGGGACGAGAGTGATCAATGGGTTCTGGGGCTGCACTAACAATTCATCAGTAAAGTTCCCCGTGAAGGACGAAGCCAGGGTGAGGTCAGCGCTATCTCATGTGTTCAGGGCTTTTCCACTCACTGAATAGTGGTTGAATTCCTAGGATGCAGTGCGGTTTGCAATCAGGATGCTTTGACTGTCATTGTTCATTTATGGATGCTCATAACACCAGCATGATGTCCAAACTTGCTCAAAACAGAGCATTGATCTAATAATTCATACACGTTTACATACAATTTTATACAATTTATACAATGATGCGTTGTTCAAAGTTTACCTGTGAACTAATGTAATGTTCCTCATGACATTTCTGAGGATAAAAGTATATTAGTGTACCCACTAAAAAAGTTACATAAGGTTTAAGGTTCACTTATGCATTTGTGTAAAATATGTGATTTTGTTGAGCTGTATAAATCTGATGTGACTTCTCCCCTTATTCCAAGGGTGACAGCATATTTATCATACTTTCCATGTTCATTGTATTGACTTCATCATGAGGACATTTTTGGATTATTATTTTGTCCATTAAATTTGTGTTATTATCTTGTGCTTTGGGCTGTTTTTGCAAATGCGATTTCATGGGAATCTGTCATGCTATCTGAAGATAGTGATATTTACTGTGATTTTGCCTCATGTAGCTTTGGGTAATTATAATTTTAGCATGTAATTGATCATTTTGATTTCACAGAGATAACCAATACAGTGGAGTTTTATGGGTCGAATTAGTAATCCCGCTGTGCAGGGCTGTCAGCTTCAGACTCATTTCTAAATATTACTGTTCTGCTTCTCGTGTGTGGGCCAATATTTATGATCCCACTGCGAATCCCAGCATGGATATTCCAGAAATCCAATGTTTATGCTTTAAAAACAACCTTGTTGAAAAGGGCAACCCAACCAAAAGAATCTCAAAGGTACAACTAACATGACAGCTATGGCTCACGGAGCTAGAAGTTATTGCCCTGAAGACACTCGGATGCAAGGCCTATTTCCATTTCAATTGGCGGCGGAATTTGGGATAACTCATGCATACAGAGGTGGGATGAACAAAGAGCAAGGAATAAAAGTGACAAATGAAGAGAATGGAAGTGCAGAGTGTGCTATCACTGGCTTTGTGTCCCATGAAGGGTATTGTGCAGGCTGTGAGGCTAAGGTTACAAGGAGAACCCAAGGGACCTGAAAGTGAAGGGCAGTGGGATGAGCGAGGACACATGTGACAGGCAGAGGACACATCCACAAAGCCAACCAGCTCACCGCCATTTTATTTAATGAAATTGCCCATCATAATTTACACAGGCCCAATGTGGTGTTGTATAATTGCATGTTTTGTACAACCAGCAGAGCACAACTAAGAGGGTTTAGTCTTCAAACCAAAACATCCACAACAGCCAACCATCTGAAGAACCGGTAAATGTGGCACTAATTCCTGGTTGTTTACCTGTTTGTTTTGAAAATGCTTTGCGGGTAGTTTTACTGCTGATCTGCAAAAGTCAATTAAGAGGAAATTTCTTTTAGATGAGGTTTGGTGGTTGGGGGTTTCTCTTCCTAGACTTAGCTGCACATTGTCATTTAAAGTAAATAATTGCTGCCACCTTTTCTACAGCGACCACAGGCTTACATTACCAATACAATTGTAATAACATTTTAGTATTCTATATTATTTCAACCAACAAGGCAAGGCAAGGCAAGGCAAGGCAAGTTTATTTGTAGAGCACAATTCGTACACAAGGCAATTCAAAGTGCTTCACACAACAGGAAAAATGCATTAAAATCACAAAGACATGCAGAAATCACAATCTTAGTTCAAGACATAAAAGAGAAGAGTGCAAAGAAAAGCATTTCAGTCATATGCACAGCCAAACAAAACAGTTTTTAGTTTAGATTTGAACATTGCCAGAGTAGCGGCCTGTCTCACATCCTCTGGAAGACTGTTCCAGATTTTAGCTGCATAAAACTGAAATGCAGATTCCCCATGTTTAGTCCTGACTCTGGGCACCAGCAGGAGGCCGGTCCCTGAGGTCCTCAGAGTCCGAGATGGTTCATATGGCACTAACATGTCCGAGATGTACTTTGGTGCTAGGCCATGGAGAGACTTGTATACAAGCAGAGCTGCTTTGAAGTCTATTCTCTGAGCCACAGGGAGCCAGTGCAGAGACCTGAGCACAGGACTAATGTGATCGTACTTCCTGGTTCTAGTCAGGACCCGAGCAGCGGCGTTCTGGATGTACTGCAGCTGTTTTACAGCTCGTTTGGAGAGGCCAGTGAGCAGGCCGTTACAGTAGTCTAATCTACTAGAGACAAACGCATGGATAAGTCTCTCCAGGTCTGGTTTAGACACTATACTTTTGATTTTGGCAATGTTTTTTAGATGGTAAAAAGCTGCTGATGTGATTGATCTGACGTGGCTGTTAAAATTATTACCCCCAGATTTCTAACTTGATGTGTAGGTTTTAGAGCGAGACTCTGGAGGTGACAGTTAACAATTTCTCTTTGTTTCTGTGGGCCAAAGACGATGATTTCAGTCTTGTCTGAGTTCAGCTGGAGAAAGTTGTTTTGCATCCACACACTGATCTGTTGAATGCAGTGACAGAGTGAATCCACTGGTCCATATTCACCTGCCGTCAGTGAAAAATAGATCTGAGTGTCGTCTGCGTAATTGTGATAGGACACATTCTCGCTGCGTATCAACTGACCTAACGGCAGCATGTAGAGGTTGAACAGAAGGGGTCCCAGGATTGACCCTTGGGGCACCCCACAGGTCAGGGGCATCTGGTCTGAGACACAGTTACCAATTTCGATAAAGAATTTCCTGTCTTCCAGATAGGACTTTAACCAGTTTAGAGCAGTGCCAGTGATGCCCACCCAGTCCTCTAGTCTCTGTAAGAGGATCCCATGATCGACAGTGTCAAAAGCAGCACTCAGATCTAACAGAATTAAGACTGAGACTTTGCCCGCGTCAGTGTTCAGGTGGATGTCATTTGTCACCTTGACAAGAGCGGTCTCAGTGCTGTGATGAGGTCTAAAACCTGACTGGAAAACATCAAATGAGTTGTTTATTAAGAGGAAATCAGTGAGCTGTTGGTAAACAACCTTTTCAAGGACTTTGCCCCAAAATGGCAGATTAGAGATGGGCCGGTAATTACTCAGTACTGCGGCATCAAGACTGCTCTTCTTTAGGAGAGGCTTTATGACCGCAGTTTTCAAAGACATTGGGAATGTTCCAGATTGAAGCGACATGTTAACTATTTGAGTGAGTGGTGCTAACAAACTGTTCAGCACAGACTTTAGAAATCTGGTGGGTAACACATCGAGGCAGCATGTAGATGAACTCAGGCTGGTGATGATCTCCTGGACAGTTTTGTCAGTTACAGGTGCAAAGTGAGTCAGCTCTAAGTGTGTAGGTGGTTTGAGGGTTATTTTTTGCATTGTAGAATTGATAGCATTTTTAATGCCCCTGAACTTTGTCATTAAAGAATAATGCAAACTCATTACACTTGGATGTGGAAATGAGTTCTAACGGCAGCTGAGCTGGAGGGTTTGTTAATCTGTTTACTGTGGCAAACAGGACACGCGAGTTGTTACTGCAGCTTCCAATTATTTCAGAAAAATATCCTTCCCTAGTTCTACATAAAATGAGGTTGTACATGTACAACTTCTCTCTGTAAATCTCTTTCTGAACCTGGAGCTTCGACTTGCGCCATTTTCGTTCGGCCCGACGGCACTCCCTTTTCTGTGCCCTGACCGAATCATCATTTCTCCATGGCGCCTTCTGCTTATTTTTAACAATTTTAGCCTTCATAGGGGCAATGGTGTCGAGAACATTCAAAACACTAGATGTAACAGAGTTCAACAAATCATTTACATTAGAACATGAGACATTTTCAAAGTTTATCATTTCCATAAACAGTTTTCCCCGTGCTGTCATTTATGTGTCTCCTCCGGACAATTGCAGGACCAGCTGGTGGTTTGGGAAAAACAGACAGGTCAAAGAAGACACAGAAATGATCAGACAGAGCAACATCGACCACATTGACGTTTGAAATATTAACCCCTTTTTGTAATTAGAAGATCTAGAGTGTGCCCTCTGCTGTGGGTGGGGCCACTCACGCGCTGAGTAAGACCGAAAGTTTCAAGGACAGCATGAAGCTCTTTAGCGTTTCTGTCACAAATATTATCAACATGAACATTGAAATCACCTGTTATAACCAAACCATCAAAGTCTGTGCATACGACTGAAAGCATCTCAGTAAAAATCATCAATAAAACTTTTGCAGTGCTGAGGAGGCTTGTATAAAACAATGAAGAGAATGGATGGAGACTGTTTTAGCTCAATTTTAAAGGCTACATACTCAAATGTTGAAAAACACCCCAAAGGACAACCTGTGGGTAACTATTTCATCTCTAACAAAAGCACACACACCTCCTCCCTTTTTGTTTTTCTCGTGTTTCAGATTCAAACATAAAGTTGGGTGGAGCAGACTCTATTAGAACTAAATTTCCTGTGTTTTTGTCAAGCCATGTTTCAGTACATGTAATAACATTTTAGTCATCTTATAGTTATTTCAACCAACAATAGCCTGTTTTTAAAAGCTGTATGTGTGTAAAATAAACATAACATATATATGTACATATTAGTTCTACAACACAACTCTCCTTGTATCATTTACATATCCTGCCTAATGCCCATAGCTTGATAAATACAATGCTTCTTGCCATAATGCACCTTCCTGGAGTTACAGCTTGATTTATTGCCACATCACATTATAATGATGCAAAGCAGGCAAATGCAAATGTCGTGCACAAGAGCTCAATGACAGTGTGCACTGTTTGGCAAAAGCCACTATCCCAGTCGCCCAGCTGTTGCCATCCGTGATCTCCAATCCCAAATGGAATTGAAAGAATAAGGTACTGATTGTAATCATTTACATTGAGTGAGACTGCCTTACCTAAATCCTGCTCTGTTGGATGGCCTGTTAGAACCTCGTGGCACTTTTTATTATTAGTCCACTGGTGACTAGAGTACCACAAAATTCCAGCATTTACAGTCCAAAAACCACATCCCGTCGATTTCGAATGTTTGTAACTCTCTTGGCACATGTTTTAAATGGCTTCCATGCATGAGCCAAACAGGACAACCCCCACCTGTTCATTTAATGGTAATCCCTTCCAGATTGGACAGCCTTATGGATTTGAAGATGATTCTATTATTTCATTTACATATTTAATGATTATTGCTCTTGATTAATTGGAAAGATTTGCATTTCGGCTTGCTTGACCTTACAAAGACTATTCCAGTATTTCATACCCTATTCTGTTATTCTGTAATATTTAACACAATTTTCAAATATGCGGCAAGACAAAAAAAGTCACATTGTAGAAAAATGTTAAATCTCAGGTAATGGTTTGTGAAATTCATATTGTGCTTGTTGAAGAATGAATGCAATGGGGTGCCATATGTGCTAACATCTTGCTGCAGGGCTCTAACAGGCTGTTTGGAAGTAGGTGAGTAACACATGTCCGTGTGACAAGGTCTGCTGAGGGCACCGTGCTCACTGTCCAGAGGCATCCCGTGGGGAGCTCATTACTCCAACTGG
This sequence comes from Chaenogobius annularis, assembly GCA_015082035.1. Taxonomy (NCBI): domain Eukaryota; kingdom Metazoa; phylum Chordata; class Actinopteri; order Gobiiformes; family Gobiidae; genus Chaenogobius; species Chaenogobius annularis. The sequence goes on along the minus strand of BJKM01000030.1, from coordinate 3,277,813 downwards.
GACTCTGGTGGGTGCTGTAAGTGGACTGTAGGGAGTCCCATCCCGGTGGAGCTGTATGTATGTTCTTCTGGGACAAACATGTGAAAGAGGTGTCTGCTGTGCATAGTAAAAGCCTGTTTACCGACCCAGAGAGGCCCCTCTGAGTTCTGCTCAACACTATCCTTCAAATGAAAGATTAAAGGGAAGATCAAGCAGGATTAGAATCACAAAATACGACCGGGTGAGGGGGCTGCTGAGTGGTCAGTTGTGTTAAGTGGACTGAGAGCAATAATCTATTTTGGTTGACTACCAGAGTGTCATTGATTGCCCTAATTTGTCTTTTTTGTTGTTTGAAAATTTAGAAGATGGCGAGTAAGCATGTCCGGATAATAAATTACACTTTTGAATTTCCTTCCCAAAAAGATCTTTTTTTTTTTTTTTTTTTTAATGTTTTTCATTGTTTAAAACATGTATGCCTGGATACTAAGGTTGAATCGAGTTAATCAATAAAACAGACCTAATTGATTATTGAAATAATCATCAACTAATTTCGTAAACAAATATTTATTTCCGGAACAAACCACATATTCCTAAAACATGCCATGAGTTGAGAAAGGAGGTTTTTCGACTCTAACGGAGCAATTGTTATTCCAAAACATTTTAACTTCATTGCATCCAAAGATCTCATATTCACTGGTGTTTGTATTAATCGTCAAATAATCTATTATCAGAACTATCATTAGTTGCAGCCCTACCAGATACTAATTGATTACTTGGTATTACATAGTATTGTTTAATTTATCATGTTGTAATAGAAATGGTGTCGAGCCTTTTCCTTGGTATCACTATTGAGTTTTGAACACCCCACACAAACATTGAGAAGTTAAGTTTTAGTAGCGTGACATTTGTGTATACAGCAGTATCCAGCATTTAAAGTCATTTTTTCTAGAATAGACAATAACATTACACTGGGGCTTTGTGAGGAGCCATTTGCATTTCACATGTGGCTCTCAAAGCATTTAATAAATTGCTTTATAACAGTCTGGATATTGTTTGAGTGTCACATCAAACAGATGAAAGCACTATCATATCTTTATATTTGGTCTCTTGTGAGCGCTATCTTGGCAGTTGTCTTTTATGTTTCAGTACAAAGCGCCAACACTCAGCATGTTCATTTTTTTTAATGTATCACCCCAAGACTGAGCAAATGTTGACCAGAGGAATGTTGCCAAGCTGCTGGGAATCCAAATTAATTCATCAGCGTGGGGGAGCTGCATGAGGCATTATTTTACAAGGGTGACCCAGAGACCACGGACTGCGAACTATAGACACATTTGACCTCATTATTTTTTAACAGCCCTGTAGAATATCTTGGGTTGAAACTAAGGATTTTTTTTTTTACAAGGCAGAATTTTATGGGTCACAAACGATCTCACTCAGTTTGGAGTGGAGTTATAATGAGCATTTGGGAATATGTTGCAGGCAGAATGAGAGAGCTCCAGGTTATAGGAAAGCTATGACAAGATTTACAGAAAATGTTTAAATAGCCGTGTTAGTCACAAATTGACTCATCCAACACTCAACGGCACTGACTGGTTTAATTGCTGTTAATAATCAATGGCTAATCAGTGTAATGCAGTTGTTCCTAATACTAAACTGTACTCATTATACCACTAGTTTAGTTGCTATCATCAAAATGGGATTTTTATCCATTAAATAGCACTTTAAGCAATCTTTCACATGGCTGTATACTAGGGATGGGCCATATCATCGTTTATGGTGTTGTTGTTTGCTTTGGGGGCAAAATTTAATTTGAATATATTCCGCTTGATTTTCTCAGTTGCAAGATGTAACGGAGAACGTTTACGCCCCAAACTGTGCAAACTTTGACTGTGGACTCGGTGTTGATAATCAAAACATAAACAGTGTGATAAATTGCTATGGAAAATATCACAATAAAGGATAATATTGAAACTACTTTATGACTGACGCAGCTGACGCAACTAACTGCACCGTATCGTGAGCAAAACATAAGTTGTAACAAATAAATAGCACAATGAAACAATTGATTACTTAGTATAATAAGTCATCCATGTTACTTATTTGACCTTGCACAGTTCAAGTCGTATTGTGCACTAAACAAGAGCAAATATTTTTTTATACATGCTTGGAAAAGGCGAACAATAAATATTTAGCCATAAAATGATTGTTCCAGCTCTCATCTATCGAACAATAAGTCAATATTGCCCTTTTGCCCAGTTATATTGTCTATTATTTCATAATCGCAAATGATCTCTATATCACCTTGCCCTGTATACATTGAAACCATGTGCACTGCAGTGATTAATAGCAGTTTTGATTTTATAATACCAGCCATGTCGGAATCACATCTGCCCATGTTGGACAAGCAATATCACTTATTTTATCTGATGTCTTTTGCTAAAATGTTTTCTTTTCAGATCATAAAATATGTCATCCATTTAAATAATATGAAATTAAATTGTGACTAATTCTTACTACACCACAATTTGTTGTTATTTCAGTAGAAGCATTTCAAGCATCATTTTTGAGCTTTTCTACTGACATAGCTTCCTTCCTTCCTTCCTTCCGATACACATATACAGCTGCGGGCTCTGTCTTTTGCCATAATCCCAGGTGCATCAAAACATTTTTTTTTCTGTGTTATGAACAGTTTATCAAAGCTGGCAGACAAATAGAATGTGCATGTATTAGAAGCAAACAGAAAGCAACTTCTAGTATGGAACAAAACCATGATGACACAGTTGCAAGTCTTTGTTAAAGTATATGAGTTTTTCAAATTTATCAGTAATTTATTCTCAGCGATGAACATGCAGCATACGACAACAAAAAGTGGCTAGTACAGACAATATTTCTGAGTTCAGTTAAATGATCATGCCGTAACTGCAACCTTTCACTCCTGAAGTACAATTTAAAATGGCTTAAAGGCTTGGAGCATGGCTTTACGAAACAAAAACCGATCAATAGTGTTGATGGTGGAGAAATCCTACTTTGATTTCCTGGTCTCGTGCCTGGAAATACTTCAATCAATCTCTCTAAGTGACAAGTTGTAGGCCATAGCTTTGTACTGCATGGGTACTTACTGTACCTGTTCAACTTTTATCTATTTCCTGTTCAAGCGAACCTCGCAGTATGTCAATTTCCTGATAGCACTGAGTGGCATGGAGGTCTTGTGCCTGATGAGTCACTTGTCGTTCCCAGACTCCTTGAGATACCGCCGCATCGGCAGTTTGTTGTCTTTCCCATTGATTTGCATTTAAATTGACTTCATGGCGCTGTGATTTATTTCTTGAGAGAGCTGAGTGGTGTAGACGGCTTTTCCTCTAATTCCCAAGCCTCTGCCACACGTATGATAAAGGGGCGAAGGCTTGTTATTGGGAGAAATCACGCTTTTATAACTTCGGCTACAGAGCACTCCAACTTTTACACTTCCACAGATTAGATTCACTCATTCCTCTTTTGACGGATTTTTTCTCAAAGTAATTGCTGAAGTTTAAATTAACTTTGAGAGAATCAGTAAAAGGCCTCTAGTTAAAGTTTGTTGCGTGGCATTTTTCAAGTTAAAGCCCTAGATGTGTTCACCATGTGCTCTACAATATCACTGTCTACAATGCAAAAGCCACAGCATGTGTATTCAAGTAGTTCAATCTGGACAGACTCGAAAGGAGAAATAAACGGATTGAGGCAAATTAATGCATTACGCATATTTAAACATAAAACAAACAAACAAACCCAAACACCTTTTCATGTTGGGTTCTACGACAGACGCCTGTGGACCATCCAGACCCGAAGATAGCACAAGGGCTAAAAAGTGGAGTTTAACATGTTGCTTGGGTACAATCACACCTATATGTGTTTTTTTCTATATACGAATTATATGTTAATCAGATTTTCCGTATTTTCATGTGATCATCAATGTAGGATATCACACTTCTAAATGCAGTTGAATCTTTCCTTCTACCCTCCATTTTTTTAAACGGCAAAACCATTGTAAAAGTCAAAGACAAGTTTGTAACAGAACCTGACAATCCCCCTCCCTTTTCTGGCCTTACCTTTAGTCGAACTTGTATCTCCCATGCACTGCCACTTAAACCAAATACCATCTGTTTATGCTGCTATGTTTTCACCCTGACATTGTAACCTCTTTTAAGTCTTGGTGATGTAATTCTCATGTTTTATCCTCTTTACCAAAATACTGGTAACAGGAGACTTTTACTCAGCGGGGGTCATGATAATGCCGGGGCCTGCGGCACTCGCAGGATGACAGTTTGACACGAGCTCCTCAGACATGTCATCTTGTAAAGCTAGCATAATTGACAGTGTTAGCCACCATTTGTGTCAGCTTTTTGACAGGTGATGAGTTGCTGTAGATAACCAATTCAACCTTGATTTTTTTCAAACTCTTCACACCTCAGTGATCCCATTCGCCCAGCTGAGCCACACTTAGCATCCAGCTCTGTACGTGTGCATTTTTTTTTCTTTGTAGAGTGTTTAGCACAAGCCGGCGTGCCCTCGTGAAAGTGCATCCACATGTTATTCTCACCCCAGGGGCCAGTATACAGCACCTCTTCTTGTCGGATAGCTGGTGGTGTATGGGGCCCCCTTTGGCTCTGTTGGGTGGTATAACTCACCTGCTGCTGGAACATTTGGATCATATCCCGAAGCAGTCCCCAGTTCCCTGTTTTGTTGCCAGACCACAGTTGCAGATGGCTTCTTCTTTTATATTCAGCCGGAGAAAGAGCTTTAAGCTTAGAAGAAGCACGTGAGAGGATTGGATGAACATTGGACACTTGCACTTCACAGGATGGACTCCATATTTATGAATATCCATCTGTTTAACTTTGAAAATGCCTTTCCTTTTCATTATTACATGAATTCAATAGAAAATTATTTAAAAGACGTTAGAGAACTCGAATAGTTGGCTTGAGAAATGTTGGCAGAAATTTGAAACGTCTGAGAAGCAATGGTAGCAGGTGAAGTAGTGCTACAAACTTTCATGTGAACTTCACCTTTTGTATGGACACAGACGTTACACGGCAACATTATTCGCCCCCGAACAAAACAGATGGCCTCTCTCTTCGTGAGCTTACGGGGGGTGGAGGTTACAGGTTCTTTCTTATAGTTTTGTGTTCAATGTCAGTGCACAGACTCAGAGGCCCCTTTAAAACCGGATCCCCTCTGTTCTACCTCCCGCAGTGTGACGGGATTTCAGCCGGGGTCCAAAGTGTGCCAGAAAGCCTGCTATTAACCCTCTGCATTGTGCTGTTCTATGAAGGGCACTGCTTTGGCAGACTTTAGCCGGTCAGAATGAAGTGGACAACATTTCTCCCAGGCCTGAGATTTGGATGGTGTTTTTTTTGTTGTTTTTTTTCTGTTTTAAGCAACATCAGTCCATTACTTGACCCTTGTGTGTGGAAATATTCAGAGAAAATCTGTTTCAGAATGTGAACGTGGCTGTTCAGTAGAAGTATTCACTTTGCAAAACATGTTTTAACAGCAAGGACATCAGAAATTAAGCTTTTGTACTCACAAAAAATGTCTTGGAATCCTGAGCCCTTAGTCCTGATGTTTCTGGGTTTGGTTATGTTCTAGTCAAAAAATGGATGTGGTGTGTGTGTGCACACGTGTGAGTGCTACCTTCACACAGAGGCGTTATAGTGGTTAGTGTATGAGCTCAATTATAATGTGTTATTTTACAGAATTCTTAGTAATCATAACCTAAGTTCATGATTTTAATTAGAATCTTCAATATAAGATAATATATGTGTGACGAGTGGTAATCAGTTCATTGTGCTTTCAACATTGAAAGCCTAAACCTATTTTAAACTGGACTTAATCAATCTTGCAATTAGTTGAATAGGGTGCATATTTGAGCTGTCATTTGATTGCCCATGTCCTGTCCACTTTGAAGAAAAACTGTGTGTTGTGTGTGTGTTTTCCTCTGGCTTCTACTATGATTCATACTATGGTTGCTAAAAAAATCTGTAATATTTCTCTACAGAATGCCTTCAGAGAAATGTCTATTTTGTGTGATTTGAAAAAGCTGTCCCCCAAAGCAAGTTGTGGCCAGGATTTTAAACCTTATGAGGAACCACTGGGGAATCTGTTTTGCTCAATAAGCGGTGAAATTGTATCAAATTGTTTCCTCTGCACGTTTTTGTGATTTACTCCTGTTTCCCCGGTGCTGGTGAGCCGGAGGTTGGGTCATTAAAACTGATGGCGCACCACTGCTTCTATGTCACTTTCAGAAAAAAATTGCAATCACGATGTAGGCTGTGGGCAACCCAAGCCCAGGTCTGATTTGTTCAATCTGCTGTTTCTATTAAACTTTAACAAGACATATGTTGCAGCTCATTCCTTGAGATAATTCCCTTCTGATGTACCTATAACCCTGGTACATGGCCAGAGAATAAATTATAGATTGATATAAACCTATGGACCATAAAATGATCATTACAAATCATATAGTATTAAAGGGTGTTTTGTGTCAGAAAGAAATAGAAAACACCAGAAAATTATAGCATTACGTCACCATGTTGTTAGAGTTAGATTTCACTCTTCAGTTCACTCTTGATTGCATAAATTGAGTGTTTATTTTGTGAATTTTTTGCTTTGGAAGACCAGAAGAATGTTCTATAAAAACAAACAAATGTAAGTGTATTATAACTATACTTTGTGTCTTAGTTGAACCCGAACACATGGTACTATTCACAACATGAACGTGGGAGCTCCTGTGTCTGTAGTGCACAGCGCAGCAAGTCCATGGCCATCATCATTACAGCCACACCACTGTGGACACTAATGACCCTTCCCATTCTGCTGCCTCGGCACATTCACCAAGCTCATCTGAGACTCCAACCAATAAATTTATTCAACAGAGATGAAAAAGCAGACACATGTACGTGCCCTTGTACTAGAAAGCCTCTGCAGATGCATTAGTGGTGACTTCCACTTTAGAGGCACTCAAATCAAAGACGACTAATTGAAGAGTTTGTCCTGCTCACTTGAAGCCAGGAAATGAGTGGTTTTGTTTATTCGCTTCAATGTTGTGGATGGAAAGAACCGCAGAGTGTAAAGACCACTGCTGCTAATGTTATAACAAGGGGTTTGTACCCTAAATCCGGGCCATTCAATTGGCGGCCCGCGGGCCCAATAAGCAATATGGTCCGGCTGATCATGGTGAAATGGGCCATGGGCTGGACCACATTATAACGAAGCCCGGCAAACGAGTCGTCTCTGGCCTACAGTGAACAGCAGCAGAGATGCCAAGACACCAAAAAAAAAAGTCCGGCCCATCATGGTAAATTTGCTTGTAAAACTGAGTTTGTCTTTAGTCCTGTTATTCGGTACCCTACTGTTCTATGCTTTTAACAGTAATTCATTCAGATGTTAATGACATTTATATTCATCTTAATGTCTTGGTTCAGATTCTGTGGTCTAGTCCTGTTCAAGATGTTGTTTAAGTCTGATGTCAGGACTAGGTCTAGTTCTAGATCTGCTGCTATGATCTGCTGCATTTCAAGTCTGGTTATTGATTGACATTGGGTTGGTCGTTGCTTAGTCCTGCTTTAGTTCTGTTTTATGTGAGGAAGAAATATTGTTTTATTTTTTATTTAAGTCAATAGATTTCTGTATAATAGTATAATTGTGAGTGGTTTTTGGATATTGCATATAAATAATAAAATTGTTGTGCAGATTTGTAATCCGGCCCCCAGACAACAGCCCTCTGAATAATGTGGCCCCATGCAAAATATTATTGAATGGCCCTACGCTATATCCCTTAAGGTAAGTTTTCTTTAATTAAAAGCCAAATCTACATTGAAAATAGTTTCTAAAGAAACCTCGTGAGTAGTTCTCTGGATGATTTATTACGTCTATTTCAACATGGTGTTAAGTGCAGTATTCGGAAATCAATATAGAGTTGTGACAAGGCACATTCATCAACTTTGTTTCTTCCTTTAGTGGCCGTGGTGCTTCTTTTCATGGCCATCCTTTCCCTATTACATGCTAAGGCGCATATAATCAAACCCCCTAGTGTTGTTTGGGCAGTGGCAGTATAGATTTCCAGCTGTCCCAGTGAACCCTGGCTGCATCAATTGGCTCACAGTCTGTGCCTCTCCGGGTAAAGGCACAATCAGCCCTCCCCCTTCAAATGTACACTTTACAAATCAATACATACACACTCTGATTTAACTGGGAGAGTCCCTGCGAACTACATTCACTTCACATCATTTGTGGTTGCACTGGTGTCCTTGGGTGTGAACATTTTGCTGCATTTAAAGTAAAACATAAACAAAAAATCAGAAAGTGGTGATGAAAATGGCCTTGTTGGCTTTTAGTATGAAAAACATACTTTTAAGGTGTTTCTGGTGGATACAGCTTCTTTGTGTTGACAGCTTAAAATGATAAACACCAAGGGAAAATAGAACGCAATCAACACATTTTAGTAAGTAAAGTGAAAATACTAATGCATTTGTCTTCTGTCAACAGTGAAAGTAAAGCCATGTGTGCATTATTCATTGTTTAATCATTATCGTTTTAAAGCAGTGTGTAATTCTGTCTGCTTGGAATAATTCACCTGCTCAAACGCTGGAGAAATTATGTACTTGACAAACCAACAAGCAAAATGTAACTTTAAAATTTTAGAAAAGTGTTTTAGTGTTAAGGTTTTTTGAATCGTAATTTCCCTTTCATTGTTTCAGTGCTAGTGAGGTAACTGCTGCTGATATTGCGTGCAGTGCAGTCAATAGGGCCCCACACTGGAGACTGCATAGACTGTCCTACATGATGCTGATCAATACTCATTCTGTGCGATCAATTTGCCTCATGGGAATCCCTGGTGCTGCTCTTGTGCTGGAGCTCAGCCAAAATTAGTCTTATGAGACCAGCAATCATCGTAATTATTAAAGGTATAGTCACTGCAGTACAAAAGCTTTAATTGTTGCTATGTAATGAGCAATAATATGGGTGTAGAAAATATAGGAACAAAAGCTCGTATTGTCCAACACACTGAGATACCGTCAATCTAGATTCAACCATGTGTCTTCAATGTGCAAATATCCGCCACTCCTTTCAGCCCTCTGATTCACCAGATTGCCAGATCGGGGTTTAATTACATTACTCTTGATGAACCAGTAAGACTAATGTGATTAAAATCTTATCCTGATGTAATGCAGCAGCTTGGAAATGGAACAGTAACGTTCATGGAGAAGACTGATTAAGACTAATTATTTGAATTATTAAAAATACACAAAGAGGACAATTTTGCATGCAGTGAAATAGAATATGAAGGCGGTCGGGATGACATGGAAAAGGTTACGATTACATGAATGATTCACTATGGCAACCACTGAATGAAAATTATTATAATTTAGTGGCTACGTGGTAGGATTATGTGAAAACAATAATTAACTTCAGTCAAAAAATAAGAAGCAAAAAAAGCACATACCTCGATTGCATTATTGACTGAGTGAACAAAACATAATGGCTGGTACTATGATGGTATGGCCGCTGTACAGTTTCTAGTTCACTGCTCTCTGATCAATTGTATTTGCAAATATGCTCACTGTGGATTAGCTGCAGAGAACTCGGACACAGAATCATAGCTGACAATGGAGAGACCCATCACTGTGATGCATTCTACCTTCTTTGTTCATCAGTTGGCCATGCATTATACATGATGTTGTCACAGCAGATGTAGCACATTTAGACAGGAGGTTTGGAGATGAAAGCTGGGGTGTCAAACGGAGATGAGATTCCCCTGGACTGACCAGAGCTCCAGCTGTGAACACAGTGGGAGATAGACTCATGGATCAATCAGTGCTGCAGTTAATGGAACCAACACAGACAGGAGTTCTGCTGCCTCCATTAGACTCCAAAAGGTGTAACAGACTAATGTCAAGTCATGTCTTCTGGCATATGAAAGTGTCTATTAAACAGTCCTCTGTGTAAGTGTCACAACAGAAAGAGTAATTGGCATCGTCATTACTGCTTATTCTGTTACTTATGTTTGACAAAAGGTTTGCATTAGCGTAGGAATCAAAGTAATGTAAAAGAATGTCTTTGACTGTGATGACTAGGGCTGCAAGAGTAATCGCAACGTAATCGAAATAGCAATTTGAATGGATGCAATTAGCAAATCGCAAAGGTTTCAATTTTTGCACATAATTTCTTCCACAAACAACAAAAATATTTTCGTATTCTGTTTAAAACTACTTACCATGCAGTTTAGATCTGAACAAACATGTTCTGAAATACATATGATTTTTTTGTCAGTTCTCCTGAACACGTTTAAAATGTAAACTTTGAACAGAATGCTATTAATCGCAAATCTAATCGCAATCACCATAAGGGGCACACATTTTCAAAAATTGTGCCCTCTACCATCATCCTTTATATAGCAATGATGTCAATTAATTAATAGCAAAGAATAACAGGTCTTTTGCTCATAATTTACAATCCAAAAATTAAAAAGTAAAAAAATTTAACCTACTTATACCAACTGGTAAACCAACAAATGTCTGTTTCTACAGACCCCTTGTTTGACCGGAGAGGGTCACTTACTCAAGGGAAAGTGCTCAATCACTGCATACGACTATTGTGTCCTTGAGTATGGCACCTAGCCCCCTTCAAATCATGTATACATGACATTGTTTGGTGCTGTTTGAAGCAGTTGGCCACTGTGCACTTGGATAAGATCCAACAATATTAACATCGAGAACTTTATAAAAGTAAGTCCACTCAAAAATCTGAATTCTCAATCAATAATGTGTAAATAACATTGATTCCTAAATGCAAACAAAAAGTTGTTGAGGGGAAAGTGCTGTCAGATGTTCTGTCCCTGCTACACCAGTCCAAAACAGAGCAATTCTAAAACGTCCCTTTAATAGAGTCTTTCAGGGAGGCACAGGAAGAGGAACAAATGCCCCTATTCAAGCCCGTCCAAAATGCTAATGCCTCCGGCTCTTAACACGTTTATAAGAGTTCCCATGTCACGACACGGCATGGTCCGCCCTAATGGTGGTCGTGGCTTGGAATTGCTCCAGAAAACCAGACGTATTAGGAAACATGACAAATATGACAACAAGGGCCACTGGTTTCCGGGGCAATGCCTCATTAATGTTCTATTTTTTGGGATTTCCTCCAAAGCATGTTATTTAACACTCAACATTGGCATTGTACATGAATAGAACCAGTATGACATTTTAAATATCTATAAAAAGTTACTTGCAAGCCATGTGCCTTTGTTGTCTCTGACTTTTTGCAACTAGACTAAGAGTGTGGTGCTTCTATTGAGGCCATTGCAGTGCTGTTTATTGAATTCCAGTAACTCTGTCCTCTTATATGTAAATGATGGCAACACAGATTCTGTATTGGCGTAACCTGGCAAATAAATAGAGGCCGCGCAGGGTTTAGGGATTGTTGAAAAGTCATTACTTCTTATCTGTGTATGGGGAGCGGATAGAAAGTCTCACGGGCAAGCAAGGCGCTCTTCCCTCATGACATTAAGCTCAACTTGTAAAGCACACTCAATATTATATTGAACAGTTTGAACGATCAGGCGAGTCCCCACGTCAAACTCATCAGTTGAACATGGAATTCTCTTTTCAATATGTTATTTTCTGATGCAAAAGATTACAGTTGTTTCCGAGTGACGCGCTGACAGGACAAGCAAAGTATTGGCATTATTGAACTCCTAAGTCAGAGAGACGTGTGGAGAGAAAGTCAGACCTTTCCCACAGAGACAGGGAGCGTGAAGATAAGAACTCTATTTTCAAATCTGGAATGTATCTTGTATTGTTGCCATTTGTTTAATAGAAAACACATATGCAACTTAAACATGCACAATCATTACCTTTATTGTTTACCTACTGCAATTATTTAACACATGTACTTGGAATTAATGGTGTGTTCTGTAGTAAGTGCTACCACAGCTTATTCTTTCCTACAGCTCATCAAATATCTGCTTTAATTATGGAATGAAGAAGTATTTAAAGAATAATTACGCCAGTCAGTTTATTCTGGAAGCCCATCCAGTGAATAAATGAAAAAAATAAAAGCTCCACTGGAAGTTATAATTTTGAGTTTTAAAAAGTCATCATTTGAAGTTTAAAAGTCAGAATTTTAAGTTTAAAAGGTAATAAGGTAAGGTTTTAAGGTATAAAGCGGCAGCCTGCATTTGGAATTTAGACAATGGCTTGTGAGTTGGCAAAGAAGAACTTTAGAGACGGCTTTAAAACAAAATACTGCCTTTACTTCAAATGGCATCACACATGAGCAAATCTCAAAATTATGACTTTCAAATCTCAAAAATTATGACTTTTAAACTCCAATTTATGACTTATAAACAAATTTTTTTGACTTTTTATGGGGGCTTTTTTATTATTCACTGATGGAGATTGGATTGCAGTTTACTCATTTGGTCTGGTGGGAAGAAAAAAATTAACAATGTCAATTTTAGCCTTTTTAGTGTTTGATATGCATGAATTAATGTATTTTTTTAGGACCTCAAAAACGTTTGCAGCTCTTGTCTATGAAATAAGAACATATCGATAGACTACATTGTTTCTCTTGACAAACATCGTAAGTATTATGGTCAAGGTGACACATCCTTGCTTGTGAACTGCCATTGTAGTGCCTTTGTTCGTGTTTCTTAACAAGCCGGCAATAACTTCATTTTCATCATTTAGTAAATCCTTTGGAGATATGGGTTAAAAAGACATAATTAGATCGAGGTTTTCTGGTAGCTTTAAGTTTTGGCTTGGTCTTTAGATATCCTTTGCAGCCCATTCAATACATTGTTTTCAGTCTGTGGCTACCTGATTTGCGGGAGCTTCATGGTGTTACTGAGAGGTCAGTGCTATGACAACGAGAACGCTTGCTTCTAAACCACATCCCAAACCAATAATGTGCTTGTCCTAGCTAAAACACATTTGGGCGTTTCTTCCACTGATACAGATTGCCTGCCCTGCTAATGATCTCTAGCTCCATTTCCGGATCGGCTGTAAGTTCGATTTTATGATTAAACTAATTCGATTTTATCTCCACTTAGCGCAGATGCCAAACAGCAGCAGCAAGATAGAGTCACAATACTTGTCCTAACTCTCGGATTTAACAAGTGAACAGTGTTTCAACCATTTGATAGTTATGAAGATTTAAATCCATACCACTTATTCTAGGCAAGTAACAGTATCGCACTTGACTGTAATGAAGATATGGAAAATACTACATTTAGTCTTTGTCATCTCCTCTCACGATTCATGGGTTTCTCGTCTTGGGAACTTCTTGTAATCATAGAATAAACATGCGCTAATTCCACATCTTAAGTGAACTGAGAACCGTAGCTTTTGGTAAACCTTGTATATCATCTGTTTTAATATTAAAATTTACCCTGAAGTGTGTATGAAATGTATTTAATTTAAGCTGATACCAAAGACTGATTTGCACTTCATCTGAAACATATTTGTTTAGTCTTTACTGGCCTGGGTGCTTTGTCAAAATGAGAAAGGTTGAGAAAGAAGCCAAATACTTGTTCCTGGCTCTTCCAAATTGGAGCATGCTGTGATGAATAGCTCTGTAACAATGCATGCCCAATGCCATGCACGGTCACCATAATAAATCATCACCAGGACACAAATTACATAGATTGTTCTGTTTAATAGAGCAATAATCCACCTCACTGATGCTTTAGCACTCTCCGTGACCTTGTTCGCATTATCAATTATCTGGTAATGGGCATGCCTTTATGCCCTCCATTTTGGCAGCATCTACTGTAGGATCAGTAACAGAAAGTGTTTGCTTTCGACTCTCCTGAGGAAGACTTTTACGGCAACAAACAGGAGACCACCTACACAAACACACAAAGCACTATTCTGTCTTTAGGCTGAGCTTTTGAAGTTGGCCCGACAAAAGAGCTCTTTTCACGAGATTTTAAATAACCTGTGTGTCCTTTTAACCCGTGAATAGACAATTTCCAAAGTGTGTATTAACTGGACCTTGTCAGTTTTTCATGAATTTGGACATTCACAAGGAATTTTCTGAAATTATAGACTTAAATTTAGTATCATGTCTCAGATACTAGTGCTGTCGATCAATAAAAACAAATAAAATGAAATCAATATCATTATCATATTATTAATCACAATTGATTGCACAGCGCGCTTAATACATTAATTTAATGGAATTATTCTATACATAATATAACACTTTTTCTTTAAATATTTTTAACAGATATATTTTAATTTAAATATATTACACTATTTAAAATCCCAATTTCTGTAATTGAAGACAATTCCATAATGAATCTCTCTGGTCACATGTTTCAAGAAAATTTACATGACCAAACAACAGGTTTGGTGGGGCCCTTCATTGCCGCTTGCGGGTGTAACTGGCTCTTATGGTGACAAATGTAAGCTGTTCGGGTTGGCCTGGCATTTACCTTTGTCCTGTAGTAGTTAAATATTTGGCCTGTATTATTCATTTTAGCGCTCACACACAACATTTATTTTCGTCACGGAGCGCACACTGTTCAACTCAAGATCGCTGAATGATCTGTGCTCGTCCACTTGAGGACTTATGGGTTTTATGTGCAAAATTAACCGTGTGTGACATCAGCGCTGCTCATATGCCTTCTCCTTCCGTCAGGTGAAGGTGTAATCAAAAAGAGCGTGTTTCTGTCAAAACCGGCCACATGAGTAATCTGCATAAATTCATGATTAATGTGTCCATTTTATTTATCGCTTGAGTTACATGTTAATTTTGACAGCGCTAATTAAGCCCAAAGAAAGAAATACATAAATAGTAGTTTGTTTTTGTTTAATTTTTCTAAAAGATTTCGCCCTGACTGTATTTGTCATTGCACATGTGTTTGACACTTGGGTCATGGTGAAACTCCGATACACCTGTTTGCCCCCGTAGTTCACTTGACCTAATCCCTTCCACATGCTGCTTGGCCACTGGCGCACATAAACTCTACAAGAGTTATGGAAACCAGTGATTTTTATTATGGGCTATTCAACATTTCACAGAATAATGAAACTGTATCTGCTCGACTTCATCCATAAATCCCTGGTTATTCATAGCATGGAGAGTGCCATTGCCTTGCTTTGTGGTATATATCTGTTTGTTACACTTCTCGACAGGTCCCCGCAGTCACTTTAATAATTTATACTGCCCCGAACTTTTATAAGCCAGCTCAATGCCCCAAGTATAATACGATGTGCAAAATCCCGAGACATCTGTGGCTGAAAACCACCTCCACGCTTATGATTTTAATCTGTCATGTGATGTTCCTGATCTACTCAGTTTCGCGCCTGTGGGCTACTACACCTGACGTTGGCTAATTAGATATCAGGAGAGGCTCTGAGAATAATGAGACATGGACTTTCCCATTGCATTTTGCTCACTCTATGGCAAAAGCACAATGAAAGCTTAGAGTTTAGCCGCTGGCAATTTGTTTTCTTTTTTTTTTTTGCAATGTATCTCATAGTTCTCGTATGGGAATTATGTTTTTATATTGAGTCTATTGATCAGCATCTGCTCAATTCAGTGCAATAAACATGAAAAGTCTTAATATGTGGATTAGTTTGTGTCGCAAGATCGCAAGATATTTGATTAAGACTTAAACCTACTGCATGGGGCCTCATCTCATTAAGACCATAGTTAACAAATAAAAACAAAGTAAGTCTGCTGAATTTTAGACACTGGTTAATATCGAGGAACCATTTCTTTTGTCTGGATTTTGTCAAAGTAACAAAGAAGTAAGACAGTTCTCAGCCCACACACATGCCTCAAGTGGAGCCCCAGTGTTCTTTTTATATGCAGGCTGAATAGCTGCAAGGATGAAGCCTGAAAAGTTGAGCAGCCAGCCTATTGAAGGGCGCTTCTGTGTAAAAACACACAGTGCCTCCACCTCAGCCCCCCCCCTCCCCTCCCTTCCTCGCAGACAGACAACTCTAATTCCTCTCAAATATTGCTCTCCTTCCACATCCCTTGCAGGGCAGCCAAGTGGGACGGATCCCACCAAAATTTTCCACCGCAGGATTAAGTGTGCGCCGCGTTGCTCCAGTGGTCCTAGAGGTCTGGCCCCCCCAGATGACACGGCCTTAAAAGGTTGCAAGATCCTTTCTGCTTATTATGAGTGGGCGTGAAACTGACTGATCTTCTCTTGTAGATGGGCAGAAAGCTTGTTTTCTGGATTGAATTAATCCAATTTTGTTGGCATTATAATTTCACGCCGTGCTTGGTGGTAACGCCTTTGAGTGTGCACAGAATGGGCGTTTTCTCTGACAGGTGGCTCCAGTGATGAAGTTGATCATCTATTCAATTAGCTCATCGCCTCAGGGACATTATGATTGAATTAGAATTCAGTCACGCTGTGAATTTCCAGCATACGTTATGAATGTTGAAGCCAAGGAAGTGAGGTATTCTGTTAAAATGTGCATATGCAATAGTTTTTAGTATAGCTCACCACATATAGGTCAAAGCTCACCTCAAACATATGTTCTAGCGCTAAACTAAATTATTCCCTTCTCTCTATCAGGAGCTTTAAGATGTTATTTGAAAGCGGAGGTACCTGATTCCCACACCGCAAAACTAGAACTGTATTTTTGGACTTGTGCACGGCTTTAAAACAGCTTTTTCAGACAGCAATGTGACACTCGAGCAGACTGGCCCAAGCATGGCCATTCAGAGCTCTGCTTCAGGGTTGACAAGACATAAAACACTTAATTAGATGCAGTTAGCGTGAAGTGGTCTCATTTTTGTCACAAAGTGCTGCTTTTACAAGGTAGTCATTCACAAAATGTACTAATTTTTAAAAAAAGACGTTGGGTACCCCAGCTTTAGCTTGATATTTACTTCATATCACACATGGCGCAAGACACTCCAACACATGTTCATAAAAATCTATAAATCACTTTGGAGACTGATGCAAACAGTCGATGAATGGAGGCTCAATATTTTCAATTGTAATTGTCACGCAGAAAATCTTTAAATTTAATTTTCGTTTCTCTTCACTAAACATTTGAAGCCTGTATGTCCAAAGTTGAACCCAGTGAGCCTCGGTTGCCATGCACACATATTTTACCACAACATCAATCTTAATGAATGCATTTTAAAGCTCATGTTTGCCTCTGTATGTTCTGTCAGCTATGCACACATACATACCAAATAGCTGGAGACTAGAGACCCTTTTTCATTGCATAAAGTGACCTGAAGGGAATAGCTTATTGATTCTTGGGGCTACCATGATTAAGTCTGCTTCTAAGTAGCCACTTCATCCGAACTTGTCTACACAGGCCCCGATAAGAGCCTGAAAAATCCCTGCACTTTATTGCAGTCGACTCATTCGTTTGAACTCTGCCCTGCAATGAAAACATGGCTGCTCTTGTTTGCCCTGTGTGTGGGTGCATTTATCGCAATCAGGTAAAATTGTGTGGAAAACAGAAAAAAGACCATCACCCCTTTCTTTATCTCCATTTAACGGAAATAACTTCGCTGTAAGATCAATAGCTGCCTCAATCTTTCTTTGTTGGCATAGCAACAAGCTGATAAAAGCAGGAAGGCAAAGGTCAACAATTGAATGTATGTGAGAAATTGTATGTGCGTCAGAAAACACAAAGGTTGTCCAAGTAAATG
This sequence comes from Chaenogobius annularis, assembly GCA_015082035.1. NCBI lineage: Eukaryota > Metazoa > Chordata > Actinopteri > Gobiiformes > Gobiidae > Chaenogobius > Chaenogobius annularis. Next base: position 3,260,158 of record BJKM01000030.1, on the reverse strand, counting down.
TGATGAATGAACTGAACGACTTGCTTTATTATAATATAATATTTGAAGTAGGGTGAGGGGAATCGTAAGAGCCTGTCAGTCAGACCTGCCTCTTTGACGGGAGCTTGCCACTTTTCTCACTGCGCTGGCATGCCATAATATTTAAATATTTTTGTGTAATATTCATTCATTTTCTGTCACTGAAATGTATCTTTTTGTTATAATTAGCTTGTTTGATAACTGCTTCTTTCTTTCTTTCTTTCTTCCTATTTCTTTGTTTAGATTTATCTTTTTGTGGGAAACTCAACCCTTATTTTCTATTCATGGGTTTCAGCTCCCAGTATGGATAATATTTTGAGGACTTTTGCTCATTAATTTCAATGCAATACATTTTTAGAGAACAGCAGTCGCAAAGCAAGGCTTCACAAGTTGTTGATTAACCAACCAAAAGTTAGGAAATCAAACAAAGAAACTCTTCTTTCCCTCTTCTTGGTAAGCAAATAAATAAATCATTTTTAAAAAAGAGAAACCTCGAAGACAACCACAGTGAAGGAGAAATTCACTCCAACCTGTCCAGGACTGCTTTCATTTGCCCATTCAAAAGATAAAATATTTTGCTTTCAATTGTTAATTGCCATGGCAACGGGGTTAGATTTGTATCACTCAGAAATCCATGAGTCACAGCAGATACATGAATTTAGCCGTTATACACTTTCATTGATTAATATTCTAGTGCAAAGTTCCTCTCTCATTGCGCTCTCTAGATTGTATTGTTACACATATTTGTTTCCATTTATTTTGTATTTGTAGCATGCAACTGGGCATATAGCGACAGGGAACAGACGCTGCTGCACACTCGGAGGGGAGCTGGTGTGTTAATCAGGACTGAATATTGGTGTTTAGTGCTGCGATCACTGAAGTAGACCATCTGTGAATCTGAGACCTGCTGCTCAGCCTGGCAGACCTGGATTTTTGTGTGGCCCCAGTATTCGTCTCTTGAACATCAGTGAGAAATCGCTCTCCTTCCCATTTCCTCAAGCTGCTTCACATACAATTTAGGAGATATTTCACGACTTGTCTCCCCTAGTTTTGATTTACCAGCTGCTAAAGACCTCTTGTTTTGTATGCTTTGTTCTGCGCAGCACTGGGTAAATCAGGCGTCAAGTTGTATCTGGAAATAATTGAGGGAACTATTAAAGTGCCACGGGTAGGGGCAGATATATGCGGCCAATTTCAATGCTGGAATTTTGCCTGTTTTTCACTTGCTGTCAAGGGTCATAAGCAGAAAAGTCTCTACAAGAAAAGTAGAAGCTGTATTTAGTGTAAACTCGCCGTAAAACAAATAAATAGACATGTTACAAAGCTTCCAGCAGTGCTACGACACGGCAAATATATAAAACTTTTCTGCAAGTGATCAGCATGAAGATACACTTGTTACTATGGCAACTTGCAAGAAAGCAGCACTTTTTGTATTGATTCGGAGTGTCAAGGAAATGCTATCGGCTCGAGGCAGGCAGCTTATATCTGAAGTGCCAGGGTGGAGAGGTTTTGACCGTTTTTTGACAGACCGGGGGAACAGACGACATTCGGGTAAATTGGGCTGCGTGCCTGAAGTTCAATTAAAAGCTCCACACTGTGTGCCGGCAGCATATTTGCCAAATGGTGCAAAAAAGTGTAAATCAATCACTGTGCGATATCAGCACTCTGCCTGTCCTTCAGCAAAATTAATAGTGAAGGACTATTCCATTCTTTAAAGAAATTCTCATTAGCGCAGTAGCATTTATCTTAAGCTGACTGGTGGAAGGGGATTGTAAGGTATTGTGAGCACGAGGCGTGGAAGCATAGCGGTTACACAGATTTTAGTGGGGCCGTGAACCCCAACCACCGCATTTCTCTTCCTCTCGTGTTGAAGAGCCATTGGGAGCAGCATGGTTTGAATGTTTTTTTTGTTTTTTCCCCAATCTCGTCCACTTGGTTTGCCTCAGGGGGGGGGCTACAGGTCAAGAGAGCATTATTTTAATTCCACTGACACGATACGCTTGCAGGCCTCCATCTTGTTGCGGTCAGATAACATTTGGCGATTGCTGTTTGAGGCTGATAAAAGAAAGCGTCATTACTTAGGTGTAAACATTTGCTGTTCTGTCTTTTCTTAAAAAGGAATTCTATTGGTGTAAACTGCTTTTTTAGATGGCTAACAATTTTCTGACCATCAGCTTGTGTTTTCTCAGGCTTGGGACTGGCACAATAAGTACACTGGCATGCAAATGTTATTGGCTAGTATCATTTTGTAGCAAATGTGCAAAGTATGTGCTAAAGTAGAAATGTATTAAGTTGTACCAAGCGCTTTGACATTCTCCTGTCCTCTTTCCAATTGGTTCGAAGGGTGAATAAATGTTTGCCTTTTTGCCTGCTTAAGTCATGTCCAAATCGGTGAATCAACTGGACGGAAAGTGTGAATGAGTCAAACGGGGGACAAAGGGGAAGAGGCTTTCCCCGGGGCAGTGCCCAGGACAATGTCAGGTTTGTCTGGCCTGAGTGCACCAACACTAAGCCATTCGGAACTGGCAGCGTGCCCCGGTACCTACCCATCTCCCCCCGGCTTCCAGAACCATCTAGGCCGGAGCACTAAGCATTTGTGCAAAGTTCATAAGGCTTCCCTCTATTTGTGTGGTCATAATGACTGCTCCATCCTGCTGTAGCTCAGAGAGTGCTTCTGAACCGTGAGGGCCCGGCGCTTAGAGGCGTGTGAGTGTTCTCACTAACTGACTCTCGCTCCTGTTTTGAAAAGACCAGTGTCCCTAGCTTTAACTTCCAATTGACTTTCTCTCAAGCCTGTCTGCATATGTAAAATTTAAAACCTTTCAAAGAAAATCCTTGTGGAGAATGACTGGAATTGCAAATTTAAAGATTTTTCAAATTAAGTGATCAGTCATAGATATATAGACATCACTCGTTCACTCACAAAGGAGAAGTATGAGTCACCACTTAATCTAAGACATCCATTTCTCTGACTTGAATTTTTGGATAGAGGCAATCATGTTTTAGTGCGAGAAAGCATTTTTACTTTTTGCATTTAGAGAAACCTATGAATATTGTACATTTCCAGATTATTATCATATAAAAACTGTCAGTGCTAGTGGGGCCTGAGAGATAATAACCTTGTTATAGGTGGCTGTAAGTCTTGTGGAAGCAGCCGTGCCTTTGGTTGGTTTTTCACCGTGGTTCCAGCCCACATCAGCATAATTCAAGCATGACTCTCCTCCCCCTTCTCATTTTCTGCCTTTCTCGCTGTTAAACCCCAGTCCCAGTCTAGGGTCCACATCATACATCATCCAGAGCAGGCCGCCTTCACTTCCCTCCCCCATGTGCCGTGGGAGAGAAGCTGTTTCTGCTGCCGGACTCATATCAACAGTCCGGGCACTCTCTTGTGAATGGTCGTCCAGTCAGATCGTGTTCTATTTCTATATAGTTGAGAAATCTGCTCTCAGTTCAGCGAGGTGTAACAGCGCTTTTATCCAACCTGAACGGTAATCAAACCCCGATTTCCCAACTCGATTTTCCCCTTAAACGACAAGAGTGCACTTCAAAGATCCAGCCCACAGTGAACTAATGCTTGATGACAATGAGAAGCATTAAGGAGATTGCAGTGGCTGACAGAGGAAGATTGCAACTGAAGCAACACTCCCTCGACAGATTTGCACACAGCGGGTGATCTATGGTTCCTGCGTCCACTCCTGCTTGTCTGTTTAATGTTACAAATAAATGCTTTTCAGGTGCACCAGACATCATTCATGGTGGACCCAGAGGGGGGTGAGATAGAACTTGCATTCCAACACTTTCCTTTTGTATAGATCTAGTGAATGGGCTTTAGGTCCAGCCTTGTGTCTGATTGTCGGCAGTTTAATGAGCATCTTTGCCAGGGCTGGAGGTTTTGGCAACATATGCGACTACAGTGGCCCCCATCTGTATGACACAACACTAAGGGGCTCTTGCAATCGCCTTTGCATTGCACGGATGAGATTTCTTCCAACACGTGCTCATTGCTTCTGGATGTTATTACCTGCAGTGGAGTAGTTACTGTCCTCATGGGGACCGGTGCTGAGGATGGACTAAAATCTTGTAAGTTTCCTCTTCTATCTAGGGATCGCTGTAAAGCTGTGGCAGCACATTTATGTTAAGCGTATTTTGGGCTTCCCGTGAGTACGAAAACCTCTCGGCAACATAGAATGAAAGGAGATCTTAGGCTTTCTCTGTTAATATCTGGTGCTTTTATTGTCAAAGAAATTACTGTTTTTTACTGCCTGAGGTGCACTATAACTATAACTATAACTATAACTATTACTATAAACTATATATATATATATATATATATATATATATATATATGCAATGTGATAAATATCATATAAATATGAATTAGTAAATTCAACAGATGACTAAAGCTCCTTTGCAAGAAAATTTATAGTTATAGCTTCCAATTATATACTATAAAACATGTATTTTTTTCAATCACGTTTGGCTAGTTGTGCACATATCTTGTCTTATGCAAATGTACAAGAAAAAGTCAGAATATTTTCCCCTGTAAAGCTGCTTTTTCTTTCACATTGCATAATGTTCAGTTTGGGGTTGATGGGCCATACTATCCTCTTTTCAAGGTCAAGGGATACTTGGCATCCAGTAGATTCACCTATTTTGGCATAAACCTCATTTGTTGCTCGCCAGTTCTAGGGAAGAGTTCCAGTCTTTCTTGGCAGGTTGAATATGGGTTAGTAAAAGGAGCTTAAAGAAAGATTTCCCTTGATTTAATTTTGCATGGTTGAGATACTGTGTGACAGATTTTTTATTTTTTATTTTTTTAATACAAATCCTCATTTTATTACAGTAAGCCATTTCTTAGTAGTGAAAATAACGTTAAGTTGACAGGCTTGTGGAGCTAGCTATGATGTGGCATTGAAATTAAGAAGCTTTAACTTGAATCAAAACCTAAAGAAATCATTACAAATGTTTCATTTCCTGCGGAACATCCAATCTATGAGTTATTTTTGAAACATTTCATCTTGAGTGTCTGGTCTTCACTTCACCTCATGTGATTTGTCTCAACACAACCTCAGTCCGACCCTGGAAGTGACAGAGAACCACCGGAACTGAGCCACATCTCTGACAGCTGCGTCAAACAGCTTCTACTGTAACACTGTCCAGATGCTTACTGTAGCGCCAGCAGGAAATTCAAATCCTCACCCTTCCAGGTTCAGAACTGAAATTAGGATTCCACTGAATTTAAATGTGACACCTGAAGGAGTGACAAAAGAATTATAATTTATCCCAAATGTGATTGGTTTGCTCTTGTGCACTGTTGGGACATCAGAAATTGGAAGTTGCAGGCCAAAATAAATTGCCTGGAGGTTTGATGGATGTAAGGATTTGGGATATAAGAGCCATCGATCATGTCACGCAGAGGCACAGTTGCGTCTGGGGAAATTGCCCGCATCAGTCAGAGCGGGTGAATGAACGTGGAGAGGGGCATGCTGTGTTAGTTCACACAAAATAATCTTTCCGTCCCTGCAGTCCAACCTGTGAATTCATCTCGCTGCCAGCTCCGTTGCCAGGATCACACACTAATGTGATTATTGTCCCGGGCAAGGGCCACTCCTGTGGGACTTCAAAGGCAGCACATCAGAGGAAATATGAAAGTGGAGCTGTAAGCCGCGCTGCTGCAGGTGCGCTGTACCTTCAGCCACCTCACTGTCATTGTATACACAGGTTCAAAGTCTACAGACTGTGACGACAACTGTTGTTTACCTAAGGCAGACAGAGTACTCAAAAGGCATGATGTAATGTTGTGTCATGCGGCATGATCTGGCATTAGCAGAATTGTATCTGAGATGTACACAACTGCATCTGTAAAAAAACATATTATGCATTTTATGAAACTTATAAGCTCTAATTATATTAAATCTGTTTATGCATTTAACCATGAAATGAGGAAAGAATTATCTTATCTAAACTAAATCACTAACAGATTCTACATTATATCATATCTTAATTATATCTTAATTAATTTGTATTATACACTCAGCAACAGCATTGTAAATTGTTACATTCAAGACACTCATCTATTATAATGATGTTTGTTCTATAATTTCAATTATATTCGGGTTTAGAAGTGGGCAATATATAGAAATGTAGATAATAATGTGAATGTTGTTTTGAAGAAATTTGAATATTGTATTATTTATTGTAAAGAAAGCTGATTAAAAATCCAATTCCAATTAAGGGTATAAGGAGAAATATCTGCACTTTTCTAAATAATTTAACAGGCATTTAATATTTGTCTTAATTATTAAACCTAATACTAATCCGTTTAAAGTTTTAACACATTGCCCTAGTATTGTTTGACTATAGTTATCGGGACACTAAAAAACAAGATTTACATTTTTTTTAATATCACCTACCCCTAATTGGGTTCCCTACCACATAATGTATCAAACAGTAATTCAGAAGTGTTTTCTTTGCGTTTAATACCAACATCTATCAACACAAAAAGGGTCCATTGAAATGTATAATTACATTCCTTTATAAAAATAAAAATATTTTAAAGTGACAGCAGGTTTTACACAGAATGCTAATGAATGGCTGGGGAAAACCTCTTTGCGGTTTTGTCAATGAAAACAAATGAGTTTCTTTTCGAAAAATCCAGCCTCTTGACAAGCAGAATGATTGAAAAGCTCTCGAGGTGTGCAAATGAAGCGCACTTGTTCTACTGCTCTACTGGCTGCTCTAATGTCCTGAAATAGCAGAGTGCATGCGGTAGTACAGTGTGTCTGATTGTACTGAAAGGAGAAGGGTTCACGCAGGGTCGTCGGGTGAGTGTTCATTAGGAGATACAGAACACGGGGGCGCTGACCTCACAGTTCATCACAGCAGCTGCCCTGTATCTGTCTGCAGCTCCAGTCCTGCACAAGTGAGAGGTTGCACACATTCATCTATCACTGCATGTGCCTCATCCCTCTCTCCTCTGTCACTTCTCTCCACCTCCTCGGCCCTTCACCCAGACCGCTGAAAAATGAACTTGCATTGAACCGTCTCGGCTTCTCAAGTTCATCAAACACAAAGATCCCATTCAATAGAAACTCAAGTGACTAATAGTTCTTTAGCATTGCCCAATATGTCTCAAATTAAGTGTGTGGCTACACTGTGACGTTGTACGTTCAGGTCTTTTATCCCTTCGAATGTCAATTTTACAGAGATTTGTATTACTTGTCATATTACTGTCTTGACAAAACATATGCATATATTATATACAATGGTAGAAAGTATGTATAAGTACAAAAGGTACTGAACATATGAAAATATTTGGGTATTTCTCCTTAACTTGCATACATTTTACATTGGATACATTTTACTTTTACCTTGCTGTATTTGAGAGCTGTTATCTGTACTTTGAACTGTTTGAATTAAAGTATTTTTCTTATGGACTTTTAATTTTTTTTTTAATTTTTTCCATTTTTAGTATCTCGCCTACCATACTTCTTTAGAGTTTAAGCCCCGACTTTGAGCAAACAAACCAGTTTTTTATCTGTAACAGTACAGTAACTGTACTTGTACTACAGTAACAAAAACAGCTAGGACATTGCCAAGTCCTATGAACACTGTTTATTCTGTTTTTATTCTGTTTTGCTGTTGTGATTTTGGGCGTCCCAAAAATAAATTGAATTGAATTGAATTGAAAAAGGACAAACATATATTACATAATAAATTAACTTTGATTCTGTACTGCACAATATTTAGAATTGCATTTTGTAGTACGTCAAACAGTGTGAAAAACTACTCCTGGACTATCAGAATCAGAAAAAGATTAATTGTTTATTGCCATTATCAGTGAACAAAATTCACCTACTAGGAACTTCAGCGTTAAGGAGCAACATACAACAATGAATAATAATAATAATAGCAAAGCCTTGTGGGTTTGAAAAGTCAGGATTTTCTATATAAACGTGAAAGCAGCTTTTTGCCACTGTTGATACAACACAAAATGCACTCTACACAAACTACTGAAGTGTGTGTTAGGGCTGAGCAATATGGCGATAAAAATCCAATCATGATCTGATCCCTGCTTTTTGGGTGATATGTATTGTGACTCACTATCATAACGTTTAACTGTAGTTCTGTGCATCCCCTATACACTTTAACTTTAAGAAAGAAGCAGACAAATGTATTTACGCTTTCAGGGAAAATGAAGATAGAAGTGTGCATCGAGATAAATTGAAATTGCTCCCAAAAAATTGTGAATTGTGAAGAATTGCCATTCCTATTGAAATATTTACTCTGATTTTGTTTTGGGGGCGGGGAAAGAGTCCATTCAAAGTGGACAACAGATTAAACATTCATGTATTTTGCTCAAAAGATATTTCCTGTTTGTTTTTGATACTTATTTCAAGTATTTTTGTCCACTACTGTGCTTGAAGAACGCTTGAATTATACCCTGCATGGGGTAAATACATTCAAACAAGCCATTGAAATGCGCCAGGAAGGAAACTATTTCACAAAGAACAAATCCAAGCTTTGTTTTGTTACTTAGCGGTTCTTGTGAGCTAAACGATCCGGAGAGTGCACAAAAAGAATCCAAACGCAATGTACTCATTACCACACATCAGACGCCGCTCGAGTCAATTGGTGCTTAGTGTTAATCAGCTGTTTTAATTGGGGCTGAATGATTAAATGCGGTTCAGTGTGAAGGCATTAACAGCACTGTGTGAAGGGGAGTGGCGGGCCTGCAAAGAGAATATTTTAATCCAACCTGACAAGACTCGGATCTGTGTAATCCTTTTAGGGGCTTGCGCCGTTAACATATACAGTATAGAGCCGGCCTGTTGTCTTTGTGTGAGCGTGGAGCAGATGGCAACAGCTCAAGAGACCACTGTAGTGAATGGATCTTAGACCACACCCGCCGCCGACTACAACAGACATCACAGGAGAGCACTTTTCAGGAGTTTACTGTGGAGGTTTTTTATACCAGACTTGAGAATCTTCACAGTGAGGGAGAGGAATTTACCTAAAGGTCAAGTGCAGGTGTAATGGCCATCCAGATGTCTACTGAAATGTGAGAGTCCTTAAACTTGCAGCGACTGCCAAGAGGAGATTATAAAGTGTGCCAAAAGGTATCGTAAAGTAAGTGAACATTCATAAGCCTATTAAACAATGAGGCAATAATTGTGCATTTAAAGGTGCCACTATGCAACTTTCTTATATGGCTACAAGACTTAAAAGTACACAAACAATAAATGAGTGCTTTATCAAACAGTAGTAATGTGACCGTTAGGTGAGAAGCAGGTAACAAAGAGCATCTGTCAAAAGCAAACAGACAAAAAAACAGAACTTGATGATGTCATGTAACTTTTCTGATGAGCCTGCTACCTTCTTGTGTCCATGGAGATATTAATTGTTAGCGCTGGCATGGGCTTTTTGTATATTATTTTTTCATTGAGGTGTGTTTTCCTGCTCAAAAAATACCTTGACACAAAGCCTTCCTTACTGTGAGCAGGTGTAAACATGTAAATCACAATGCGCTGCTTGTTGCGGTGGGATGTCACTGTGAAGAGGCGGAGGTAATCAGTCCCTGCAGTTTTGAGCAGGAAGTCAATGGCTTCGTTTTTTTTCAATATTTTGGTTTACAATGAACAAAGTCTAAAATTATCTACCCATGTTACAGATAATTTCTTTTGTATAGAAAGTTCACTTCTGGATGTTTTCTAACTTTAAACTAATCTGCTCCCATTTTCTAAAACCAATTATTTGTCATTTTGAATGACCATGAGGGAACACAAGAACGATCCTAAAAAGATCTACAAGAATACTCTCAGAATACATTCTCTCAAAAATTTGGAAAAATGACTTAATCATTGATAATGACAGTTTGTGTGCCAAAAATTAGGTTACTACTGTGTTTTCTTCTATTTTGGAGTAGATTTTCTCTTGTTGACAATGATAAAGTGGTCTATATATGTACACTTCAAACAGACTTTATGAAGAAGGACCACAGAAATGGCCTACATCATTTGCTTTCCCTCTCACGCCCCCCACTCCGCCATCGAAGTTCTGTTCCCCTTGAGCTGTGGCTTTAAGCGAGGTTAGAGTTCATATTGGCCTTCCCACAGCGAGCAGCTTTAACCTCCTGCCAACTTCATCAATCTCACACCGCTGTGATCGCTCTGAAAGGGCGGGATTAAGAACAGCCTGGTGCTCTTTAAATCAGTCCAGCCTGAGGGGGGCCTCTAGACTTGTGTGATATAGATCCAGTGGCCAAGTATATTCTGGACTTCTTCCACGGACAGCAAACCGCCACACACGCTAAGCCCTATGTGCACCAGATGGCCAGGGTCTTCTTCAGTGGAGTGTTTAGCCAAGGGTGAACGAATCGAATCAAAAGCCAAATGATCAAGCACAGTTGGAGTAGAGTGTAATCTGTCTAGACTGGGGTCAATGTGATGAAATATGACATAATAAATACAAATCAAGGACTTTAGGAGTGTTTTTGAGATTGGTTATAACTATAAGTTGTCCATTTAGAAAAGGAGATGAATGGAATGTTGGAAATACTGATAACATCTTGAAATGTTGTCAGTAGTGATGCAAATTAAAAGATTTTTGGGACTTTGAATGTTAAAATCAACAGTATATTTAAATATGTCTCGCTCTGTCTCTAGTCTTTTTGGTTGTCCAGAGTCTACACATTAGAAAGTTCTGCACAGTTACTTGCTCTAATGACTGTGGATAAGACCATTCATCCAACTCTTTTAGCATCATACAGTTGTGTTTATGTGTTGTATAAGTCACCTGGCTGGCACCGAAGAGTTCTAATGTTTCCAACCACTCGTTAGTTTTTCATTCTGGATTATTGTTAAAGTCCCTTCACATGTCTCAGATCATCAAGCAGAATGAGAGAGATATCATTTTAAGATTGTCTGCAATAAAATAAAGGAGATTTTGGCCTTTTCTACCTAGCATGTTGTACTTAAAAAAACAAAAAAAACATGCTCTTTTCAGGGCAGGTTGTTAAAAATGCAGAAATATTTTTTCACACATGGGCTATCATCAAGAGGATAAATGTTAGACTTCATTATTTAGATTAAGCCTTAAAAGAAGCCAATCTTGTGAGCAAAGCACAAGCCAATTAGCCTAAAGCACTTACCTTTTGATTGAATCTGTTTAGCAACATAAATCATTCATGTGGGAAACAAACAGAAAACAAAAGCGGCCCCCAGGCATCTCCCGTGTGACTTTTAACACTAGGCCATGTAATCTGCTATTGAAGGTAAAGTTGATTGGTTTGAATTCTGATTGAATGTTCCACAAAATCTTTAGCGTAATTCTCTGCAAGTCTTTTGAGATGTTTGCAGATGTGCAGGTGGGAGGTCAGGGGTGAAAGGTCGTAAGTCACCACTATTAGTCATAGGAGAGGGCGCACTTTGATCTGTAAACAGGCATGCGCTGATTTCCTGGGATCACGTTGTCCAATCAAATCAAAAGGAGTGGAAGGCAAACAGTAACACTCGTATTCAGTGTTTATCCAAAAACGCAAGTTCCGACTTAGTTATGCTTTGATACAGTTGTTACATACATGTTTACACTTATAATAACTAAACAATTTTAAAAAGGGACGAATTACAGAATGTTATTTATCTCTTTTGCATCATTTAGTCAATCTCTGCACAATCTAGTTGCTAAGTAGTAAAGTTCATCAATCTAACAATACAATAGAGTCCCAGAGTGACTCCAGAGCTCGAGCACAGTTGACTGCACATACAAGAATTAGTATAAATTATCTGTCACTGCTGTGAAACAAAACACTATGCCAAATACAAACCTGTGATATCAATTAGATGGAACCCCCAATGCAGAATCTTTGCACATTTTGGCTTTGTTAGGGTGTAAATAAACCATTTCTGTTCTATGATTCTCTCCGTCTTATAAGTTTTTGTTTTTTTTTAAACAATTAGATCCCTTTGTGCCTTTGAGCTAATTGCTCCGTAGTGACCTGGTGAGCTGGGTCATAGCCAGCAAGAAGAACTAATGACCTGATACCGCAGGGGTCTGGTGAAGAGACGAGACACCACAGACAATGCGTTTGCAGCTCTCACTCCTTCCACATATGGAGCCAAGGGGCCAGTTTCACAAAGGGGCCCCTTTTAAAGGAATATAAATGGCTGTTAAATGGGTTATTCCATGGTGCTGCACAGATCTTGAGGTGACTATTAAGCTCTATTAACATGGTTACCCAAAGAAATGCTGACCGGATACTGACCTGCTCGCCTTAAGGTGAATTTTGTCCTTTTATTATAAGGGAAGGTAACTTCAGTGACCCTGTAGGAACATTTTAACTCCATGCCCACTCTTGACTCCTCTTTTTAGATCATCAGTTAAAACGCACATATCCAACTCCAGATCCTGAGCCAGGGTTTTGGTCAGTTTTAGGTTATTTTAAAGATTATAAAACAGGTTCTCATGTCTTCTAATTATTACTTTGTTTGTGGGTACCTTTTTACCTCTAGTTTTCTACAGCTCAAATTGCAGTTTGTGAAGAAACATTTAAAAATAAAAGTTGGGAAACTACAGGAAGAAGTGCATAGTTCTAAAACATTTGTCATCAATAAACCACATTCCATTAAAAAATGCAGGGACAATTACAGTTATTCTTACAGTTTAAACTACCGTTTAACAAAATAAAAGTTTATTAGGTATTATATTATTTGTCAAATCATAGCTATTGTTTCATATATATGGTTTTTGGCCCTTGTTTCTAACAAAGGTTGCTACTTAACAGCTGTGGAATGTCCTCTACCTATCACCTATATCTGCTTTTTGCGCTTTTAATTTTTTGTAAAATCTCAAATGTAATCATGGTAACTACCTTTTAACCTGTTTTATGCACTTTGACCAACATGTTCACAACTCTCCCAATATAAGGACGTATCTAATCTGAGAATCAAACTGAGAGTCCAATGTGAACTTTTTCCAGTGACTGCACATGTGTACCACAGCTGTATATTGCTGATGTGAGTGCAGACAGTATTATCTGTCTGTTATCCTTCATGCACCTCAGGGATTTATATTAGCAGTATACATAATGCATTCCTCTCCTACATTGTTAAGGTCTGTATTATTTTTATCAGGAACAAGCAGGCACCCATTACACAGTTGTATCTCGACTTTGATGCTTCTTTTGAGACAAATCTTGGCTTGAATTTTAGAAATAATTCGTTCCCCATTTCCCATGCTCCGAAATAGCAAACACCTGCCACTCATTATACCACAGCCCCCCTTTCATTATCATCATTTATTTATTTATTTCTGTTGTTGCTTGGCTTTTCGTGCGACACACATCTGCAGACATCAAACTACAAAACTGCTTGTGGTCCCACGGGAACTCATGATAGGACTCCTTTAATGTGAAGCCTGTTGATGAGAAGGGAAAAGTGTGCAGTGCGCCTGTAATGGCTGGCTGAGCAGAGAGCAGGCTCCCAGTCACGAGGGATTTGTTGTGTTTGGGGTTTTTGCCATACTGTCTGCCAGCGTGTGGGTGGATTCGTGGGGTATTCACCGTCTGCTTTATTGTGTTTTTCTTCTCTCTCTCTCACAGGTACCGAATACTCAGCCCTGTGCCACAGAAATGAACTGAAGACGTACTTGGAGATCTTTCTGGAGAATATCTGACACCTGAGCAGCATGGGTCCACAGAGGAGACGTGATCCAAAAATGGGATTAGGCCTGGTCATCTGCGTTTGTGCCTTGTATATGACATCAGCCTTTGAGATCCCTCTGGAAGGTGAGCAAGCGCTGATATCATGCAGCAGTTTGAATACATAAGAAGAATGGAAACAGGTGGATATTTCAATCACAATAGCTTTCTAGGAATGAAAATGCAAATGTGATACTAAATATTTAATACCTGAGTACCGGTAGTTAACAAAGCATTTATCAATTGGGCTGCAACTGATGTAAATTTTATCAGTAAATTGGTCATCTATTTTATTATTTTATTTTTATTAGTGATTAGTTTTGTAAATTGATATTCTTTAAATACAATTTTAACCAGATAAATGTAAAGTGTTTTAGTAATATTATTTTTTTTGCCATTAAATGTCATTTGGCATCTGTTTTGGAGACAGATTATGATTAACGGTAATATCCAAACAGTCTGCAGTAAAGGATGGAACGATTCTCAAAATAGTGTCAAATTGTCCGATACTGGTGGTACTTGCGTGTTGGGTTTGATACTCACGTGTCCCTCCATGCACTCTGCTGTCTCGATAATGCGCTAGGAAAGGGTTAAGGATGCTACCCTTTTGCTGACAGAGTAAGTAAACAACAGATTTACTGCAGCTATATTCTAACAGGGGAAGTTTTTGTCTTTCTTATCTTACTTAAATCACTCAAGGAATGACTAAAAACAACTTGAAAGACTTAATTGCCTATAGACTACATTAAATTGTAATTTATTTAAAAGTTCTGTTTTATTTACCAAATGAACAGAAAAAGTTCTATTTTTTCTGAGGACAAACAAAATCCAAATGATATCAAAATTGTGACCATATATTGAAACATAAATCTAATCATGACAAAACAGCATCGACCCATAGTCTGCAGTTATTTTAGCAGTTGATTAGTCACAATTATTTGATGAAGTTGTTGCCGCCCTTGTATCAAAGTAAAATTTATATTTGTTTTACTTCCAATAACTTCACAATAAATCATTTTAGGCTAACATTAAGCCTGCCATCTAATCATCTTGCAGTGAAATTGCTATTACATTACATTCACTATTTCACCAAAGAGGGAAATGCATCTAAACTAATGGTGCATTATATTTGTATCCAATCTGTGTTATGAAAACTAATGTTATCCCATTTAATAGAGGCTGAATCTCACAGGAAGACATTACAACAATCGAATTTGAAAACATGTTTCCCCAGTAACGTCATTGTGGCAAATGAATGCTGCAAATCCAGAGTGAAATTATGGAATATGAACATAATGGCCAGTAAACAGCACATTAACAGGAAAGGTTAAATGTTTGAGTGCTCATGCTCAGAAAACAGTTCCTGTGCTCAACTTCAAGAGCCTTTATAAGTCTTGAATAATTTATGGAAGAATAAATCTTGCTGGTGAATATTACCGGCATAGAGGCTTGTGTGAATGGAATATATTTACAGCTATTATCATGTTTGAATCTCATGTTTCTGCTGTTTCTTTTGTGCTGGATCTGCAACCATCCCAGTTTCCTTAGTAACGCATACAACCTCTGCTTCTAAATTATTCACCAATATCACTGAAGGGCTTGGTAAAAACACATCAAACAGGTCTTTTGCAGACACTTACACATTTTCGACTGTCTGAAGTTTGAAACGTATTTGAATGTGCTCATTTAGATCTGAAATGGGGTTTTGTGATCCCCAAAGAGAACTGACTGATTATGTTTTGTTTTTTCCTTGATGCGGCGGACTGTATAGTTTTAAGTCATGTAAACAGTAAGTGGACTCGGTCGTACTGTAGCTGTATTAGCGCCTCTTAACCTCTCTGTCTCTGGCCAGAGTTTTACTTTCTGCCATGTGTTAGATCTGAGTCTCATGTGTCATCAATCATAGCCTCATAATATTCCAGACTTAGCCTCATTTCCTCATTTCCGTTCGCATTCTGTTTTTTTTTTTTTCAAACTTCCATTCCATATACTAGACTTGGACATAGGGCTGGAAATTCTTGGTCGATTAAAGATATGCCCTCAATTAAACGGGGCAGAGCGTGAAACTGGCAAAAGGTCTTAAAACTTTTTAGTATCTCTATGATTTAAACATGTATATGACCCAAATTGTACTCACAGGACTTGAATCGCATAGAGTTCATGCAAAAACAACTGTTTATAAAGAGAAGTACTAGAAAAAACGGTGTATTGTTCATATGTAAAAAAAAAAAGGAATCTTAGGGTGTGTTTACGCTTATCGTTAATTTATACTAAATTGAGCCTGACTTGGTTTGGGCCTGTTCTAGTCCTTGTTAATTCCTGATCCAGTCCAGGTTTAGCTTCTGGTATAGTCCAGGTTTAGCTTCTGGTATAGTCCTGGTTTAATCCTGGTTTAGTCCCAATTTTGATGTGGTGAATGTAGTGAAGTGTTAACAAACCCTTAAACTTATGATATACTCTCAAAGTGGTGGAATGTAACAAAGTACACAAGTAAAAGTACTGTCCTTAAGAAAAATGTGTAGATGTCTGGATTTTACATTTTAAGTTTAAATTCAAGCACATTTTACAGTGGATACTTTTCGCTTTCTACTTTACTAGAGCATGTATCTGTACTTTCTGCTCCATCACATTTTTCAATGGACTGAAAAGTAGAAAATACTTTTCTCACGGTTTGAGAAGTTATTTTTAGTATATATATCTAGTGACATTGTGCCAAACGTTTTTTAGTTCAAGTCAAACAAAAATGCAGTCTATAGGCTACATGAAATTCACCAGGACAAAAATTCACAGCTGTGTGAAATAGTACATTTTTGAACAGTTACTTTTTTTTTTTAATGTGCTACTTATACATTTGCTCCTGTATCTGTAGTTTTACAGTACTTAAGTAACAAAATTGAGATGAACAAAACTGCATTGTAGTAGGAAAATGATGTACTTAATGCAAGGTTTAGGACTGTTTTAACGCCTATCTTTACGTTCAACAACAGTAACCTAACCCCCTCACTTCAAAGTAAAAAAGCTGTAAATATGATGATTTTTCACCATTGCAATTAGATTTGTAATTCACGGACATTCTTGTATGTGCAAGAACAAGAACGAATCGCGTTTTTGGATTTGAACACAATGACTCTCGCATCACTAGTACATTGTGTAAAAACTGTGCCTCCATTATAAGCAGAGGTAATTTAGAGGGGTCCGGCCTGGAGTGTATCGCAGCCTCTTTGAATGTGCATTGGGGGACATCCTTCACCAGCCTAATCACTCCGAGTCAAAACACTAACAGACAACCATTCACCAAGTCACTCATCATTCTTTCCTTTTTTGGCATGAGCGTACATAACACCGTCTTCCTTGATTTTGATTAATTACATGCAAACATAGCATGGTTTTAATGTGGTCAGAAGCCATTTAGGGTCATGAACTTGAGCAGTAGTTCCATTTGAATATGTGAAGGCTGTTTTGATTCTCACCGTTTGTCACATTTGTGTGTCTGTGGCCCAGTCGAGCAGCTGCCTACCATCACAGACCAGTCTCCCAGCTCTCTTATCGCCTTCCCTTTTGATGAGAGCTTTTCCGTGATGTGTGAAGCCAAAGGGAATCCTGCGCCAGAGTGAGTACACAGGCATCCTTTTACACAAGAGTAAGAGGGAATGAACACTTGTTAGCAGCCTGCATGCCTTCAACACGCTGAATAAACTTGTTGCATTAAACTTGTTAGCAGCCTGCTGAGCTCGGGCTGAAAATGAGCACGCTACAGACGGCTTTTAACATGTCAATACCGGCTTTGTTTTGTAGATTCAGATGGACAAAGAATGGGCAAGAATTCGACCCTTTTCAAGACCCCCGGCTCATGAAAGAGGAGAATTCTGGGACTTTTGTTATACCCAATAATGGAAACCTTACTGAGTACCAGGGCACGTATCGCTGCTTTGCCTCCAATAAGTTAGGGACAGCCATATCAACGGAGATCGAATTCATTGTACCCCGTGAGTACTGAGATGTCTGTTATAATGACTCAACCTCTCTATTGTGAATATCCTATTGTAGTGCATTTGGCAGAAAGTCAGTGAGTCTACTGCGACTCATGTTATATATCTGAGTTGGACTGAAACGGCTCCTGCTCTCCAGCCTCTCCATCATTTCCTTTGGTCAATTTTTCATTTTGTGCCCAAACTCACAACATATATTTCCAAAGAAAATCCCCTCCAGAGGGGACTTTGACCAAATTTGGCTGTGTTTCAACTGCAGGGACAAGTCATACATCACACAAACTGTGATGCCTGTTTTATTTCTGCTGTCCAACAACTCAGCAGAGGAAGCAATTGTGTTCCACTATATCTCCATTCACTGCTGCAAGTCTACATATAATGCTTATACTGCCATCTACTGGACAAACCTTGTAGCAGGCCATATTCATTATCATTCCTTTCCTTTTTTCAACAGACGTTCCGAAGTTTCCAAAAGAGACAATTGAACCCCTTAAAGTGGATGAAGGACAAGCTTTTGTATTGCGATGTGACCCACCCAAAGGGATACCTCCTCTGCAGATCTACTGGATGACTATCAGTGAGTAATGATGTTTATTGTCCATTTATTATGATGAAAATGCTGTCATTTGTTTGTACACATTTATTTATTTATCGATCTATCCTGTATGTGAATAGCAATTTACATAATTAAGTCTAATAAATATGAGCCAATATTTATATTTGTGAACATTTGTGAATGCTGTGGAAATTCCTCTTGACATGTTTCACTTAGTCTGCAACCCAGCTTCTGCATCCTGTAAAGAAACCTACCTAATACAATAACACAATCATTTTCCAACAATGTGCGCCTTTGTCTGTGTGCTCAGATCTCCAACATATAGAACAGGATGAACGAGTGTCCATGGGTTTGAACGGAGACTTGTACTTTGCTCATGCTGAGGAGAAAGACAGCAGAAGAGACTACTGCTGCTTCGCCTCCTTCCCCAGGATCCGCACCATCGTTCAAAAGACCGCCATGTCTGTCAATGTCCAGACAAGTATGTACCACCCCTTTTCACTTCAGCTTCGATGCCAACAGTTTTATCATCCTCCAACATTTTCATCAAGCATTCCCATGCCTCCAGGGTGTATTTGCTGTTTTGTGTATTCAGAATGCTTTGTTGTTGTGACTTTGTTGTGTTATAAGTCATTCCTCCTTATCATATTCATGGTTTTATTTTTATTCCATTCACCTCCATTTCAGACAAAGCAAAAAGTGGCCTATTTCCAGATGCAGGTAAGATGTACGGTGGAAAAGATCTATAGCTTTATAAATATATAACCTAATCACGTGTCAGAGTTCATAATACTAGATTTTTTCCAATATAAATTTAACATTCATGTTTAATACACTTAATTAATGCTTCAATCGTTTTACAGCAAATGCCATCCGTGAGAGACGGCCCTCTCTTCTGACGCCCTCTGGTGTTGAATCAGAAATAGTGCTGATCAAAGGAGAGGACATAAATTTGGAGTGTATTGCAGAGGGATTGTAAGTTTTAATATGATTAACTATTCTATGTAAAATTAAAGACAAATCAAAGTAGAATCATGATGCGTTTTTCTTCTGTCTGTAGTCCAACTCCACAGGTTGAGTGGTTTAAAATAGGCCATGAACTTCCTGAGAAAGCCTCGGTGGAGAATCATGGGAAATTGTTGGTGGTGTCCAGAGCTGAGCAAGAGGACAGTGGAAAGTACTTGTGCAAGGCTAAGAACGGAATGGGAGAAGCCACGCATTACTTCAGCGTCATCGTGGAAGGTAAAGTTAGCATTATAGGAGTCCAGGTTTTGAGGGACTTGATCCTCATTTCTTTTCAGGTCAAATGGATTTGCTAACAATTTCCTCATACTTTTTTTTTTTTTAAATTCACATGGATATGATTAGAAAGTTGCTGTTGCAGAGAGTTTGGTCAAAGTACTGGCTACAGTTTGACTATTACGACAGTTCATTGTTTTTGTCCTCTCTACATATTAGACACAAAATATTCTGTAGAATGCTGTACTTGTGTAATATTTATGAGTCTCTTGGAGACATTTATCACTTTCGTCTGTTTCTTTGTTTTCAGAACCTCCAGAATGGGCGTTTGAACCGGAGAGTCAGCTCAGCATGGTAGGATCAGACGTGATCTTGAAATGCTCCGCCAGCGGGACCCCTCGACCCTCTGTGACATGGAGAGTGAACGGAGAAGCACTCAATGGTAATAATGTTGTCAGCAATTCCAATTCTAGCATCCAAGAGAGGTTCAAACTGAGAGAGACAGGGTACAACCTCAGAGGATCTAGTATTATTCAGAAAGCAAACGCGTGTGTGTGCGTATGTGTGTGCATGTGTGCGTGCATGTCAGTAACTGTATGCATCCTGTTTGTCTGTTTACTATATTGTACATATACAGTATATGTATATGGCAAAATTGTTGTATGTGCTTGTGTATATGGATCAAAACGATCTGAGCCATGTGACAATCTTAGATAGAAGATATAATGACCATCAGAGTGATAGTTCAGCTTAAATCATTAGTAAGCTGATGTGTTGCCATCTTGCATTCATTTTTTTAATGTTGATAGGGTTTTTGTGCCTATTTTTTTCTTTGCCTATTAACTGAAGAAAAAAAAAAAGAACTAACTAACAATTGTAAGTAAACTCATTAAAATACAAAAGGCGTGAGTTTTTTTAACCTTAATTTAAAATCTCGATCAACAAAACAAAGCAAATAAACTATCAATAACCAAACCTCTGCAAGGGAAAAAAAAAGTGAAATTATCTACCTTTCCCCCCCAAACTTCAAAGCTGTATACAGTGACATTACTTTCTTCCATATCAGACGACATGTCAAGGTAATTACATCATCTCTTAGCTATCCTCTGATATGGAAGAAACAACCAAACTATTCTACTAAAGAAGACAAGATGATAATTCTTAATCTATTTAAAGCTCACATATTGTATACTTTCACCCATATACAAAATGTTATAAATCCTAAATACTGTGTTCAAAAAAACATTCAAAACATTATCTCTGAACTTCTGTGAGTATTTGCATGCTGTGAATACTGCCTGTGCAGAAATGAATATGAAATAGCATAAACACATCAAATATCAGGCTTGGGTCAATTGAGCATGTTTGCTTTCTTGCAGAGTCCCCATTACCCAACAGAAGAGTTCTTGGTGACACAATAGTTCTCCACAACGCCAAGGAGTCCAACAGTGCGGTTTATCAGTGCGAGGCATCGAACAAACACGGCAGCCTGCTGGTTAACGCAAACATCATGATTATGAGTAAGTCTGTGTGTCATCTAAACCTTTGGCCCTCTTAACACAAAGCTTAGGCTGCTTATAAAACACATTTCATTCACAAGTTTCTGAAGGAAGACGCTGGCTTTGCACTTTGCCTTCTGGGATACCACTGCTGAGTCACGTATCAAAGGAGAAAGATGCTGTCGATGTTGGTTATATGCCCGTGAAGTAGTTTTGGGGAAGGTTAGCTGTCGAAACGCTATGTGCATACTTCATTTTCTCTCTCCCCGTGGAGCAACACAAACCATTCACTGCCATTTATATGCTAACACGTTTTCTCCAAATCCAAGCTGATTACATTGCAGCAAGAGTAAAGTTTCTGGGCTTTACAATTGTGCAAAAATGTGAAAAAAGAAAAAATACAATATGGTTTGTGTGTGGCACCAATGTGTGAAGTTCGACGCCGGGTTTAATAGAGCAGGACACTTTCTGAATGCCAAGTCCCAGCTGCTTCCTTTGTAAACAATTATGAATGACAGTGCATTTTAAATGAGGACATGGCTCTAACTGATAAGGAACACATTCTTGCCTCAGGGACGATAAGCTCCGCATAATCTGAGTCAAAGGAAACACGTTATTGGCTGAGTGCCCTCTCTCAAGCGAGATTCATGTTCTTTTATGCTTTTATTTTCCTTCACAACGAGAATTTTGACAGCTTTCTGACAACTTGAATGGGAACGTTAAATGCATATAACAAAGAAGTCTTTAAACTTGCCAGTAATCCTATGTTCACTGTAATTCCAGAAAAGCAATACTGTAGGATTGTTGAAAGTTTAGAGTCAACAAATGGGACTAAAGTTGTCAAGCCTGTGATGATTTGTAGTTTGGCAAACTAAGTTTTATATGTTGAGCCTTTTTGCTATCAAGCTCGCAAACTGAGGGAATCACACAGATTCTCAAGGATGTTTGTAATGGATGATTTTTGTAAGCTTCTTCCCCCAATACATTTTTAAGGATTGAGACTGAAGATATAAAAAAAAGTGTATATTGTATTTGGCTATTTTAAGTCATGGAAATCCATCACAGATTCTTGGCCCCGGATTTTTGGTGGTTACCGATCAACTTACCGACTCATTATAAAGAGAGCGGGGTGAAATCTTTGAATGCTCAGTGAAAATGTCATGCGTAATAACAAAAATCCCCATTGATTTTTTAAATATATACACACATCCCTGCGGTGATAGTCACTCTGAAAAGCTTTTACAGATGCTATATGTATACTGATTTTTATGAAAACAGCGTGCTAAATCCTATCTCATTGTGCGAACTAGTGATGACTTGTTTGCTCTGTTTGCAGATCTTGTTCCTTTCCAATGGTTTTCTGACCAATGAGGGAAGAGGATTACTCAGCTGTGGTTTATGGGGAATGTAGGCGGCCGTCATCATTTGCACACTGCAACGTCTTTCAAGCTCTCTCCCTCGCGTGCCAGCGGACTGAGATCACTTGGTAAAAGCTTCAGTGTACCCGTTTCACCAGTGGTAGATGGATACAGCTTAGATCTAAACTAACTGCTGATGTCCTCCTTGTGCAGACAATCCTACTGTAGTTAGATGAGTCTGTCTTTGGTCAGATGTCAGACTTTCGGTAGTCACGTTTTAGAGTCTTCAATCGAAGTGTATCAAGTATCCACAGTATTCCTCCGAAGAATTGGAATTAGATGTACGCGACCTTAAGACACATTTATAAGTATTACATCTTGGTGAATTAAACATTATCCAATCCTTGTGAGTGCAACCAATTAGATATAAATGAATCAATACATTTTGACCTAAGGAAAAAAAAAAAAATCTCTAATATTGTTTGGTCAAAGTGTTATTATCAAAATATAAAAGGACTAAAAAAAACTGACATCATTATCATTTATTTTGATGTGAATGGCCAGTATGTACTGTTTATTGTGTCTTTAAATAAATATGTAAATACACTTTTGATTCATACTACAAAGACAAGTTAAGGACTGAAGGTGGATCTAGAAGTCGTAAAACATTTAAATAAATAAGACCCATAAACATATATTTTATACAGTAAAAAATCACCTGCCCTCAAGCCAGTTTTCCTAACCTTGCTCGATTTGTTTAACCCATTTTACCCTGCTGTTATGAAAAATGTCACCACTTTCTGCTCTCACTGGTCCCTATACGAGATATTCCCGGATGTTTCAAAACATTTGTAAAGTGTATCGCTCTATTTCACTTGCCCGCAGGAGCAGAGACGACTCCTTTGAATCCGTGAATGGCCCTCGGTTCTCTGTGCACGACAATGGCTCTTTGGAGATCTATGAAACTGACAAGGATGACGCGGGACAGTACACATGCTACGCCAAGAACATTGAGGGGTCTTCTGCAATTGACGCCAGGCTCTCTGTAAAAGGTAAAACTGTTTTTGGACATATGTTCTAAGTATTTGCTTCAGCTCGCAGTCCTTGAAATGTAACTAATGCCGTTGTGCCAATGGAAGATCCCACAAGAATAGTGGTGGGCCCAGAGGAGCAGCAGATCTTAATAGGTACCTCGGCGCAGCTCTCATGCCTGGCAGAGTACGACAAGTCCTTCAGCAATGACTTTGAGCTCCTGTGGGAAAAAGATGATATGGAGATAGGCCTGAACTACACAGAGAATCTAAGGTAGGAGAGCGGAGTTTTCGCGCCGCTCCTTCAGTCTTGGCTGGATTGTGGTTTCGCGTTTGTCAATCAATACTGCGTCTGTCTCCCATCTTCCTGTCAGCAGATACTTAGTGGAGGAGGGAGTTCTTCATATTATCAATGTGAGCCACAAGGACCAGGGACTGTACAGATGTGTGGCCAGGACGCCGCTCGACCAGGATACAGCATCGGCCTCGCTCACTGTCTTAGGTGAGGAAAGACACCAATTATATTCAGTCAACTAATTGATGAACAATTGATGAACAGCATGTCTTTGTCAACTAAGAATTTCAGCCTTAGAGCTTGTATTGCTTTCCTAGAATGTTCCGCAGTAGGGCATTAAAGTTATTTCTCTGAAGCTGGTGTCACCAGGCCAAGAAGGCCTTTTGTTCCATGGTTCTTTTTTTTAGCAAATTAAACACCTACAAATTAATAAATGCAACATGGATACGTTTAATGGCATACTGTGGAAAATTCTAGGTCTCCGTGGAAACAAGCAGCTGGTGGCCCCCCTCCAAGTTACAATGTGCAACTTTGATGCTGTCTGGGAGCATTATAAATATTCTACGTTCATAAACCCTGAGACTCAATATTTGTCTCAGTAAATCTATGCAATTATCAGAGTTTAGAGAAATTGAAGTATGACATGTGAATGGGTTTGATCCTGCCAAAGAATTATAAGACAACACTGTTGTAATTTTCAGTTACCAAACCAGTGAAGGGTTTGCCCAAGGTTAAAAGGCAATTTTCCCTGCACTATTGCCAAGAACATGCTCATGGGGGAAGTGTTTGATTTTCTCAGTCTACAGTCTCAGTGTACTTAACTTTTATTGGGAAATGCCCAGAGACTTTGGAAGGTCTGCAGGTCCTTCCCTTTAGACTTATTTTATTGGGCCACTTATCCAAGTTGCCTCAACGCTCAAAAAAAATAAAATAAATGAAAATAAATGATATATATATATATATATATATATATATATATATATATATATATATATATATATTATATATACTATATATATATATATATATATATATATATATATATATATATATATATATATATATATATATATATATATATATATATATACACACATATAATTATATATTACATTATTATATATATTGTTTTTGCTTATTTTTGGTCAAATGTGTGTTCCTTGTTACATATCCTTTATCAAGTCTTGTATTCTTACTGTTTTTGCACATTGATTTTACTTGCTGAACTGCATTATATATTATAGCAGCCTAGTGATGTGATTCTTTCCACAGAAAGATCAATAGTGATGATTCTTGTTTTATGTTGGTATGCCCTTCTCCTCCTCGTCATTATAACTCCTCAACAACATGTGTACCATCAATCCTTTTCTCTTTGATCAAAGTTGTTGTGACATTTTTTCTAATCTGCTGTGTTGTTTCCAGATGTCCCTGATGCACCTGAGAGCTTGGTCCTGTCTGAACACAAGGGGAGAAGCGTGAAACTCAAATGGATCCCTGGGGACGAGCACAACAGCTCCACAACAGGTAAAACTGCATCTGCGGCACTGCGGATGTGACAGTGCATGTACTATGAGCCATTCTGGTCAGCACAATTAGTATGGCCAGGCACTCTTTTGCACACACAACCACAATTCTGCATGTTAATACAACTGTTTGATACAATCTTGTACAAAATTATTCTATTAATTGATTCATCCGTGCATGAATTATGATTAGTCTCCCACTGGAGTACACAAGCTCAGAGCATGGTTTGGGGGAGTTTTTCTGCACAGCTGGTGGTTAGATAAGCAAACCTGTGGCATAAGCAGCCGGAGCGGTGGTGAGGGGCCGTCCTGATTGCCCTTTTGCTGTCGACAGAGTTTATTATCCAGTTTGAGGAAAGTCAGTGGGAGCCGGGGAACTGGAAGGAGCTGCTGCGCGAGTACCACGGGAAATCTTTCTACTATCCTCTCTGCTCAAGCTCCACGGTCACGTCGACTATCGCTTCAGAGTGGCGGGTGTGAACGTGGTCGGGAGGGGCCCCTACAGTGAGCCCACAGAGAGATACAAAACTCCATCTGCAGGTTTGACGCATTCTTTGGATATTGTTAATTACTTTGAACTTGCCCTTGATTGGGTTTCAAAGTAGAGATTGTTGATACAAACAAACATATCTTGTCACTACCCACCTCTGTTACTTTACAAAAAGAGACAAAGGTTAAGGAATTTGTCCCCCAACATTTTGTGAATATACCTTTCTGGTCAGTCCAGACCAAAGCGTTTTACAACAGTTTCGGGAGAAGTATTAGTCTGGAACCATATCGTTTGAGTAAAAGAGAAAGAAAAAAAAAAAAATGAAAAAAAATCACGGAGAAACTCAAGCGAAGCCCTGAAGTCTGTAAATCTGAGATAAAAGAAGTTACAGATTTCATTCTGAATGTTAAAAAATATATTTGAGAGGAGAAGCCTTCCGCATTTGAGATGCAACAAATTAGCGGCTGTGAATGGCCAAAAGTAAAGAAAGTAGGAAAGACAAGACTGGCTCACCAGGCAAGAATAGATCAGGGGTTGAATTCGCTAAATTGATAATAAAAGCTGAGGGGGTCAAGATTTCAATTGATTTAGGTACATTACACACAGTTATTTCACTGTGTAGTTTAGATATGACATAAAGATTGACACATCATATATTCAAACATAACACTAACCCAATTTTAATCTTTCAAAAAGTGTATAAAAATGAGTTACAATAAGACAGAACATCCTCAGCTGAAGCAGCACAATAGATGTCTTTCCATTGAGTATTATAAATGATACAGCTTTCTATAACAATGCTGATTTGGCTGTATAAAAATGTCAGAATTGCTTGCTGCATACTGCTTAGGACAAACCAGACTTTCAGGGACTTTCTGGGCCACTTGTCTGGCCCACTCTGCTGTACTGTGAACTTTAAAACACTCGGCCCTGCTACATAATTGATTCCCCTCTGGTTGAAAATCTGCACTCTTGTACGCCTTTTCCACTTGAGATTTCTTTCCTAACAATGCTGGCAAAATCTATATCGCTTCTTTTTCCTTTTTTTCCTTTGCAGCACCTGACAAGAACCCTGAAACTATCAAAATCGAAGGTCATTTGCCATTTGAAATGGATATCAACTGGGAGGTGAGGAGCGGAGATAGGCTTCTGCTTATCAGGCGGCTGTGCATTGTGTTATATGGGCTACCTTTACAAACTGAATTATTCACAGAGCCGGCGGGACCCAAGGTGGTAAGGTTTTATCAATACGTTGCAGACAATTATCAATGGGAATTTTGGAATGAGAAACTGCCCACTTCTGACATTTCCATCAGCAGCGGTAATCTTTAGGCTGGCCCTTATTCACAACTCTTAGAATATTGTACAATGACGAATGCTGTGGAACGAAACGCACCCTTTAAGACGCAATATATTTGACTTCATTCTCCTCTGGCCTTATTATCCAGCTTCTCTGTCATCGCTCGCAGAATTCTAGATCTATGTGCTCCCCGTCTGCTAATGATTTGCTTTTGTGTGTAATGGTTTCTCATTCCATTTTTCAGCAACGGCCGAGCTTCTGTGACAAGATAGATCTTTTCATCCACAATGCCTTTGCGAAGCCTATATCAAAGCAAAGCCGGGTTGTATGTCGGGGTCAATTGTTCCATTGTTTTACTTAGGTAGCAAGATAAAACGCTGCTACTGTTCCAAGCACAGTTCACTGGGCCGGCTTGCCACTTTAATCCCACAGAGGCAGCCACTGAAGTATAACAGGCGCCTTATGCAATTGTGGAAGTCTTTATGAAACCTTTGACAGTTTCTTTTTTTTACTATGTTCGCCCTGTATTGTGTCTGCAGCCTTTATTACCCATCGAACACAATGGTCCCGGGTTGGAGTACAAGGTGAGCTATAGGCGGCAGGATATTGAGGAGGACTGGCACGAGCATATGGTGAAGAGACACTCCTATGTGGTGACGAACACACCCACGTTTGTCCCGTACGAAATCAAGATCCAAGCCAAGAACAACCAGGGCTGGGGACCGGAGCCCAAGATTGTGACGGGATACTCAGGAGAAGACTGTATGTACCTCCGTCTGCTTCTTTGTTTAGCCTACTATTATTATTATTATTATTATTATTATTATTATTATTATTATTATTATTATTATTATTATTATTATTATTATTATTATTATTATTATTATTATTATTATTATTATTATTATTATTATTATTATTATGGTAGTGGGAGTGTTGGGCAATAAGGGGTATCTCAATGTATTTATATATACTTTTTTTTTTAGTATCCCGATAATGATATTCAGATAATATTATGTCAAACCAACAAAAATGTGTGAAACATGTCTTTAAAATAATTACTTGATGCTTAATTATCAGGCAAATGCGAAATGTCTGTAAATTGAATCACAAAAATGCAGAAATATCACACTTACTCATATTTGAAAGATTACAGCCTAACCTTTATCATTGTATTTTTAATCAGCTCTTTTATATATATATATATATATATATATATATATATATATATATATATATATATATATATATATATATATATATATATATTTATTTTTTACTATAAATGATATTTTATTCAGATTTTGCATATCTTCAAAACAGCATCCTTGATATTATCTAAATTTCGATATATTGCCCATCTCTTGTGTGCAATGCAGCATAGTTAATTTAAATGCAACTTTCAAGATAACACAACAATTTATTCTTATTTTTGAGCATTTTGCCTTCTTAACCATTAATAATGGATGCACTGTTTTATTGTCTTTTCAATTTTCAATCAAAGTTTAGTGTTGGTTGTGACTGAGCTGAACCAGGTCCACCCTATAACACTGTTGCAAAATCAGTAATAGTTTTAAATGCAGAGTGCAAAATATGTCACTGTAACGGCATATTTAAAAAATATGTCTATTTTTCTAATAAATGTTCTAATTTTAGAAAAGGTAGAATATGCCTCACACTTTTGATCGATCACTCATTCTGTTTGCAACTAAACTATTAGTTAGTATCAACCAGAGCTTCTCAAAGTGTGGGGTGTGCCCGTTTTGGTAGGGGTTGGGGTGGGGGCGCAGAGCCGCACCAAGTGAGGCACGAGACGTTTGGAGAAATGTTCTCACATTACTCGTGACAGGCGCGTTTTTAACAACCGATAAATGCCCAGTGCCAACATAGGGTTGTGGGTTAGCCTACTTCTGTGCCCATGTTTGCCTCTGTGCCCCCTCACAAACGTTTGCCTCTGTGCCCCTCCTACACGATTGCCTCTGTCCCTCAATACAACAAATAATTATAAAAGCCACCGTAACAATGTGTACTTCCTTTGTTTAGCTTTCTTCTGGACATGTCCTCAGGAGGTCAACACAGGTCATAACCCAACCCGGTTTTGTCAGTGATCTTAGACTATAATTAGAAGCATGTAGTTTCCTTAGCAACTCACAGTTTATTCCCAGTAAAGATAATAATGGCTAGTTGGAAGTGATTTTCATATGGCAATTCCTATTTCAGTGTTCTATGCCCAGTTCTTGCAGTAGACGTCTGTTTGCCTTTTGCAGTTCCCTCCGCTGCTCCGGACAATGTTGCCGTGGAGGTGATGAACGGCTCAGTGGTCAAGGTTAGCTGGGCGTCTGTGCACAAGGACAAGTTACATGGACATCTGGGCGGCTACAGGGTAATGCCTCAAAAACACACCTTTGGCTTCAGACATAGTTTAAAAGGAAGGGCCTGAACGTGCACCAAACGTTTACTTCTCTCACCCCACTGGGCCTCCTTCACCTGGCCTGCTTAATATTTCTGTGCACATAATTTGCTGGTTGACATTTCTTAATATGTAGACTGGCCAAGACTAAAATGCAGTTAAATATCTTGTCGACGAGCTTTCAAATATGCGTGATTGGAGCAAGGCCTGCCACAAGTACTGACTAAACGTCTTTTAAAATAATAATAGTCGTTATCTGGACTATTGAGCATTGATTACCATATTTTACTTTTGTCTGTCAAAGAAAAAATAAATCTCAAAGTAGAATTTGCACATTTAATGCTGCACAGTGGAGGAGGGGTTAAGGCGGCAGCATACATGCCAGGGTCTATGTCCTGCCGGCCACAGTGTCGTGAGTTTGAATCCCGACTCTGACAGTTTGCTGCATGTCTTCCCTTCTCTCTCATCCCCATTTCACACCAAAGCTGTCCTGTCTACGGGCCAAAAAAATCGAAATAATAAGCGAAAAATAATATCTGTCTAGTCAACTACTAAGATAATCGTTAGTTGCAGTCCCAGTTGGAGCCTTAATTTTGTTCTCAAACATTTCGATAAAGGGGGGAAAAAGATTTTATATAAAATACATATGGAGGAGTTAACCAAGAGGATAAGGATGCATAAGAAATTAAAGCACAAGTTAAGAAGAGGACTCAGAGGAAATCAATTGTAGTGAAACAGCTTACTTCTTCAGTTTGTAAAACTTTGTGCTACAGAGAAACTTAATTATGTGATTGAGATAGGAAGAGTTGAAGAGAGTGTTCCCAATCATCCAAGTCTATCAACAGCATCACAACACGATATGCACCACTGCAAGATTAACGGGATCAAGTCAAATTCTATTCTTGAATTGTGCATAATTTCCTCAAATCTTTTAGTTTAGACTTCTACAAACATATTCTTAAGTGTGTGGGATTTTGTATTAGTTCATCAGTTTGTATTTCAGCTTTCTCTCAAATGTTAATTCTCTTGAACAAAACTGGCAAATCTTAGTCTTGAGAGTCTGCCTCTCCCACTTTCTGTTCAAATGCAGGAAATCTGTGAGGCAAACCACTTTGCCTCACATTTCTTCAACCATTTTTTCCTGGCCGGCCAGACAAAAGAAAAAATCTATAAACTTCTATTTTTCTTCTATAATCAACTCGAAAAGCATCTGAAAATTGTCATCTACTGTGTGATTTCTGTCGATTGTAATTTAAAAAACAATGCACATGTACATTTTATCGGCCTTCCTTTCTTTTCCACAGAGCAGTATCGATCAAAAATAGACAATTCACTACAACATTTAACACTTTATTCTTGTGCAAATATTTGAAACTTTGCAGTCTGAGAATAACTTTGTCTCTCCGCTCTTCTTGCTTCAGATAAATTGGTGGCGTCTGCGCAGTCTGGTTGAATCAAGGAAACAACATGGAGACAAACACACACTGACCGTCCCCGGGGAACTGACTCACGCTACAGTGCCCGGGCTTACCCCGTTCTCCGAGTACAGCCTCATCGTCATGACCTTCAACGGCAGGGGCAATGGTCCTGGCAGCCACCCCGTCAACTTCAAAACCCCAGAGGGAGGTAGGAAGGCTGACAGAAAAACAGCATGGAGTGTATTGATTCACAACTTCTAAGCCGGGGAAATCTAATAATAGGCAAGGAGGAATCTGTGCTGGAGAATGCGAGTGCTTACTGTGTCTATTGTACAATTGTCTTCGTCCACAGTCCCAGAGAAGAATCCTGTCTTCAGGGTCACGGACGTACAGAAGCACAGTGTGTCTTTGGCGTGGGCCCCACCGCTGGAGCCAAATGGGATTCTCAGAGGATACCTCCTGGAGTATCAGCTGAGTATGTGCTTCATTCATTTATTTATTTCATACATTGTGCATATTAATAAACATTATGGTGTGAACTTGCATAACACAATTCAAGAGAAGGACAGCTGTCTATTGTAGCTTTGATAGTGTTCACATCATTGTTTATAAAAGAGTTTGTTACATAACTGTACCTTGATTCAGAATATTAATCTTGATTAATGTTGATTTATTTACATTTAGAATCATTTTACTTGCTTAAGAAATGTATTACTCTATATTTTACTTCTTATCTCCATGAAGATGTTTCTGCTTTGACTGGAATGTTCCACAGTATGACACTAAAAATACACATATATGCAAAGTGTTGTATTTAGCGTCATTCACACTTGCTTTATTAATCCTGTTAAGTAAGTCCTCTCCCTTTGAGACTCAGAAAACACTCAGCTTTTAGACACTTTGCGCTGTTTTTAGGCCCATAAATTATTGCCAGATTTGTTTTGAACATTTCTGCCATCAAATGCTGGGTCATGCTAACTTTTTTCCCCCTTGGGCTAGTAGGCACAATTCATGATAAGGGATCACAGCTTCGATATAACATAATGTATGCGTTCAGTAGATACATTATTTTAAGTTCTAAAACAGGAGATGCCAAAGCAGAGATACTTAAGAGCATGTTTAAAGACCAATGGCAACACAGATAATGCATAATATGTGTCCTTTTAAACATATCCATCTCTACAGGGACAAGCAGGTTACGCCACCGAGGTACAGGTCAGATCTGTGTAGAGACGAGCCCGGTCACTGTAAGATTACGTTTTTCAAGTATTTCTGAGTGTATCTGGCTAAGTCTGCACTCTTGCTTAACATAAATGTTCCTTCCTTTAACTGTACGAACATATACTATAGCTGCACAACACTGTACAGCACTACAGTCTTTCATGGGTGGGTGGATATTTGGCTCATCGGGCTTTGTCGAACCTCTAAGACCCTGGATGCAGCTGGGGAAATCAAGGTGTTCCAAGGTAGGTATGAGGTCACTCTGGGGTCATGAAGGGTCACACAAAAGGGTCACAATGAAACCACATGCACACAAAGCCTGATTCTACGTTGTCTTCTGACCCAATCCAGTCTTCACCTCGGCCCCACTGGGACACTGTGCTCTTTGTTGTCCTTAAGCACAAGTTCGAACAAAACTAATGACTTCCAACTTCTAGCAGCATCTTAGCGGCACATTTCTCGCCTAATCGAGTTTGATTTGGCGACTGCACAAAAGGGCCAAATGTCTAGAAGTGTTTTAGCTGAGGACGTTTTGATCGTGCCACTGCAATAAAGCGGATGGAGCCTTTGAAGTGTGACTTTTTTTGAAGTTTCCTTGAAGCGAGTCATGTGCGAAATGTAGAGGATAATGCAACCAGCTGTCAGCGCACGGTCTAAGTGGTGCATTTGGAATCTCAAGATGTTGCACAGATGCTTCAGGGGTACGCCCACCACTACAACAGCCCTTAATGGTGCCTATTTTGAATTATTTTTTTCTCCACTGATAAAATTGTTAATAAACTACAGTTGTATTCTACTTTTTGTCTTCCATTTTCAAACTGTTGAACTTTTTCACATGTCTCAGCTATAATGGGCTTTAGGTGTTGTTTGCTCTGGCAGGTTTCAACTCCAATCCAACTTTATTTGTTTAGCACATTTTATAAACAAGACCGTTTCCAAAGTGTTGCCAACATTAGCAATTAGTAAACAAAATAAATACAACAGTAAATAAAAACAGTTTAACAGTAAAAAAGAAATCCAGGTTGTAGCTCAAGTGCTAATTTCCATACTTCGTCCCTGGACAGCCCATTGTACATGTTTTTAGTGGTAGTGGAAACTTACGCAGACACGGAGAGAACATGCAAACTCCACACAGAAAGGCCCAGCACCACCCAGGAACCAATCCCAGGACCTTTTTGCTATGGGGCGAGAGTGCTAACCGCTAAACCGCTAAACAATAAAATCACAGACGATCACACATCTCGAAGATGTTACGAACAATTGAACTCTATTTTGCAAACATAAAACTGTGATTTATAGTCCACGTAATCACAAAGATGAGGTAAAATAGTCCGATACCTCTGCCGTGCATATATTTGTATATATATTTGTTGAAGACAGAACGTTTTACCCATTTTAGCTGTTGTAGACGTCAGACTTACCTCTTTATTTAGCAGATACTTTGAGCTGTCACATTTACAACCATCACAACAGGTGCAGTTACTTCTTCATACTTGCTGTTGTCACTACTATAAAAGTATTTTACACATGGCGCTGAGAAACCCGTGAGAGGAGAGGCCTTTGTCTAACGTGCTATAGAAGTTAGACACTTGCTGAATGAATATTTGTATTAATCATTATAAAGGCATTGCTGTTTTAATGGGAAACTTCATATTGGAGAAATTGAAAGGTAAATTCAATTATGCAAAGGTCAAATAGTAGACGCAGTGGTCAACGTGTGGTCAATAACGCTGTACACTCTAATCTATTTTTCAGTGTGTGTCTGCAATACGATAATATATTCACTGTGGATGCAGTTGCCCCCCGACCCAACTGTAGACCTAGATGTGTGGTTGATTGTGCGTTTAAAACAGTAACTGAATGTGACCCCTAAAACCTTTGCACAATTATTAGTGAGTGTCCGCCTCTATCACATAATTGCTTGGATAGACACTGTCCCTCAATTCAAATGAAGTTGAATCCGCTGTAGCTTGTAGCTGGCTCACACTGATCAAATGTTGTTGTGATGAGTGGGAGTTGGAAGTAACCGTGTTTTTTATTATATTTTGTTTCTCTGTCCATTTGAGTCGAGGCCCGCGCTGGCTGTCAGGTCACTGGCAGATCTTTGCGGGTCTGTTAGCACTGCACAAGGCCAGACGCTTTCAGCCCAGCAGCCCCAAAGCATTTGAAATTATTATGGTCTGCAAATTGCTTAAGGAGCCAAAGTGCACAGCTTTTACCAGTTTACCCTCTGAGACCATGCTGCACCACTGCCAAGCATGGGCATTTTTTGGAAAAGCAAGAAAATAGCTATGCATGTGATCCAAATACTGTACAGCTTCAGAATAGCAGAGTTAAATAATTCACCAGCAAACGGCCCTTTTTGTCCTTGGGAACGGAACAACTACAAAGCATTGTTGTCTGATAGCAGTGGGTAGTTTCTATGCAAAAAATGCCAGGCGAAAACATATTTATCTTTGTAGCGACTGCTTCCAAACAGCAAGATGTGGCGCCTCTTTCATAGTAAAGGTCATCAGAACACCTGCTGTGTTTGTTTGTGCTGAAAAGAACATAAATGCCACCTCTCCACCAACAGTGATGCTTTAAGTAATAAGAATGACCTCTTTTCACAACAGAGACAGAGTGCGGGCTAAACCATTTATTTCAAGTGTAGTATACTTTGTCGGGTTAAAGCATGTGACCCTTTGCATGAGGAAACAATATACACTGAGAATATGTAAATTATAACAAACATATTTTTGCAGATTATTTTCAAGTTTTACTTGAATGAGATTAAGGGTTTAAAGATGTTATTGATAAAGGCACGTTACAACCATCTGACACTTCTGGTGAAGGTAGGTATGTCACGGCAAAAGAAAAATGTCTTGCCATGTCAGATTAAATTGTACTGGCATAATATTTATTCATTAAATACAAAATGAAATTTGTTTATGTCATAATTTCATATACCGGGCACGAGGCTATGTAACAATGGGAGATTTACTGTTTTTGAAACATATCTCATTATTATGGCTTAAAGTCCTTTCAAATGACAACCATCACATCTGTGACGTTGAATTACGGCACCACTTTATTGTTGATATACGCTGATAGAAAAGACTTTGAATTATGTGCCAGTTTTTGTTGCATGTGGATCGGCCTGGTCATTTCAGAGATATGAACCATAAACCAGGTGGATTTGACAGTTAAACAGCAATTTCCATCATAGAATTCTGACCTGCTCCAGCTCAATTTCAAAGTGCAGGGATGAATGTTGCGATGTCCTGTGAACGCAACGTATTGTAATAATAAACTGTATGCATATAGAGTCCAGGCATATTCTGTATAGACACTCTCGTTTTATATGCATTATTCAATCACTACCTCCCCACACGCAGTGTTGTAAATGGTATGTGGCTATTCAGCACCTAAGGTCTTTTTGTCTACCAATCACACACACACATACACTTATGCATAAATAAATATACATACATACATACACAATTGAAGGTCAGTGAAGGACATACCAACAATTTTAACCTTAAATTTTAAGTTTAGTGGGTGTCTCTATCATCTCCTAACTTGCTGCTTTTCCAAGACCCGTTTGATACTTTGATGCAATCCAGAATTCTTTATCAAAGTATATCTTTTGCAGCAAACGACACTGAAGAAGTTGGCGAGTTGCAGACAGTTGACATCAGTAACCCTGTCACCACCAAATGGCTCTTGCGGGACTTGGAGGCTGTGAGCAAATACAAGTTCTACCTGCGCTCCTGCACCACCATGGGCTGTGGGCCCGTCGTCAGCGAGGAGTGCACAACTACTCTGGAAGCAAGTGAGTGACAAGAGCAACACAAAGCAATCGAGTTGCTGCAGTATTACTTAGATAGGCTTCAGACCACAGACAGAAGTTTAGAGGTGGTGAAATTGAATGTGAACAAAGCATAAAAGCTATTACACTATTTGAAACTGGCGATGTATGATATACGCCCGGGCAGCTTTTCATATCTCTGTGTAAGTAATTTTTTGTGGATAAACAATTTCATATGGACAAAGTAGGGACTTTTCATTTGTCACTGTCAAGGCCAAGCAAGTGCTTATTGATTGGACAGAGCACAAGTTCAATGAAACAATCAGTTGAGAGAGAAAATTGCTTTGAGCAGGAGGAAACCATGGAGTTTTGTGCTGTACAGAAAAATTATGAATGACTCACAAGTTTAGTCATGTTTATTTATGTGGTGGCTTGTAGCATGTCATATTTTTCACAATTACCTTCCATTTGTTGTGCTGTACATCAATAAAATGATTCTATATTAAAGCATTTGAGAGAGGCTTTAGAATTACTTACCAGAAAAGAGTGGTTAATGTGTCTGTCATGAGTGTCTGTCATTACCTTTTGTGTTATAATTTAACATATTCATTTCCTCTATATACGTATATACTGTAGTTATAGAAGTGATTTTCTCTGCCTGTCAACAGAGATTTGTTGATGAGTTGTGTTTGCAGAAACAAACACCAGGCTCTATCATACCAGGTGTTTACAGAGAGAATATTTTCTTTCAGTCAAAGAAGGACATTTATTGGCTCTTAGGGCTTGCATATTGAGGAGAATACTTGGAGCAATGCTCAGATTAAGCAAATTATACCTTTATGTGAGATTACAGGTGTGTCTTCTCTGCGCTAAAGTCTGTTCACATTCAAGCACATTTTGAAAAAACAACCATGATTGCTTCACAGGTTTAGAATTACAAATCATTGATTTCATACACAAAAGATTTAATACAAACATAGGCACTGAATGACAATTGTTCCAGATATAATAAATGACTCAACATGCTAAACATTATATTTGATATATTATATTATCATATTATATTTGTTATATCTAACAATAAATGCCCACAGTGTAACATTTTGTTAAAGAAGTGAGAAGTTTCTTACTAATTCTCACTGACTTTTATGGCTTTATTTGACATAACGGACATCCATTCTTCCCACTTTTAGGACCTGTTTTGATTCATGAATCATGCATTGTCTATAGCTCGCTCACATTTGTGCATGAGTTTGAGTCGTGTTTGGAACAAGAAGCTTTACCTCTTGTGATATTGGTTGTGAACTGTGGCTTGGCTAGTCCCCTCGTCACCATTTTCTGTGTCTGTGTCTGTGCCACTAAAATGTACTGCTTTCATTTATTTTCCATTTGATTTATTTTTTACAGCTCCCACTTTGGCTTCCACGCTTGGCACCAGTATGTAGAGTAGAAATGAAGTATAGTAGACTAGTGGCATGCTTAAACTAACATTAGTTCTTGCATGCTCTATAACCCTATAGATTTAATTCATATTTTTATTAGCTTTTGAATGTGTATGTTTAGAAAAGTGCATGTCTTGTTGAGCCTCTTCTATTCGGACTGAATAAGCCACTGTTATGCCATTGCCAGATTACAGAACAGTGGACTCCTCTGTGCAAAAACTGACCTTGTCTAATGTTTGCCCTTGCCATCAGCAGAGAGCACTCTGATGCCTCCTTTCATTAGAAAAATGTCAACTTCCTCTCAGATGAAGTTTGTGGCATCCTTGCTAATCACAATGCTAATGAGTAACCCAATTATAAATTCATATTAATCTTGGCTCATTAGTGACTATAAACGAATATTGACTTTTATCCATGTGACAGCAGAGTCAGAGCAACAACATGAGAGAGAAAAAACAAAAGAATAAGCCACGCTATAACTAAAAGACTAAATTCCTCCTTATGCCCATTTGCAAAACATGTTTATAGTTTCGCTCAAAGTTTTGCACATACAAAAATGCTGTTTTGTGTAAAATGTTACAAGAACAGTACATTTTGTATCTTGTAAATGAGAACGCATATATATCCAATACTCTACACTTCACCCATACTTAATGTGCATTTTTATAAACTTTAAAATGTGTTATCGATTGCATTGTGTCGATATGTACATACTAATTTTCACCCTTAGCCTAAAATAGTGCTAATCTTAGATTGTAGCTCCTCAGAGATCTCTCAATTGATAACCGCAAGGTCTGTTTTTCTTTCCAGGCAAGTCAGCCTCCCCCTCACCTCCGAGCACTACCAAGTCCCCTGCCACCAAACCCACGCGTTCCATTATAGGTAGAACTGCAGCGCATCTCTGCATCCCCACTCACACAACTCCTGAAAAATACAGGCACAAAAAATCTAATAGTTAGTAGACTAGTAAATTGTGTCTTATTTCTGAGTCTGTTTCTACTACAAATGACTCCTACAACAACAAACAACAACAACTGTTATTCAATATTCTAAACCATGAAATAATTACTTACGATATGTGCAATACATTATATTCAAAACTGTAGAAACAAGTCAGTTCTAGATTGAAATTGACATTTTTGTGCAGTTGTTTTTCATTTTGTTTTTGGATACCTGCTTGGTTTAATTTTCACTGCAGTGCCATTGGGGAAATCTATAATTGTAGATCCATACTGGGTCCTGCCAGACTAGATGCAGTCACTTAAACAGCACAAACACATCTAATTGTCAGTGATTGATTTGTTGGGCCCCACTTTCCCCATGTATGTGTCTGTGTATTGACCCAACAGTCGCCTGACATTTCCATAATCTTTGGCAACACTGCAGCCTCTGAGTGGACAGGAAGAAGAAAAAAAGTCAGTCTTTCTGGGGTACACCAGAGGGGTGCGATCTCAAAGGAGGATGATATTTACAGCACACAGAGATAAGTGGATAAGTGGAAACTGGTGATACAGCCTATATTACCAGTCTTTTTCATATACTAAAAAAGCACCGTGACTTTGAAGGGGACAGCTTTCAAGGCACAGACTTCCCGCTGGCCAAGCATCTGCTTTCTACGACATATAATAGCACGCAGAGGAACGTGAGTGACGAACACAGCAACCCTGTCGCCTCTAGAAATGTCCATAAAACAAAAACATGTACCAAAAAATGTGCCAAAAATTGTACATAAATCTTCTGCGATATGGCCAAAATATGACCAAAATGCAAATGTACCTTTTTTTATTATTTTAGCTGTGTAAAACTTAAACATGATAGTCCTCAGTGTCCGAGATGGTTCGTTTAGCACTAACATGTCAGAGATGTCAAATGTCAAATATTTAGTTTTTTAACGGTTAATTGCTATGGCGCCGGTCAAGCAATGGATAGGCCACGGAGAGATAGTAAGTGCATATGACAGGTTAGGCTATACATTTCAGAAGTAAACATGATCATATGTTAAGATTTTAGAAAACATCTTGAATTTTCTTTTCTAGTTTAACAATTTTGGTGATGTTTATAATGTGGTTGGACATGAGCAGCAGATGTAAGTAAAGGTAATTCCACAACTATCACCTAGCAACCAAATTGTTTTGGAACTCAGCACTACTTCCTGAAATTTTAAACTTTTATTTTTCCAATTATATTCACAATTTGCCAACCTAAGTGATGTACAACTACTATAAATAGTTACCCACTTGTCCCACTTAACAAAGTAATAACTAGAGAAATATGAAAACCTGTCACTTTAAGGATTTATTTTGTACTTTTACTTGTACTCTCAATAATTGGGAGGTGGCACAGTTGAAGGAATATCCATCAACATTAGTCCGTGTGTCATTTGTAGTGGTTGGAAGGGCAGGTGTTCGTGTGTGAGCTAATATCGAACCTGAGTATGAGGCCGTGGGGGAGATTTGCATGTTTGCCGTGGGGAAATGAGCTAGACGTACTTTGTTGACCGGCCTGAGGCAGCTGCTGTCAAAGCAGACTTTCCCCATACTAATGATCCTCATCATTCACTCCATTATTAATTCTCTTGTATTTGCCCCTGCTGATTATCAAAAGTCTACATCATTAGCATTCAATCTTGACAAGTATGCATTATGTGCTGGACCCGCATGACGCTTAGTCTGGAGAAAATACTGACATAATGGCTATTTTCACTGTTCTTATTGTAGCTTATAATTTACCATCTGCCTCCTGATGATGTGCTTCTGCTTCTGCTTCTGCTTCTGCATCTGCACCTCAAGAGAGACTTTTTGGTGTGTGTTTCTCTTTCTCCGATCGTGAACTTAAAATAAAACAAATGCATGGTGCCATGTTTTTGGCCCTTGGAGATACATCAGCAGAAATACCTAAAGTAAACAAAAGAGATGTGGAAAAATTCTTAGTTTTGTCTTAACTGGGGAATTTAAAACTAGAGAATTAGGATACTTTTGTTTTGATATATTCTCTTTTGATTGATTTTTTTTTAAAAACAGCTTTTAAAAAAATATATATATTGTTATTTAGTTAGTTGCATTTTGTCTACCCGACTGAGTTCTTGGCATAAAAAGAATTGTTGCAGATGTTTAACTCAAACTATTACATTAACCATCATAATCAATACAAATAGGGTTGAATGAATTAACTATTAATTAGGCCAAGTGCTCGCACACTCCGCTGAGCCTGCTTTACTTTTGAGGATGTGACACTTCATCTATCTGCATTCACCATAGACTATATTATAACTCGTAATGACAAGTAATCAGTGAACTGGAGATGTGCAGATCAGGCAGCTCCTTCACTGACACTTTTCCAAATGAAGAATTATATGCTGCATTGAACACTCATCACACATTCCAGGTATCGTGAAACCTATGTAGATTTTCATTTAGCTTTGCGAGCACCACCTGTGACTCCATTTCCATAGGCACATCATTCTTGTCATGATCGCTACTGAGGGATTCACCCATTGTCCCCCGCTGTCAGCCGTAATTGATGCCTTCACAATAGTGTTAGAAAACAGCAGAGTCTGGCGCTTTTGATAGAGGTGAACAGAGACATCCCCCAACACTTCTAACTCCTCTAAAACCTACTTTATATTTGACTAACCTTTGCCAGTGTTTTCCTATACCTTTCTCCCCTTACCAGTGTTCTTTCTGTAGGATACAATTGCAAATGTTAGTGACAGATTTGTAAAGATCAGCTGGATACTAGACAGAAATTGGAGGAAGTTTTACAAATAGGAGAAGGTGTATGCTCATTGTGTGTTTGTGAAACAAGGGTTGATTTAGAAGGTATTTGTTGGTGGCAGATAACACCAGAATGCTGCATTGAAATGTCCACATAAATGTAGCTGTTAAACTGCTTTGGAACACTATGGAAATATATAGAAAAAAACATTAATATGGTGAGTGTTAGAATAGCTAGTATATAGCATCTGATTAAAGACAAAATACAAAAGGTCAAGAATGTACAAATTCAGATTAAAACTCTTGCATGTAAAATCAAAGATTCACAGGCAAAAAATATGTTTTATTCACAGATATGTATAAATGTAAATTAGAGTATACTTGCAAGCCATAAAATTAAGTCAGGCATTGTGAAACTTCTGGGATTTTGATTTCACTGTTCTTGCTGATATATAATCTAATATGACACATATTTCATACCATACAAAAAAAACCTCCTGGAAGATAAATGATAAACCAGATGGAGGTATCGCAGTTTAGAGATTAGTGGCGTAACGACAAGAAAGTAACTGTTTTGGTTTCTGCCCTGCCCTTGTATGCTCTGTTTCCCCCTTCAAACTAAAATGTACTTTTAAATCTAGTTCTAAATCTAATCTCCCTACTTTAAAAGAGCCATAAAGCCAGTCCATCTTATCTTCATACAGTATATTGAGACACTGGTATGACTTTGAACGGAGTCTCTTATATGAATAGACTTTTTTTTTTTTTTATTAAAAAACATTAGTAACTGTATTTGAAAACAGGAATTGTTATCCTCGTTGTGTTCTCAACATTTATGTCCGCTCAGCAGAACCCTCCCTCTCTGTTGGTATTGTTTTAGTATGTTACGGTTGTGTTCATGACTCAGTGGTATTGGTCTGGAGTGTGACTTGTTGAGCCGTGTCCTTGAGCCTCTGCGTGTGGTCTTTGATGATGTCGCTCGGATTTAATTTAGCCAGCAAGGAATCACAATTTGTACAGCGTTCCCCACTTGATTAATTAGACAAGCGGATTAGCTGTTTAATATTAATTTTGGATCGCTTCCATCGCTGTGCTGCCCTGGCATCAGATAGGCTGTGTCGATGTAAACATTCAATCAAGTGTCCCGATGAAAAGGCCAAGGTGTGTCAAAGTCAGCCATTCTTCTCCACAGATCTGGCTGGCATCCACAGGGAATATTCACTCTCGGCTGGACCGTAACAAAATGTAGTCTATGTAGGTACAAAAAAAT
Source organism: Chaenogobius annularis (assembly GCA_015082035.1). Taxonomy (NCBI): domain Eukaryota; kingdom Metazoa; phylum Chordata; class Actinopteri; order Gobiiformes; family Gobiidae; genus Chaenogobius; species Chaenogobius annularis. The sequence continues at coordinate 3,217,900 of BJKM01000030.1, read as the reverse complement.
ATATATGGCTTTGAATGAATGAAATCGAAATATGATTTACTCGCCAAGCTTTTCAAAGTAACTTACATTAATTCATTTTTTAATAAGAGGTTGGTAAGGGAATGTTATGTTGTAAATGGATTCTTTACCGTCACTGCATCTATTTTTCATTTGGGGAATGTTATGTTGTAAATGGATTCTTTACCATCGCTGCATACATTTTTCATTTGCAGCTTAAATTTGAATTCCTGCCAAATAAAAAACTTTGAATCCCATCTTTTTATAGACTTTGCAGATGGTTAATGGAATATAAAATGGGTTTGGAAGCCACAATGTTCTTCTAGAATTATATGTTTATCACTGTGAACTTTATGCCAGGGCTGAGTTGCGCTCTGCGAGTTTGGAAGTATACTTACATCATTGAATGTCTTATTGTATTTGTCCTTTTTTTTGTCCATCGAGCACGGACTGACTTGGGGAGGTGTGCTTTTTGTCATGCTGCTCCCACAGCATGGAACATTCTACTAACTGAGCTGAACCTTTGTGAGTTGATTCCTCTGAGGGGTTTTCGCTCTATAGAATCCTATGAATTGTCTTCTTTTAAATGTAATTTTATAATTTGGGTTTGTTAATTTGGGTTTTATTACATGTGCTGCGCTCCACTTGGGCCAGGTCACCCTTGAAAAAAGATTTGAAACTCAATGGGGTCTTAATTTAAAAAAATGTGGGGTGGGGCATTTTATTTTATTTTTTTAATCACAAGGTCTTCTTTGTGGTTTACACCTTAATGGACAAAGGTATGACATTGCATATATTCCTTACCTCATATCCAATGTCCATGCATAACGTTTATGTTTCCTGTTGGAAAGGTCAAGGTGTGTCAAAGTCACCCACTATTGTTCTCCTCAGGTCTGGCCAGTATTCATGGCGGAATCTCCACTCAGGGCTGGTTCATCGGACTCATGTGTGCCATTGCTCTCCTCACCCTTATTGTGCTGGTCGCCTGCTTTGTCAACAGAAATAGAGGCGGCAAATATTCCGGTAAGCTTACTCAGACGCTCTTCACCTGCTCGAATGCTAATCGCTTCAAAGAGCACCATTTCAATTTTATTTGTAGCTATATGACAGAATTAATCAAAACAACCAAGAAGCCATTACTGGAATATGTCAGCCGATATGTTTGGATTTTTTCATGCAAATTCTTACATAAATGGGATTTGTGTTGATAGGGAAATGAGCTTTTCGCAAGTCCAGCATTTGGATATTGCATTATTTAGACGCCTTTTTCTAAGCGACAATGCAAACAAGCCCGCAAGCCAGATGAAATGCAAATGTAGCACAAGGGAGGACGCAGCGGGAATAATGACATAAGCTTGGTGCCATCTCAATGTTATCCCTCCTGTTGGGGACCCCAGAGTCTTTACAGGGTTTGATTATTCAAAGCTAATGGGCAGCACGGGTGTAGCATAGTCTGTGATTGCTCCACTCATCAGCAGAAAACCGCAGTGCAGCCTCTGTCTTCTGTTTTCTCATTAACTCCTCATTAGCTTGTCCAGGTATCTGAAAGAACCTTTACCTCCATTAATTTCCTCTGACTTCTGTTGGTCCTTATCAACATCAGAGAGTCGACTTAAGACAGTGATGTATACATTTAGTCCAGACATTGGAATTTTATTTTTATTTAGTCTATTAAATTATTATTATTATTATTATTATTATTATTATTATTATTATTATTATTATTATTATTAGTATTATTATTATTATTATTACTATTATTATTATTATTATTATTATTATTATTATTATGGACATTATGGATATTAAGTAAAATAATAAATGAATTAAATGAAATATGGAAAATATACTTATTAATGTTGTTGCAATTTTTGCATCTGAGATTTCTTTGAAAACATCATCCCAATATTTGAATTATATTTTTCCACCCAATTTGGAATTAAGAGCAACTCAAAGGGTCCTGGGACCAGGGGAATGGGTCTGTCTGAAAACATGAAGCAAACAGTCTGAGCACATAGTGATGTCACAGGCTGTGTCAATCTCTGTGGAGGAATTGACTGATATCAACTTCATTCTGTGAGCAGTGAAAGAGAAAGAAGACCTTCACCCAGACGTGGAGTCCCAGGGCATGAATGATGACACATTCTGTGAATACAGGTAAGCAAATCATATTTCACAACCACATTTTAAGGTCTGTATTTCTCTGGAGATTTTTCTACCATTTCTTCTCTTCTGTAACATTTCTTTCCATTTTTCCTTTTGCCAAAAGACAACCTGGCAAGCGTGAGGTTGAAACGGAGCCTCACACCACCACACTTTGGTTCAGCACATTTGATTGGATGAGTACCAGAATTGTATGTGCTAAACAGCAGTAGCAGCTGTTTACACATCCCCAGAGTGATAGCACACCCTCCATATGACTGTTGTCGTAGACTGTGTGTCCTTCACCTTTCCTTTGCTCTTTGCACATTTTGGACTTTTTTTTACACAGAATAGCCAGTACTCAGCAGGAGGCCAAAACCAATCATTGTAATTGAAAGCGGCTCATCTCCAGGGCTCTGATATGTGTCCGTGTTTCATTAATCCTGCAGTGCTTCAATTCATAAAAGTCTGGCACTGAACAAGCCCCAGTGCTGTCCTCTAATCAGTGGACTCTGCGCGACACAGCCCATGTCGGTGTGATTGAGACAAGAATTATGCCCCACGAAATGTATGATAGGGTTAAGCTCATATTTGAATAAAACCAATTGATTCTACTTCATTTTACTGGTTGTCAAGAATAATTACTTAAATGACGCTGGTTGGTGTTGGCCACTTCTGACTGCTGAGTTCATTGATCAATTTTCCCTCTTTTCAATCATTAGAGCAAAATACACCCAGATGAAAACATTCATTAACCATATGAAAAAAGATGTGGGGAAAAATTGACAGACACGTGTGAATTATTGAGCTCAAATCCCTTATTCCCTGAAAGCAGCATGAAAATGTTGGATTTCATAGGTTAAGGGTCGACTCTCTCTAAACAGTGAAGATGATGTGTAATAGATAATCTTTCAAGAGCAAACAATTTTCTTGTCTTCAACAAACAGACCATTGACATCAGAAAGTGTGCCACACGCCCTTTTGACTGCAGGTGGTAACGACTTATCCTGTGACTTGCACCCAGACTATTCACATTCATTTTATTATTAGTCTAGTTTATCAAGCAGAGCAAAGTGTTTCCTCCGTGAGTTAATTCATTCAAATGTTATGGAAATTATTGCGGAAAAACACATCAAAACGTTAGTGCGTGTCTTCTGTGGATGAATAAAATATACCACAATACAAGCCTTTCTCTGTTCAATGCAGGCTGAAGACTTAAAAGGTGTTGTAGGCTCAATTCAATTCAATTTAATTTATTTTTGCCCAAAATCACAAGAGTGGTTGCCTTGAAGGGAGACAGTGAGAACAGATGAAACAATGCTCATAGGGACTTGGTAATGTCCCAGCATTCCGTGTCCTTAGACAAATGGTATGTTTTATCATTGTAACTTGATTAGAAACTAAAAGAAAACTGTCACGCTTCCATACTAAATTAGGACTGCTTCAAAAATCAAGCTGTAGGTACTATGTCAACCAAGCTGTACTATGTCAAAAACATCGATGCAAACTTGTCATATATAGTCGCTGACACTAGTTCAATATTTGACTGGGTGAGTATAAAAATGTGGTCAGGATCACTGCATGGGGGGTGACTTCTATTCCTCAGATCCTCCATATCCCCTGGGCACGACTTTATCAAGCATACTGATGTCCAGCAGAGAAGCACAATTACTGCTGGCTGCTGGACATTGCTTCCCACCGCAGCTCAAGATATGGGCTTCATGTCGATCCCAGAATATCACAGAGTCCGTTGTCACCTCTCCCTCCATCCCCACACTCCCCAATAAGCCATAGTGTGAAGCCATGGGTGAAATGAGGTGCTCCTAAATCCACTGTCCCCATTTCTTTTCTCTCGCAGTGACAACGATGAGAAGCCACTGAAGGGCAGCCAGCGCTCACTGTGTGGAGACATGAAAGCGGGGGACAGCGGGGACAGCCTGGTGGACTATGGGGACGAGGAGGCACAGTTCAATGAGGACGGCTCCTTCATCGGAGAGTACGCCGGACGCAAGGAGAAGAGAGTGTCCGCCGAAGCCAAGTCCACCGCTCAAACCCCGGCGTGAGGCAATCTGCCAGGGGGCCGACTGCAGACATTGTACCCATAGCGAGCGCAAACGCGGTGTCAAATGTAACGCACCATCGCCAACTGCCATCCTCATTTTATACAACAACCTACTTTTGTCAAGTTGCAAGTTGGCTATTACTTATGAAGTTAGCCCAGGATTGACTTTAAGAAGGTCTATGAAATAATGGGAATGAGAAACTTACTCTCCTCAGAAGGTAATTGTGAATGCATTGAATGTTTGAAGCAGATGTTGATGAAATTATTTTACTTACTGAGATTGCAAACAGCATTGTACAAAAAGACTAAAGGTAAGTTCACAATAATGCAAAAAAAAAAAGAAAAAATCAAGATAACACTCCATTTACTTTATCTGTGCTTAAGACTAGTAAAAAATAGACTTTTCAAGATTCAGTATGCTTGAATTAATTATATTGTTAGCTGGAAACCTTTTTTTTTTTTTTTCAGTAAAATTTGAAAATTGTCATGACTAACCAAAACTAAAATGTGTTTACATGATTTTCATTCTCCCAAAGCGAAGACAGCTCAGTCGAATATTTGATTTGTACATGTTACCTGCACACTATTTACTGTGCAGCCTTGTCTAACAATTACCTATTGTAGAGAATAAGTTACAGATTCGAGACCTCCTTGTAAAATATCCTGGACTTTCCCTTTAATGCTATGTATATATAGTGTATATCTTATGTGCAGAGTGTTTTTTCATGAATATAATTATCTTTTTTTTTTTTATTGCCAATTGTTCAGAACTTCTCTTAGTACCATGTTAGTTGACTGTCATTCCAATGGCACAGGTTTTCTCTGATGTCATATTTTAACAGCCAGAAAAAACAGGGAACCCCTACTGATGTATGCATTGAATATGATGTATGATGTTTACAAGGAGGACTATTAACTTATTTTTGCTGAGGTTTTTATACTGGACAAGTAACAAGGAAATGTCCATATTTTCACATATCATAGCACAGCGTACCTTTTTATTATTTTAGATACAGTTTTTATGACTTATTCATCATAGTAACCAGTATGTTAAAACTTGTTTTTAGATAAATACAAATGAGTAAAAGAAAATTTACCTTTGTACTGCTCCTTTAGCTCAGGGGTTCCTAGTCATAAGAGTATTTTTCACTTTTCACTTTTCAGATTTCCAGACTCCAGCCTCTTGATCGTATTGTGGTTGCAGTTTTGTCTTCATGCTGTGGAATATTCCTCTACCAATTGCAGGCCAACTTGCAAATAATAAATAATTAAAGAAAAAAAAAAAAAAAGGAGCCATCAAAGGCCTATGTTAGGTTGCTCCCTGATTCTACTTAGTACAGTGCAGGCATTTTTTCAACTTGCCTTTACAATTTTCAGATTTTGGATATATGAAAGAAAATGAAAGGAAAAAAATAATAATAATAATGACTTGCCTTGTCAATCTTGTATTACAATTTTACAAACGATGTGTATTCATTTCATCAATGTGTTTTTAACAACACAATATTTCAGACTGGTTTGAAGTTGTGAAGTATGTCAAAATATATGTATTTGGTCTTTGACAAGGGCTGCTAACAATGAATAAACTATCATTCAAATGCTTTAAAAAAGTATAATCAAACTCCAAAACCCTTTTTGAAATCATGTTTGCAAAATGACATGTCTGCTGTACAGTCAATAATGTGCATTATCACAAAACTGAAGGGTATTCCTAGGACAAGTAGTTTCAATGTGACAAAATGTCTTGCCACTTTTTATCACCGCCAAACTGCACCCTGTGGTGAAACTTGTATCACTGTAACCTCAGTCCAAACAAGCCTTACTTGGTCTACTGTACTGCCATCCGTTCTAAAGCTCTGCAACAGTGCCCAGTCTCTGTGTTTTCTAAAGAATCTGCCTCATTGCATGTTGATAATGTTACTTGGTGTTTTTGATGTCATTAAATTGCTTTACTTTCTTAACCGTTGTTAATTGTGCATGTTCTGTTGAAACATCAATGCAATTATCAATGGTGTTATATATGCATTATATATTACATATCCAAACAAACAAACAAGCTTTTTCAAGAACTGCACTTCTTACAGTAACAGTATACTCTGGCAAATCCCTCAGTCTACTAGTTGATGAGTAAAAATAACATACGTCTATTGTTGTGCCATTAGCATCAGTCTACTATCTTTGTTGCAAAAAGTAACCAACAACGGGTTTGTAACTTCTGATATCAATGAAAATGGAAAAAGGATTACAAACATTTAAGTAGATACTTATTTTAAGAATGTGATTTTATTTATTTTTGTTCAAATGTGGGATCGAATTTTGGGAAAATGTCCTTTTCCAACCCTTCACTGAACATTTTTCACCCGATGAGATTCATCTACTGTTTGTGACATAGTTTATCATCTAGTTTAATTACCTGGTGGTGGCAGGACCTACTCATATAAAGACTGAGTCCAGACAGCAGTAGAGTAGTAATCGTGGGTGTCTTGCAGGAAGAAGAGAGGGTCCCTCTGGTAGCTATCAACTCCCTCTGGCAACAATGTGACCATCTGGGCATGGTGTGAGAGCAAAATGACTTGGACCCTGCTCCACCAATAGACCTTGAAAAATGTTAGTTCTTGTCGCTGTGATGAAAATTACCTTTATATACAACACAAGGAGTTGAAATCTAGGCTTACCAGGGGTTATTTTTAATCTTAATTATGTTTTTTTTTTTTATAAGGTTTAGTCAGCCAAATGTGATTAATAATTTTAGTACATAAGATTTAGATCAAATAATACAAACAATATGAAAAGTTGGCTTTGGCTGAGAAAGGTACCCAAATGGACTCCAACGCCAACGCTTGTGTCGAGAAGCAGACTCTGTATGTGCATATAAATTCTGGTCAAAATCTGGTCCCATTGTTTGTATTTTACATAGTAGTCCTACTCAAAACATTCTTAGACCAAGCAATTAAAAAACAAAACAATCCTTTCCATTGTCATAAGTATAGCAACAATGACAGTTTGAGCCAGACTTTAACATTGTCAGCACGACACATAGCCTATCATACAGGACACATACTCGATGTTGTGGCACAGCATAATTGTAAACATTGTATTGTTACATTGTCATAATTTTTTACTATTCTTACAATCAATGATTTTCTTACCTTACTCCTTACTTACAAAATGCCTGTCCTTTCTTCTGCCATAAATTCAATTGAGAGTTGGAGGTGGTTGGTTTCTGGACCTTCTGCTAAGGGCCTCAGACGCGGCACTCCTGGATAGTGGCCATTTTGTTTTCATTTAACACAAACTTTCCAATAATTGTCACACTGATTCACTAGGGGCAATTACACAATCATTTTAACTTTATTATAGCCCTAGGGGATTCATTAGGCCTCTTCTGATTATGGGTTGAACATTTGTGGACAGTCGAATGCATCCACAGAAAAGGGTTATCTAGCTGCAGACCTTCACCCGGTATTTAAAACAAAATAAAAATAAGCCTGGGGCGAAGGGTCAAGTGGATCCACAAGCACAATGGAGCATAAATTGTGACGATGGAATCCAACTCTTTTCACTCACTCCAGGATGCTGTTTTAGAGGAGACTTCAGATAGCAGGGGGCAAAAGCTTCCCTTACTGTCTAGCAAAACCATGTAAGCAGCATACAAGACAAGTCACAACACCATCACATGACTCTTCTGTAGAAGGCTACAGGAAGTGTATAGCGGAAACAACACGTAAAGCAAGTCAGTCTGTGCAGGTCCAACTGCCCTAATGTGGCTTTTATTACAATCAAAAACAAACGTGAGTTGAAATGACTTGATCTGTTGCTGCATTAGTGAGGCTTGAGTGACGATCTAAATCTTAAAAATGCAAACAAATCAATTTTCATAACAGAAAACGCCTAATCCCCCCAAAAAATCATAAGGTGTGCATTTCCTCCACTAAATGTTGTGGGTAGTTTTTGATGCTATTGTTTACAGAGACTTGTGTTGAGTAAGTTTAACCTCCCAAAAATCCCATCATCCTCATTCAAATAAAAGTGCACCCCATTCACTTCCATTTTCCAGTGTTCTTTATACAGCCCTTCGATTCAATTACGTTGACATTTATATGTTTTTTCGCAGCTCTGAGAATCCTGTCATTACGATCTGACTAGCTGTAAATGGTCAGTGCGCAGTTTATAACATGCACGATGAATGCTAGAGAGTTTTTCTTGTCTACTGATATGAAATCCACTTCTTTTGACTCTTTGTTTTCCTCACACGTTTTGTTAACTTGCTTCACAGCGTGACGGATTCATTGTTTTCCTCAAAACACAGATTTTCTCCTCTGATATTCTTCTTGGACAGGTACTTGCCTTAACAATGGAAGCGTTGCAGTTCTTTGCTCTGACTTGCACATGCTTCATTGGTAGAGTCACTTAATTCACACCGGCTACATCTTCTGATTCCTCAACATACAGCAGCAACTTACACATATTCTTGACATGCAAAACCTCTCAGTGGGCCTCCCTCCAAAGGCTGAACACGGTAATATAAATACTTTAAATAAATATGTTCCGATAACTCCCTCTGAATGTTAAGCACAGCAAAGTGCTGTTTTCTTTTTTGCCATTGACCTGCCACACACCCCTTCAACATCAAGAAAAAAACCTTCCTCAAAATGGACAGGAACAGAAACAGAATGCACGTCTCCAACCATCTCACCCACATACTTCCCCACCATGTTGATTAGTGAAAAGTTCATCCTCGCGATCCAAAGCCACCATGCCCACCAAACACGACTCCCAATCATTACTACATTCACTCAAATATTTTCTTTTTGTAACTGAATTCTGCTCACACACACTTCCTCTATAACCACCCAGAGCGAGCCTCAAACGCAGCGACCATAGAGGAAGTATGTTGTTGTTGTTATTGTGTTACTTTTAATGGCGGTTGGCAGCCAAATGAAAAGGTGCATTTACCGCCACATACTATAGTTGTACATCTTCAAAGTATGTAGTTTACGCTATACTGTAAAAGAAAGAAGAAAAAAAAGAAAGAAAAAGAGAGCAAGAGAAGGAGAGAGAGAGAGAGGGGAGAGAGAGAGAGAGAGAGTCTGTTCACCTCTGAACTTTAAAGTCTCTGTCATGTGACTCACTCACATGACCAAACTAACTATCACATGTAAAGCAGATAAACAAATGTTCCTGTCAGACTAAAATAATTGTTACCACTTGCCTGTAGTCTTGTTTTGTTTATTTTTTTCTTAATTTTCCCAACCTTTCCTTTTCCCCCTTTTATCTAAAAATCTCAACTACTTTAAATGACTTAATTTAAATTGTTTTCAGCAGGTCAGATGACCTTATTCATGTTCAAACAAGCCTTTTGTATTTCTTTTTTTTTCATATTAAAACCAATTTTAGTGAAAGTATTTGTCAAACAATGTTTCCAGTATCCTATGGCTAGCTTTGAGGACAAAACTATAAAAAAAAGCTATACACTAATTGTATGGCTCCATTGTGGTGCTTGGATCAGTGTTCACATAAATCATTTTGATAATGTGCACCATTATATTCAGGCCATAAGTGACAATCCGGAGCTGCACTTAAGAATAAAGGTGAAAAGATTTCTGCCTGTTGTAAAGAATAGACCAGAATAGAAATCATTTATGTCCTAGATCTTACTTATCATTCCCTGACTCCAGCCCACTTCTTCATTGCAAGGCTTGAGCTCTAATGAAACTTGCAGCAGGATATGGAAGTTGAGATCTCTGTGGGGAGTAAAAAATTTTTTATCAATGAATAGACGGTCAATCACTCCAAGCGCAACATGGACTTTAGGAACTGCAATGTCACCAAAGAGAGGCTTTTCTTTTCTTACACAAAACGTTTAAACATCTAAAAGTCCAGCAAACGCCATTTAAGAACTGCTTCAAATGAACCCTAAGCTGCATTTAGGAGTATGGCCTCACATTGCAGTTCTTTTGAAATTGCCAAGAAGCAATTTGGCACAAAATGCCATAAGGATTTAATAACTATAAGCAGACAACCCTGCAAGCTATTCTGGATCTCTGCAAGACTTTCCTTGTGACATAAATTAATAAATGACTCCATTCAGTTCCTCATATTATATTACATTGTATGATAGTGTGTATAATAACAACAACAACAACAACAAGAATAATAATAATAATAATAATAATATATTTTCCAGGTATATATCATGTTTGTGAACGCTGCCAGTGCTCCACTGACTTAGTAGATTGAACTTAACTATCCATGCGTTGACATAAATATATTCTTTTAAAAGCAATAGTGAAAATGAGTGAAAATTGGGACAATTTATCCAACAACTTTGCCGAACGAAATCATAATTTTTGACTGCCAAGCAGGTAAGCAGTTAGCAGCGGTGGCTAGCGTCCTGAAGCATTCACAGGCAAAGTGAAATTTATATATTCAAATTCCAGTCGTAAACAGTATTACACTTTTATGCCTCTGTTGATTATGGCAATGCTGTCTCTATAAATGCAACTGCAAAATGTCTGAAATCTTTGGATACTGTATATCACTGTACTGACATTCACAACAGGTTGTGGCAGGCTCACCCACCTGTGTACTCTATGCCAAGGCTGGGAGCCCTTCTTTGGGTGCCAGAAGGTTCACACATCGGATGTTTTTAGTGTATAAAAGCAATATGTAAATGTACCTATACTTGTGTGCCCTCAGGCAGAAAGCAGAGAGTCATTATACACAGCGCTCACATGATATGTGTATCTTGTCAGTGCGTAAGACTGGCTAGGGAAAGAGAGCATTTTCCTACACTGCTCCTGCAACTTGGAACTCCTTTCAAGCGGACTTGAGGTTGGGATAACTGGCCTCACTTAAAAAAGAAAATCCTAAAAAAAATGGTCTATGCTTTTAAATATAAATTCGTTTTTTATTTGTTCTTAAATGTTAATTAATGTAAAGTTTTTAAAATGTGTGTGCCGGATCTCAATCTCTATGGGTTCTTACCTGATTAAATAAAGGTATATAAATAAATAGCTTGCTTGTTAAAAACACGTAGAAGGGCTCCATGTGTGATTAGTTTGTTTTATTTATGTTTTTATTTATTTATTTATTTGTTTCATTTATTCTCCAAACCCCCAAACTAATAAAACTGTATGTATTCAACAAGAAAATGTTATTCCATAACTAATATTATCATTGGATTTATAAAGCAAAACAAAGGAAAGCTGCATGTTATGTGTACCGCCGATGCACTCTCTATACCCTAGGTGTAACACCAACCCAGGAAGCAGGCAAAAGGCTTTCATTTACTCTTAAAGTTGCACTCAGATGCACAGTTGTTCATAAGAGGGGTTGAATTGTTAAATCAGTTTTGTAATCTGCAGAAAACCATGTGGGATCTCTCTACGAGCTCTTCTCTTGTGACTGAGCTCCATACCATATCTCTAAGGGACCACCCTGTCACCCTGCAGAGGAAACTCATTTCGACCGCTTATATCCGCGATCTTGTCCTTTCAGTTATTACCCAAAGCTCATGACCTTCAGTGAGAGTAGGTACATCGACTGACCGCTAAATCAAGAGCTTTGCCTTTAAACTCAGCTCCTTCTTCACCACAGCAGTCTGATAGACCAACTGCATCACTGCAGACGCTGCACCAATCTGCCTGTCAATCTCACGCTCCAAGACACCGAGATACCTGGACTCTCCACCAACCTGGAGAGGTATATCCACCATTTTTCTGTCATGATTCATGGCCTCAAATTTGGAAGTTTTGATTTTCATCCCAGCCCCTTCACTGCAAAACCTCCCGGTGTATGTTGCAGATCCAGATTTGATGGAATCATCAGGGCAACATCATCTGTAAACAGCAGAGATGAGATTATATCTGTCCCAAACCGGGCACCCTCTGACCCCTGACTGCATTAAAAAAATTCTGTCCAGAATGCCAATTAACAGACAACAAAAAGGGCAGCCCTTGTCTGAACAGTTCTTGCACAATTGTACAGGGACAAGACAGCCCTGAGCAAAGAGCCCTGGACCCCATACTCCTCTAGCAACCCAAGGGGATACCGCAAAGAGGTTGAACGTATTCTCTAGATCCACAAAGCTACGGTAGACTGTTTGTTGTTGCTGTAGTTTAGTTACTTTTAATGGCAGTTGGCAGCCAACTGAAAAGGTGCATTTACTGCCACAGACTGTAGTTGTACGTATAGTCCTCTTCTGTGGCCTCTCCGAACTCGCTTCCCAGTTCTAAAACAGCACGAGCTGCGGTGCACTTGGCCAGCTGATGCTTGTCAGGTGTTTAAGAAGTCCCACAAACCAACAATGTATCAATATCAACAGCAAAGTGCAATGATACATATACATACACCCGCAGTTAATCAAATAATGACTCAGCTCAGTTTGTGTTTAAAAGGCAAGAGGGAAAAGATAGATTTTTAACAAGGATTTAAACTGCTGAAGTGTCTCAGCAGCTCAGAGGCAGGCTGTTCCAGAGCCTGGGCCACGCCACAGAGAAAGCTCAGTCCCCTCTGCTTTTTAGCTTTGACTTGGACACATTCAGCAGGAGCTGAGAGGAGGGCCGCATGGTACGAGCAGGAACATGGTGGGACAATACCTTCCGCAAATAGCAGAGAGCCAGACCATTTAATTATTTAATAACCATGAGCAACATTTTAAATTGGTTTCTCTGGATAACTGGAAGCCAGTGCAGTGACGCCAGGACTGGAGTAATGTGCTGTTATAACTTGCTTCAGCCTGACAGCATCCCTTATTTTCTTACATCCCTTAGTGGTGCACCAGAGACATTTCGAACACAGCTACGAGCAGCCATATTGACAATGGAGATGGAGAACATGGTCCACTCGGACTCAATGTCCCCAGCCTGACTGACATCCAGCCTAGAGTCTTGGATGCCACGTCCACTGATGGACACCCTTATGCTTGAACATACTGTTTGTAACAAGCAAAGAATTCCTATAACAGAACACGGCATGGGGTTGGATTCCTCCTGACCACCAGAGAAAACCCCTCTCAAGAAGTTGGGTTCTGGAGCCCAAGCTGTGCGTTGATGTGAGCCAGACTACATTTAACCTCACACACAAGCTCAAGCTATGGTCCCCACTGCAGGTGGTATGCCCACAAGTTGGGGCTTGAATGTGAGTGTGGCCGGACTCAGCCCAAAGGGACAACTTGAGTCTGGTCTAGCTCCAGGGGTGGGGCCCCAGCTGAGCCATACTGGGTGATGTTATGGTTCTTGTTATTGAACTTTCCATGATGTTCTTGTTGAACTCCTTGTCACCTAGGACCTATTTGCTATGGGAGAGCCCTGAGCTCCTTGGATCATTCAAGCATGCAGACTCCCCCACCACAATGAGGCGCCAATACAAGAATAATTATCATTAAAAAAAAAGAAAGAAAAAAAGTTAACCATAAATATACTTTAAATTATTTTGAAATAATTCATTTCTGTCAATGCGTGCACAAACTGACAAACTTGACCTGACCTTTGCTTAGGGTTATCACATAATGTTATGGGTTTCCTTTTTACTGTATGTTGTTATCTGAGTAACATAAATGCTATGGTTGGCTTGAGTAATTCCTTCAGAGGCAGACATATTTGCTGACTGCAACACACAGGTGATACCAGCTTAGATGTTCTGTGCTTATACATCCAAAGTTATTTGGAGCCAAGAGCCAAGCTATTGGCTCTTTTCATAGTAGACAAGGTAGTGAAGAGTCATAAATAAAGAGATTTCTATTGGTTATTAGTTAATTAATCGAGAAAGTCCTTGAATATTATGGTTTATGTTTATGCAGTAGGTAAGCCTACTAAACACTTGAAGGCAGGGGCGACTGGGGGTCCTCATGTCATCATGGAACTGGTTGCCCCTGTGTTTTACAAAACTGTACATATTTCATCTGTTTAAGGAAATTTAGGATCCAAATGAGCTAAAAAAATAAACAAAGAAAAAACTTTTCCATGGTCCAAAAATTTTAGAACCACTTCTATAACTTTCACTTGCCCTTCGACAATAGCATGTTTGTTGTAAAACAGCTGTAGTACATCCAGAACGCTGCTTCTCGGGTCCTGACTAGAACCTGGATGTACAATCACATTAGTCCTGTGCTCAGGTCTCTGCACTGGCTCCCTGTGGCTCAGAGAAAAGACTTTAAAGCAGCTCTGCTTGTATACAAGTCTCTCCATGGCCTAGTACCAAAGTACTGTACATCTCGGACATGTTTAGTGCCATATGAACCATCTCGGACTCTGAGGACCTCAGGGACCGGCCTCCTGCTGGTGCCCAGAGTCAGGACTAAACATGGAGAATCTGCGTTTCAGTTTTATGCAGCTAAAATCTGGAACAGTCTTCCTGAGGATGTGAGACAGGCCGCTACTTCTGGCAATGTTCAAATCTAGGCTAAAACAGTTTTGTTTAGCTGTGCATATGACTGAAATGATTTTCTTTGCACTCTTGTGATTTCTGTCATGTCTTTGTGATTTTAAAGTTTTTTTTTTCCTGTTGTGTGAAGCCCTTTGAATTGAACAAATAAACTTGCCTTGCCTTATATATATATATATATATATATATATATATATATATATATATATATATATATATATATATATATATATATATATATATATATATATATATATATATATATATATATATATATATATATAGATAGATAGATAGATAGATAGATAGATATAGATATATATATATCGCATCTCGCCCATTTTTTCCCAAAGACAAGAAAAACCAAGGCACTGTTAATTTACAAAAATTATAAAAAAGCCTTTATTTTAGCATGGCTTTTAGCTTAAAATAAGCACCAACATGTCTCAGGCACAGCTAAAAGCCATGCTACAATAAAGGCTTTTTAATTGTTTTTTGTAAATTAACAGTCCCTTGGTTTTTCTTGTCTTTGGGAATACTCAACATATATGTTTATATATTTGGCAACTATTTATAACCAAATAGACAACTGTTTTTTTCGATCACTGCAGACTTTGTTAGTAAAAGATTGTCTAGGAAAAACACAGCAGTCCGAAACTCACGGACCTCAATACTGCGTATGGCCAACAGTTTGCAGTAGAGTCACAGCTGACCTTATGGCACCTGGAAATGCTCTCCCTTTGCTTCGCTTCCAAGATCTGATTAGGCATTGACAAGCAAGTGTTTTTTAGTGGTAGTTTTTGTTTCAACCTTTTCCCTGAGCTGGGTTGCAAATTATTTGGTTTGTAAGATTTGGATGTGTCCTTTCTCAAAAATAGTATTGGTGCTTGTTGATAAGGTGGTAGAAGGTTGAGTCATATAACACCCATATAACAAAAGGAGGGAAGGATTTGTTTTGATTGCTGTTGCGTGAACTCAACATCCAAAAATCTGCATACGTTGCATTAATGGGAAAAGGATGACATGATACATTGTATAAAGTCAACACTCAGATACTCAGATATAACTGGATGTGGAAAGCCCTGGGTTTTGTGGAATGGGCGAGTGAAGAGTGACGTATCTAGCACAAACAGCTGCAAAACGTGGGCCCAGGCTAGCTGAACCAGTTTGGGTATGTAGGCTACAGGGGAACCACATGGCAGGGCAGAGCTAGTGGAGGACTCAGGGGAGCTAGACAGATGGTCCAGTGTTTCACATCTTTCATACAGTAGAAGTGCTTTTTCCCTTATACCCAGCCAAGAGCGGTCAGGGAGGGAAGCAGCCACATCAGCCTCCATTTGAACATCCAGAGTGACCTCACTCCCGTGTTCAGAATCAGATCAAACCACTTGCTTTGTGTGATTGTAGAGGGATGTGCATTTGCAAAAAAAAAGTTTGCTCTTGCCTGGGACTGAAATTGCCTTGATTATGTATTTTATCCAAAACATATAAAATGGTTGCACACTGCCTTACAGTGATTTTTTTCCCACTGTTAAAAAGGACTCAAACTCAGAGGAAAATTCCCTCTCATCGCACATAATTATAGTCAGATCTCAATTAAAAACCACACTGTGCAGCACTGATTATTACTTACTTACTATTTCATAATTTTTTTCAATTGCAGCTTCAATAAATATGATTTCTGTGTTCATTTACAGTACCTCCCTTTATGTGCATTAATAGGATGAGAACGCGGGATATGTTTAATTGACAGTTAATTGTATTCTTCCTTGCATTTCTGGCTATAGTATTTAATAAAACTGAAACTCATTCCTTGGATTATGATGCTTGTCTTTTAAATACAACACTGAAGGTAAATAGTTGGCCATGAACATGTAACAATGTCATTTCTAATATGATTATATTATATATAAATTAGTGTATACTGCTAATTGACAAAATTACACATTGTAAATAACCTTAGATTTCTGTTCCTAGTGTGAGAACAATTAGCCTCTGCAAAGGAGGTCTCTCTAGGTGTGTAGTAATGCATACTGTATGTTAATAAACTGCATGTGCTGTCACAAGCTTTAACAGTTCTTCAATTTAAAGGCCATCTGGGACAAGGAGATGCACACAGCTCCATTACAATATGGACTATTGATGCATGTGTTAGCAGCACACCTTTTAGCTGTGTTTCCAAAGAAAAATATAAAACCTCTTTCATGTCATAACCTCTTTCAGACTCTCTTTAAACAGCTGACCAATCATAACTCATACAGTACATCTCACCATGGAGTCCGTCCACATAACATACCGTAATCATGCTTGTCTGACTTCCAATCTTTTCATCTAAGAAGCATTCGTTTGAGACCTTCTGATTATCAAGAATAAATTATCATTAGAAAACTCACGCTGAGGTGGAAAACCAGTTTAAAATTGAGCTGGGAGAAATAATTAAAAAAGTATCTAGATGGCAGGTCAATTTAGCCATTTCACGTATTGCATTGGATTATGGTTTATATCTCCAATCCACACAAAAAACAACAACTGTCACAAAGTCCAAAGTCTCTGTCAGCACTAAGGCGAAACAAAGATGTGTGTTGTCATAGAAATGACTTTGGGCTACAAGATTATGATGTCACATTTCTGGACCCAATCTCGATTTAATAATGATATGGTTCAACATTTCTGCATTTTCTATTTGGAGATTTTATTCAAAAACAATGAATCACCCGAGTTATCGGTCCTGGCTCTCAGTTGGAATTGATTAAAATCTGTGATGACTGTGATGACAAAATGTGCACAATATTAGTCCATAATTTAGTTAAATCTCATCCAAAAATGGCCAATATAGTGCAATCAAAATTAAGGACATTTTTGGTATTGGTAGACGATAAGGCTGTTTCTGGGTATCACAGTCTGTGTTCAGGATAAGATAGGAAGATAAAAAGATAGAAGATAGTAGATGTCCCTCTGACTTGGGTGTAGTTTTGCTTTGGACATCTCTCCGGTTTCCCCCTCTTTTAATTTTTGATCCAATCTTCCAAGGATTCATGGCCTTACATGGGTCTACTCACGTCTTGTATGACACTTTGAAATGCTCTACTACTTTGAGTGGATAAGCTCCAGTGCACCAGCAACATGCTCCATGCATCTGACCTTCACCAACATGAGAGAGATGAGATTTAAATATGCTTACACGATCTGCAAAATGCAAAAGAGATCTTAGCAGGAACACAGGATCTAAGGATAACTTCAGAGAAAAAGTTTGGAATCATTTCTGTCAAAAACACTGGCCTTTTGTGATAGATGTTCTCTAAGTTATGCCTGATACTATGCAGCAGGAGCTTTATGCTTTATCTCACACATACACATTATAATCCAATTTCTTAGCCTCAACCTAAAATTTGTCATGCACACCATCTCCTCTTTGATATCTCCTTCTCTGCTAGCTGTCCAGACGCACCCATCCGTCACCACATATTAGCATAGAGAGGCATTGCTCAGAAGTGTAATCACTCAGTGGATTTTAGGTATAGGCTAAAATCACACCACAAGTTATAGTTGTTTGAATACAAGTAATTTTAGTGACATGACATGGCAAATTTCTGAACATCAACACAACAAGGACACACTATATAAAAGGATTAAGAAAAAAAAAGTGTGCGCCAGAAAGGTGAGAGCTTCTTACATGCTATGATGTTCATAAAAGTAATAAATAAAACAAGACTTAGACTTAAAGTTAACAGATTTTCACATTTAAAAACAAACTGGAAGTATGTTTTTAAATGTATGTATAAATATAGCCTTTGGCACATTGTTAAAATCCACATATTTGTAGGCGTGTGCACAGCTTTAGAACAGTGTTTTGTTCGGTGAAGTGAAACTGGAGTGGACTCCCCCAAGCACGGTCAATCAAGTCAAAGTGTTTTTTACAAGATACAAAGATAAGAAGTCCATTACCCCAGCTTTAGGAACATTTAAATGTCTAATTTCGCAACACCAAAGCATAAAGGTGTACCTTGCAACTTTTCTGGAGGAGGCCATCTTGTCTCCACAGAAATATAATGATTTTCCTGAAATGTTCCACAGTATAGCGTTAAACTTACGTTTTGCATTATATGTGCAGTTTTGGCATCAGCTTTTTGAAAAGCTGATACCATAACCTTCACCAGTGTCATCACTTATTATATTGTTCTTGTTAAAAAAAATAAAGGAAAATATAAAAATGAGAAATGCACTATCCATAAACACTATCACATGTTGATATTTTTTCTGCTATTGAACGATGCAAAATGAAACATTGTGTGAGAACATATTTTCCTTTATCTCTATTATTGTTAACAGTCTGAGGACTCTTCAGGATGCGGGCCCCCCGGCAGCAGTCGCAGAGATTATTTTCACCAATGATGACCTCGATGACATTGATTGGTGCAGGGGAGGAGACGTATGAGGCAAACAGGTGCCGCTTATCTGATGTTGAGGCTGATGATCTGATTTCATTGTCCAACTGACCGGAATTCTGCAGCTTCTGTTTGGTTTCTCCAGAGCTCATATATCTTCACTTGATCTGGGCCTATAAATCAATGGGAGACTTTTGTGGGTATTTTTGTGCCCTGAGAATGTTCAAGTAAAAGGTTAATCCATAAAAGAAAAGGGCCAAATTTTAAGATGAAAAACTCAAGATACAAAGATAAAAGTTTTGTATTTTGAGGCCCGACTCCAGCAATAAACAGATGTACAACATTGGTGCTTGCAGGTCACAACACAAACATTATTATTACATTATTATATTACTCACTCAGTTGAAGATATTGGTGCAAGATTAAACTAATCTAATAATCAAGATATAGTTGGAAATTGTTGTTCTTTCAGAAAAGCACAGATATTTCAACATATCCAAGTACTAACAAATACCAATACCTGTTGCAGGAATAACTTGATGTGTATGTGAGGGAATAAACTGTGAATGTGAATTTTTAATTGATGGAGCATATGTGGCCATTACTCCTTTGGACTGTGTTTCTTGTTTGTTAATATTATTCAAGATCACTCTACCTCTAAACTCAAACTGCACTTTAAACAACTACTTTCTGCAGACAGTAAATATTAGGGTTTAACAGTATTTGTTTCCCTGTCAATATATGGTTGTGTGTTATCATCATTGTACCACTCCTCCTTAAGTCGAACCAAACTTCTGACCAAACTGGTCCTAAATGGGTCCAAACAGGACAATGCACTAACAGCTTCTTTTTAAAACATACCTTGATCATTAGCCCTGTGTACCTGCTACATGTATCTTGAAAGTGTCTGGTGAGTTTTGCTTTACAAGGTGAGAAGAATAGAATATTTTGCCTGAAGAAAACAAAGTGGTAAATAAATGCTGGGGTCTTTGCAGCTCTTCTCCTGGTGTGGGTGATTTTAGGGGAGAGCAGTATTTGGGACCTGGTTGATTAGCCCAATCAGTGCTTGATAGACACATTAAACTCTGTACTTGATCATCTCCAATGTATATTTGCAAATGTGTGCATCAATATAGGGGACAAAGACTATTATAGCTTTGTTGTGAAAATCAAATACTTTCCTCCAAGAAAGATGAAGTTCCGTTTCATTGCTGAGGTAATGATGTATGCCGGGGGTCAGACCGGTGGAAGCTGTAATGATCATAGTCATTTAACATATTTACTAGCGCACGCTGGAATAACATCTGCAATTTTATGGTTGATTTAGAATCACTTTATTCTATTCATTATAGCAGAGATTTCACAATCAAATGTGCATCAGCTGCCCTTTTATCATTTGGTGTTTGCTGAGCCAGCACTGAGCACATTAGAGCCCTGAATAATGAAAAGGCATTACGGCCCTGTCCAAGTGCCTCCCAAAGATCCTCTAACCTCCTGGTCAGCTCCATTCCATCCTCTATAAAAGACCATCTGTGAACTAGAAACAGTGGAAGAATGACATAAAGAAACTTTTTTTAGGGGGGATGCTAATACACTGATGAACAAACTTGTAACAACTTGTTCGGCCTGAGAAATACACCTTGTGAGTATGATTTTGAAAATACTGAGCCATGCAAGCTAAAAAGATAAGACCTAAAGCCTGTCCTTTGTTTGAGTTAGAATACAAAATTGATATCCAGAGGACTACTTTCTGTCACATTTGAAACCTGGGCCTCTACCTCAGTCTGGGTACCATAAAGCTTCATGGAAATCAACAAATTAGTTCTAAAATACTAAGAACATATAAAATAAACATGAGCATGAATATGTATTGTTAAAAGGATATAGTGAGTTCATGTGATGTCACAACATTCTGAACTGCCCATATTTTCAAACCCTGATTTTAATGAACTTGTAACCATCTTCCTTCATGATTATTATTTACTCTGAGTGGAGTGCTGAGAAAATGTTTGTTTTCACCTGCCCTTTATCCGCGCCCACATCTCTGTACTTGTACTGAATATTTGAAAATATCTGATTTAGGTGTCCAAATGTAATCATTAGTCCCATAATCCTCACAGTCCTGCACATAAAGGGTTAGAAAATGTCATACATACATATTTCTCAACAATAAAAACACAAACATGAAAATCTGTTGCTTGCTACATTGAAATACTACAATAAAGAGGCGGGACCTCTCAGTTTTGTAGGAAGTCATTGGACCCATATCTTTATTAAGCTGTTTTAGCTCATTATTACGTTTTGCAAAGGACCAAAGAGACGGTTTTTATCATTGTGAAAAGCCCATTTGATAGTTAGAACTTCGCCTGATGGTCCGATACGTGAGTAGCTGCATAAGGGCACATTTTGATTTCTGTCATTACAAACTGACACAATGAAGAAAATGTCAAATTAGTTGTAGACTACTTTGTCTGTAACTATTTGTAACTACTTTTTTTCTTTTTCCTGTGATGGTGTGTGCAAAGTCATAAAATCAGCCATTCCTCTCTTCAATCTTTGTGAATAATAGTGTGACAAAGTGTGTAATAGTTCTACTGCCGCGTAAAAGAAAGAAGATAATATAGTTCATATCAGCAATTAGTTTTGGTGCAATCAAGCAAGGAAACAAACAAAGCTTCAGTGACATTTGCTGTAAGCCACTATTACAACTATTTAAAGGTTTAAATCTCCCTGCAGTAATTGCATACTATTTTTACTAACAATATCTGAGTAAATGTCACAGTGCAACAATAACACTTCTGATGCTCATCATTTATCAACCCATAATCGCACATGGAGGTGGAGAAAGTAATTACTCAATACTCAAGTATTCTGGAGGTCATGAATATTTGCATTTGAGTAAAATATTCTGAGAGTTATGAATACTGATATAATACTGTTGAAAACATTATTAAACAGTAGTTGGGCTCTTAGAACAATACAATCGTTTGAATTTAATCCAATAACTTAAATAAGGAAGCTTGTATCACAAGGTTTGTCTGTCACAATATTTAATTTATTTTAGTTCTGCCATTAGTTAATTTGCATCAGTCATTCATTAAGGTGAAACAATGAGGGCAACTATTTGATATCCCTAATCGCATCTTTTTTACAGTGAAAATAATATGTTTTGCAGATTAGTACACCACAAAAAGAACAACGGCTGTAGACAAAAATGGTTCAGAAGAAGTGCTTGCTTTGTTGTCCCAGTTAATGCAGTCTTTCTATTTGTCAAGATCTACTCCCAGTGCAGTTTGTAGAAGTTCTGATACAGATTGTAAGCAGGAGTTTACACAGATTGCTTTAAAATGACAAAAGGAAATCCTTAAATCTTAAATACAAATGTCATCTTCTGTTGCCATTAGCTTTCCCCGGCCCTTTGCTACGCACAGAGAATGTGAAGGTGGCACAGGAAGAAACACTTTTCATGAATTCTTTCCATGGAAAGAGGAGGAAAGAGGAGGATTTACCTTGACTAAAGTAAAATGGAGGCAATATTTTCTACTGTTTTAAGTATTTTTTGGAAACCCTCTAAACACTCAGAAATATTCACTATGTTTTCATGAGCAGGTTACTATGCTCATCATGCTATAGTAGTCTCATTTCTCCAGACAAGAACCAACAAAACCCTGCAGGCTACAATGTGCGGGTCAGAGTGTCTAATAGCTACAAACAGGACTCAAAGAGAGATTCAGGAAAGTGTAGGAATTTAGTATTAGCGTCAATTAAAAGCTGCTCCACCACCTCCACATTATCACTGTGGACTTTTGTGGACAATTTATTTACTGGAGCAATGCATCGTAATACGAGTTGGATAAAGTGTTGCTCACTCAAATCCACACTCTTATATTAATACTATTAAACTATTAAATCAGATGACACATTATTTACACATTAGCAGGTCTCACAAGCACGTGTAGTAGAAAAACAGCAATTATGCAGTGATTAATTTGTGCAGTCTTTTACTTCTGATAAATGTACTTTTGTTTTTTTGTCAAATATAGCTGTGGTTTCTTGCTCATTGTGATAGGATATCAATATAAGCTATTCACATAATTCAGCATGTCTAGAAATAAAAGAAAACTTGATAATACATAGTTTAAGTATCTTGGGGTCTTGTTCACGGGTGAGGGAAGGATGGAGCGTGAGATTGACAGGCGGGTCGATGAAGCGTCTGCAGTAATGCGGTTGTGAAGCTCTCGATTTACCGTTCAATCTACGTTCCTACCCTCACCTATGAGCTCATGTCATGAGCTGTGGGTAATGACCGAAAGGACAAGATTGTGGATACAAGTGGTCGAAATGAGTTTCCTCCGCACGGTGGCTGGGCGCTCCCTCTGGAACTCAGACACACGGGAGGAGCTGGGAGAAGAGCCGCTGCTCCTGCATGTCGAGAGGAACCAGCTGAGGTGGCTCGCACATCTGTTCCGGATGCCTCCTGGACGCCTCCCTGGGGAGGTGTTCCGGGCATGTCCCACCGGAAAGAGGCCCAGGGGAAGACCCAGGACACACTGGAGGGACTATGTGTCTCGGCTGGCCTGGGAGCGCATTGGGATATTCAAGAGGAGTTGTCTTCCATTGAGATATGTGCCACAAAGAAACATAAGTGATTGGATCACAGAAGGTACCAGGCACTGTTTCTCACATAATCACCATGTGTTTGTTGGATTTATATTTGAGATTGAAACATACATGGTAATTCCATTGGGAGATAATGGTACTATTTCTACGTGCTTTTCATTTGGATTTTAATTTGGTGCATTTTGATTTTGTCTCGTCACAGCTGTGGGTCTTGAAGGAAAACATTAAAAAGACAAAAAGCTGTTCTGTAGCAGTATGACGCTATGGCTCTATTCATTGCAGTCTAATTTCCATGAGAAGTCTTTGATTCACATTGAGTTGATGCATTGGTGAGTGCAGCGGGCGCGGCCTTACATCACTGAAGCAGTGCAGTGACAAATGACTGTGGCTATGGTGACTAAAACACAGTAAACAGTGAGCCTCCACTAGACTCGCTCACATCATCCATCTCCTCCAGGCTCTGATCAGAGTGGAACAGTGTGGAGCAGAAGACACTGTTGGACCCATCTCGGAAACATTTCTTCTACACAGGAAGGTTACATCACTATTCTGAAGAGAGTTGTTTCAGTAAATGTCTACTGCAAATAAAGTGTCTACTGTTTTTGATTGTTTTGACTGAAATAGCTCTATATCTGTCATACAATGAATAAGTCTTCAGAGGCCAGAGTGCTCACACTCCACAACACTGAATGGTTATGTAATCTTATTTTACATTTGGGACAGCCGTTGGGACAGTTAATACAAAACAATAGTGTGTCCTGTCACAATTATGCAGATGACACACAAACTCAGACCTGAATTTCAACAGCTACATCAAATCAATAACATCAGTAGTTTTTTTCCATCTGAAAAACATTGTCAAAATTAAAAATATAGTGCTCACTGGCCTCCACAAACATGCTGTATAAAGAGCTGGAGTACATCCAGAACGCCGCTGCTCAGGTCCTGACTAGAACCAGGAAGTACGATCACATTAGTCCTGTGCTCAGGGCTCTGCTCTGGCTCCCTGTGGCTCAGAGAATTGTGAAGCATTTGAATTGCATTTTTATACGAATTGTGTTCTACAAATAAAATGTGATTGATTGATTGATTGACTGATATTTATTACTTCTGTAATCATGTAATGTTGTCCTTGGTTTGTTTGTAAATATTAAAATATGTATTCTCTGTGCAGAATGTGCTCCTGATAGGACTGCGGCCTGGTCAGCTCTACGGCTTGTGCCGCTTGATAAGGTTTGAGGTAAATAGATTTGACTATGGTTGGAGTTATTGTTGCTAAGCAACGTCTTCATTTGAAGTACTTCCTGTTGCTTTTGTCTGTCTTTTCTTCTTCAGCGGCAAAGTTTGACTGAAACAACCATGAAGAACAAACAGAGAAATATGTGGAAGTGCTGTGTGTTCCAAATCAGAGCTTGCCATGTGGCCTGAGTTAACTCAGCTGGAGGCACAGATGCTGTCCATCCCTTCAACAGTCACCAGCGCTGAGTAACAAAACCTGTGTGAAGCCTTTCAGAGTGGAGAACTGTGATTCAGGGTAGACTCTGCTCTGTGGGTCGTGGCCTCTCAGAACAACAGTACATGGTAGATAAAGATAGCCTTCTTTATTTTAACTCCATCTATGGACAATGTGCCACAAGAACATTTAAAATACAAATTATAATATATATTCTTATTTAAATGAGAATATAACGCTGTGGGTAAGACTAGACAAGTCCCACTGGGATTCAGAATCTCTTTTGCAGGGGAGTCTTGGCCCCAGAGGGGAGGAGCCTATTGTACATGTTTTTAGTGATAGGGGAAACTGGAGCACCCGGAGGAAACCTGCGCAGACATGGGGAGAACTTGCGAACTCCTCACAGAAAGGCCCCACGCCGCCTGTGAGTCAAACACAGGACCTTATTGCTGTGAGGCAAGAAACTAGGTACTAACTAGTTTAGCCTAAAATGAGGAAATATATTTTATGTACATTTTTAATGACATATACACAAAAATATAAGATTCAAAATCCCACTTGTATTTTTTTTTTTTTTACTTTCTTTGGATTTTCAGATGTCTTTGTTTTGACCCGGCTCAAAGTAAACAATATTTTGAAGAGAGCTTTTACTTTAAAAAATGATAGCACCGTGTCAATTTTCACTTTTCTTATCTTGTGTGCACCTTCTAAGCTGCCACAGAGAGGAAGTCTGCACCTCCTCTTTCAGGGACAGCTTCAATGGTCTCTGGAGAGAAAAAAAAAATTCGTTTAATGTTCAACAGTCTAGTTCCCATGGCTCTGAGGCCACTGGCTGCACTCAAAACTTTCCATTTGGACTTTCTGTCACTTTCCAAAATATGTTGTGCTTTCCCTGAATCTCTTAGGATATCTACCACCTTTTTCTTGACAGTGTCAGCCCTTTGAAACGCACACCCACATATGTCATTGCAGTGAAATTGTGGGGACTGAGATGACGGTTGATGTGAGAAGCAAAAAAATGAGGAGAAAGATTTGTCCTTGCACTGCTGTTTTTTTACACACCTGACATGGGGGGAATGTAAAAACACCTTATTTGCAGACAGACAGATTTTGCGTTTCTTTGACCATTTTCACATCATCCTCAATAGGCCTCAACTACTTGATCAAAGTAGGTGAATATAGTAGATACATATAGATTCTGCTATTAGAGTAACACAGTGTGTCCAACAATGCAGAGCTATGAATACCCACATGGTTCATCTTGTGCAAGCTGTTCGTTTTGGCAGATTACCTGAGAGCACTTTCATCAAACGTGGAGGTATATTCTATAAGCTTCTGAAGATCAGCATTTTCACACAAAAGGTCCCTATGGCTCAGTGCAGTGCAACATATCTGTGAAGTTGAGAGAAGATTATAAAAGGCATGACAAATAGTCATGTGTGAATTGGCCGATAAATACAAATGATGCAGTTCTATGTGTACATCATTCTAGGCCAGTAGCAGCTAGATCAACGTTAAGTCTGTGTTCTGGAAACAGATGTTTGTTTGTTTTTTCTTCTGGTGCTTAGCATTGAACTACAACGTAAATAGATCATCGTTGTAATTTTTTTTCATTGTAAAACCCTTTTTTTTTTCTATATCCAAAGTGCCTTCCTGACAGAAATATTGCCTGGGATCCAGAATACACACTTCTTCAGTTCTTTACAAAGTCTGGTCACCAATAGAGGATTACTCAAACATGCAGGAATCAATCAAAATAACTTTTTGAGTAAATTATTAAGAAACACCATAATAAAACCTATTTTGCATATTATGTTGACTTTAAAGCCTTAATTTTAAGAAAGATGCATGTCGCAGAGGGTAAATTCCTATGACCATATTTACAACTGAACTGGAAATTAGCTTTGGCTTCTTTAATTAGATTAATGCGTTTAAAAATGGTCCCTGTTAAAAAACGAATGAACTAAACCAAAAGTGTTCAAACTTTTCACTGCGGGCCGCATTTTGAAACATATACGGGGCGGAGGGCCAGAAACGATATGACAAAGGAGTGAATAATTGGACATTTTTGGACATTCATCAAAATGTGTGCTGTTTTGATTATTTTCCTACTTTTTGTTGTTCGGACCAATTTAGCAGGAAGCCTGAGGGCCAAGAAAAATTTGTCTGAGGGCCGCATTTGGCCCCCGGGCCATAGTTTAGATACCCCTGAACTAAAATAAAACCAGATGAACATGACCTTGTAACACATGAATTTAGTTTTTCCAGTATCTGCATGTCTCAAGTTGTAACTTGAATAGCACTATAGAGGATGTTGGTGTTTCCATAATGTAGTTTATGGCCTTATAACAGCTACACAACACAATGAGTTACTTGCTATTACTTGTATGCCTCCTACATGACTATAATAGTGTCAGGAGATTTTAAGGTTATGCTATGTTGTTCTTAGTCCCTCATGTCTATAAACAGCAATGAAATTATGGATCATGGGTGGATTTTATATTTGTTGAGTCCAAGTAGCTCTAATGTTCCTGGATAGCAGCAGCACGAAATGCTTCATTGCTGAATCACGTCGGTAATGTGCCAATAGTCATAAAAAGAACAAATAGTCACATTAACAAGCCTTGTAAGCCCTGGGTGCTGTCTCCTTACTTATGTGAACATGGGAGACCTTGACCTCTCTGCGGTGCGTCTGTCACAGCAATGTCACTCAGGGGATTAGATAGTGGAGCCCCCAGTGGCCATAGTGGTTACTGCACAAAGGCAATTATAACATGAAAATATATTTTTTTATATGGGAAAGAAAAAGATTCAGTTGTAGTCATCTGGACTCTTTTTTAGAAAAAACAAAACATTTCGACTCTCATCCAAGAGTCATTCTCAATCTGTGAAACAAGTCTGAGACCGCAGGTTTATATCCTACTCTGTGAAAGCCCTGCCCACCGAATGGGACCTCCTGATAATGGCCCATTGAAACTTAACTGAGATGGGACATCTAAATTCTATTGTGACCTGACTTTGGCTGCCTCCTCCTTGAGTACCTTATTAGCATCAGAATGCTTCGGACGTCTCCAGGGTTAGACAAACCATTATAAACAAATGAAAGGTTGAATCTTAAACCTCCATTTCGATTTAAGGAAGGATTCTCTTTCTTAACAAAGATGGCCTCTTTAACCCCTCTTTCAAACCACCTTTTATCCCTGTTCAGAATCTCCACCTCACTGTCTTCAATAGAGTGGTTTGTGGCTTTAAGATGAAGATGCACAGCGCTCTGGTGTCCTGAGCTCGTGTGTCTTCTGTGCTGATAAAGCCTCTTGTGCAGTGACTGTTTAGTCTCCCCTACGTTTTGTTTTTTCTAAAACAGAGTCCAGATGACTACAACTGAATCTTTTTCTATAATGGAACACTCCTGGACGAATGAGAAATTACACCGACATGTTATGAGAAGTAACACAAAACCCAAGTGCAGGCAATCAGAGCGCTGCTTTCAGCTCTTACTTCGGGACTTACAATACTTTATTTTTAGATGCAGACAGCGTGCAGTGGTCTCATTATTGTTACAAAGTGTTGCTTTTACAAGATACCGTTTGGTTGAAAACACTTAATTTACAAATTTACAAAAGAAGTCTGGTATCCCAGCTTAAAATGTGTGATTTTATACTGTCAAGAGCTGTCAAGATTTTGCACTGCCTCTAATTTGACTACTTGAGCTCTAACCCTGAGATTCTATTAGTGTTTTTGAAAACATTTCAAATTCAAACTTGCAGGTTGCTGCAACACTAGCCACATGGCTGACTGCTGTGGAATTTCCCCCTCTCTGTACGTGTTGTGGGACTGCCTGTCAAAACATGATCACATCATGGAAAGTGGAGTGCTATCCTGGGCACACTGTATATGGATGAGACATTTTCATACAGAAAAAGCGCTTGCACTGTATGGAAATTCTGTGGACAACTGTTTGCATCATAAATGTGATGGAAAATATGGTTGTTACAGTGAACACACCTCTGGTTCCTTTTGGCTGGTGGAAAATTAAACTTTGACACTGGAAAACCTACAATGGTGCAGGTATGTGGCCATACCTGCTTGTCAATCCCTGATCTTGAAAGATCTTGGAAGGTGGTGAGTAAGACAGGGCCTGGTTAGTACTTGAATGGGAAAACCAAACTCATCTCCCAAGGAACAAGTCCCTCTACATGAAGCAATGCAATATAATTATCATATTTCGACTTATAAATACTTATTATTACTTATATACTTGTTTTCTGGTTCACTAATTGTGTTATATCGTTTTTTTGGTTTATGGGTGTGCACACACACACACACACACAAGAATTTGACCATTAACATACTTAACCTCCAGTGAATAATGCCAGAATGGATTATATCACTGCTTGTTTTATTAGCATAATTATTAGCTCAGATTAACGACCTATCACATGCTTCCTCCATATTTATCTCCAGATCACGGCAGAAGCTTCCAGGAGACGTTTCATGGGACCCTGCACTTCTGCTCCTTCTTATTTTGTTTCACTCCATCCATCACAGAGCCCAGCAGTCTTCAGTTATGTGCTTCGAGAGATATAACACCCAAGGTGAGCTCTCATCTGAGCCAGTCGTCCGACGCTCATCAATGATTTGTAGAGAGATGACACGGGCGCCATTTTCCCTGGTCACCTCCCCTCTTTGTTCTGAGGTCTAGGTTTGTGTGCAGGGACTGAAGAAAAAACCGTGAGGTGGTGACTGTGTGTGCACAGGGCTATTGGGGCATAGCAGAATTAATGAGACATGCATAGGTAATGAGATTATTCACAGGGCTGCTACAGGGGAAACCAGAACAGGATTACCTGGTGTGTGCTTGTTAGAGGAGGAAGCAGAGCAGAGACCCACCTGTACAAACACGCACAACAACACCAGAGCCCTGTAGGAAATCTCAGGACTGAACAAAGGAGGTCCCGGTGTAGGTGGTTCAAGCTACAACCAGCTTGACATCAGGCGTCCACTACAAGTGACTATAAGACTGTTATTGGAACATTTACATTGTCATAACAGACACTTGTTAAAGGTTTACAATCTCGAGATTTTGGGGCCTTTAAAAATGCTTCGAATGATATTAGAAGTAGTTAAACTACAGTACATTAAGTTTCCATTGTTTGTTTTTCTCATTTGGCTTATAGGTCGCGTTTACATCACAACATCCTAGAATCCCTATATTAAAATCTTGCTGAAATGCAATTAAGAACTATATTTAACTGTCAGATGACAGGTTTTTTCATTTAAAAGCCATGAGATAATGACAGGTTTGAGGAGCCAATCCCAAACAAAAATAAAGTTTTACATTTGTAGATTTCTGTATGTATACTTATTTCAAAACAGAGTTACGCTGGCTCTTTCCCACAACTCTTTTCCCTCTTCAGACACCTTTGTATCCAGAGACATCAGCTCTGGCCTTCCCAGCTCTTCTACCGGCAGGAAATATGTTATTACTGATGCTTTGTCATTCATTGACATGCATTTGTTAATCCTTGTAGTTTGCTCAACATCTTTAATGGAAATACAACACCAATACAGCGGATCATTACACACAGGAACACTGCATGATCCATGTCTGTGTGCAGACAGAGGCCATGACCTTTACATATTGCATCATTTACACATTAATAATGCATCCTCCAGCACTTTCCCCGTTGCCAAGCCTATGTTTCATACCAAGTCCAACAACAACAACAGCTCCTTCTCCTGCTTTGCTCACCAGCTTTGTCTGTCAAGCAGACCTTAAGGGCCTGTTTAAAAATGAATGAGCCGTGCTTACACTGTAAATAACTGCTGGTAATGCACCACGGGTTATTTGAAATGTAAAACCAACTGTCATGGTTTGATAATCTATGTCTGTGCCCTGAGCGTCGATTTGAGCGCTGGTCCATGCAGGCTGCTTGTGGATGACTTATTAGCAGCGTGTGTCATTCATGAACATGTACAACACTTCCCTAGAGTTGTTAAGCAATAAGGTTATGGCAGTGGCATTTGAGAATCCCTTCATGAAGATGCATTATACTACATAATTATAGATACCTACGTAATTACGGGTACTTTACTTGAATTTTGGTGTGTTTTATGAACTGTAACATCAGCTTGCCCAGGGACTACATGTGGACATTAGCATTTATGCTGCAAACTGGTACAATGCATGTTTCCTGGTAAATTTAATGTATATTGTGTACAGTCTGTCCCTGTCTCATAAATAAAATAACTAAAACTCAACTAAAAACCTGCGTTAAATGGTCAATAATATGCATCAAACCTATAGAGATGTGGCTTTATACAATGATTGTTTTATCGATGCTATGTATATATAACAGATAAAGCCTTTTTAACATAAAGCCTGCCAAAAACCACAGCATTTGTGTTTAACAAAGGGCAAAAAGTGCATCTCCACCACCAAATTAAAAGAGCATCTCCACCACCTGAAAAGCAGGTGCCTTTCTGTTGAAAAGTCAAAAGACCAGGCACCTAATTGTTGTGAGGCCTCTGTAAGAAAAGCCTGTAAGTAATTGCATAGCGTTGTATGCGTCTTTAATATTAGTCTTGGTTAAAAAACTTTTTTCAACTGACTTTAATTTATTTTAGAGTAGTAATAACTACAGCATTAATAACACTAAGTGTCAAAATAAGTTTACTTTTACATGTAGATGAATAGATGAATATAGCATACCGACCTCATTTAGCTCTGATGTAAACAAGCCCAATTGCAAATGGTGTCTCAATTCTGACTCAAGCTGCCCTCTTCCGTCTGGAGTATTATTTCTGGATGGATTGCATCAGTTAGAATTCATTCCCTTTTGGACAGTCTATTTTCTGCGACTACCGGCCCCCTCAGAGTTCCCCTTTCCTTCTCTTCACAAAAGCATGTCCTTGATGAGAACAATATTATTATGTCTAAATACTTTCTTAGCACTATCCCTGAAGCTCATAACTAATATATCAACCTATAGGGGCCAAAAATGATCTAAAGTTGATCCATTCAATAACGTCCATTGTACCTCACGCCGAGGAGTAACACCACTCTACTGCGCTTTGTTCTGTTTGTGTTCTAGACTAGTGTTAAAACAGTGTAACGCACTGCTCCTCGTTGTTTAAGCCATACTTAATCAGTCACTAATAGAAATGATTAGGTTTGGCGTCTGTGAATGTAACTTTTGGGTATTTGCTATGAAAGTACAATGTGATTTATATGATTTGCTCTTGCCTCAGCAGGTTTAGGACATCATCACATTCTAGATTCTGAAATAGTCTTCTGCCAGACTTCTGCACACTGTGAGGTCTGTCTAAATCTGGCCTTGTGCCCTGCACTCTAGTAACACAGCAGGACTTTTCTTTCACTAAAGGATTACTTCATCAATAAAGTGAAAATAACAGGTTCACCTCAAAACTGAACCATCTTTAGCTCTTCAGTTAAAGTTTTGTGATTTTATTAAATTGACTACACAGGTATCTGTGTTTGTTCACGTATTTGTTTTCTTTTCTTTCTTTTCATGTTTATTTTGAAACAGGAAACTTGGAATTCAAGGATATATGTGAATGTTGAAATTGTTACTTGCAATATCAAAAGTTATCTTTAAAAGCATACATATTTTATTATTGTAACTCACTGATAAAATCAGTATGTTATTCTATCAATCAACAATTAATTTTGTTATATATTTCTTCAGACAACTTCAAATGTGCAGAAAATAATTGTATTTCATCAACATTATTTCTGAACTGTGTAAATGCCTAAACCACACAGACCTCTGACAGCTCTCTGTCGACCTCGTGGGCAGATAAAAGTGGGTTACAAACCTGTTTGCTTCCCCTCATATGAAGACCCTTCCCTGAAGAGGCAATTAACTGAAAGAAAAATATCTGTGGCTGTCTGGCTGCGCTGAGGAAGTATCACGTTGGTTCAAGTAATAAGTCAAAAGTGTGACTTAAAGTAGCAATGGCGGATAAATGACCACACACTTCTCCGCTTAGTCCAATAATGATAATATGAGATTAATGTTTTTGAGTATTTGCAATCACTGGACTGATTTGCTGTGAGTTATTACTGGATGGAGCTTCCATCAGTCTATCTTCCCCATAGGGCAGCTGTGGCTACAGGAGTAAGTTACCACTCAGTGTCGAAAGTCAATGAATATTAATTCTGTAGCGCTTTGAGAGGCTTGTAAAACATGTACAATTGTCCAGGAATTGTAGTGAAACAAATGTGGGGAGGTCTTTTTGAACCATTACTTTATAACCTCTAAAAAATAATGATAATCTCATCACTTGGAGGTCCTTCTAGTCTGCTGTAGAGGAGTAGAATCAAGTTGCCAAAATATGTCAAAAACATTTTTTTTTAAAGAAAAACAAGTTTTATTTTACTTGTTTTTCCCAATTATTCTCCTTGAATGTTTTATGACTGCATTTTTTTATAATTTAATTTTCTCACTGAGTTGTATCTGCCAGTGTAAGACAAAGGCCTCCTGGTCCCTGGTGAAGAGATTTGTCAAAGCTGCTCAAAGATGGCAGAACAAAGCTTCAGGTCAGCTCCTTAAGATAGGTCACATCCAAATGAAAAGGTCTCGCTATAAAAAGCCTAGCTGGATTTCTGTCTGACTGTAATTTCACTCACAGTAGGAGGACTTGAATCACTGGAATCAGCCCATTGGGACCTCATCAGTGACATCAGCACAAGAGAGCTTAGCAATTATTCTATACACAGTGGCACATTTTTAGAACAATAGAAATACTAAACTGTTCTAAACCCATATAAAGACAAGTACACGGTCAATACATCGATAACCAGAAACAATGTCATCATATATTGAATTGTGTTTTGCTCAGAGGCTAACTAGAGCCAGTGGAGTGGATGAGTCAATGTGTCAATCACAACCATCCATTAGCACTGACACAATCCCAGAGACTGTGATTGGCAGCTGTGTAAACTCACCCACATCGTGACATCCAGGCCTGAGCTATGTGTACAATGAGATATACTACAGGATGACGTCCAGAGAATATTTTTACCAACAGTACTAATCTCTTCTCAGCCAATAGGTTTTGTTCACATGACATCATTCTGGAAGTCGTATCGTTAAAAGTTGAGCTGGAAGTCGGGTCAGGGTTCTGTGGAAGAATTTGCTGTTTAACTGTCAGAATGCAGGTTGGTTTTCCTGGTTTATGATTCATATCTATGTAATTACCAAACCTTTTCACATGAAACAAAAACTCTTGTTTTGTCAGCACAAATAAACAAAAACCCTAGAAAGTGGTGCCATTATTGAACTCTAAAGGTGCGATTATTGTCAGTTGAAATGACTTTAATTAAACATCAGATTATTATTAGAAGTCTGTGGAGCCAATCCCAAACAAATAATGATAACGTTTTTATAATTTTTTATAAACTCTTGGCCACCATCTGGATTCAATTGGATCCACAAACCTGCAATATTATATATAAAGTCCTTTCAACTGACAACAATCACATCTTCGGAGTGTCTGAAGCTATTGTGAAAAAAAATAATTAGACTTTTTGTTTATTTGTGCTGACAGGGAAGACGTTGAATTGTGTGCCAGTATTGTTTCATGTGGATAGGCCAAGTAATCACAGAGTAATGAACCATAAACAAGGTCAATACATCTGACATCTGACAGTTGAACAGTGAACTACACAATGGAATTCTGACCTCCAGCTCAATTATAGAAAGTTGCGATGTGGCGTGAACGCAACCTATTTTAGTATGTTTCAATATCTGCACTAACATCTGTTCTGCAAAAGGGCAAGGGGATCAACACATCATCAACCAATGGGATTAGGTTAAATCTCATTGTTTTATCCTTTATTTTGATGGGATTAATACATATTGTCAAGAGGTTCTTATACGTGCACTATATAAAAAGCACATTTTCTGGTGGAAAGTCTTTGCTCTGCTTTACCTGGAATGTTCCAGAGTATAACAATCAATTTAAACCATGGAGACAAGCAGATGATTCCACTACAACAAAACCAAGTTACTGGTCTGATCTGTGTGGAAGTGAATGCTCTTTTTTAAGGTATTTTCGAGCAATACAAAACTTTAATATCACTAGATAAATGCAAGATACATATACATAAATATATACTCACAATCACACAAAATAAACACATTTAAAAATTCCTGGAGTCAAAGGCATTTTTGCAACCATAAGAAGTGTCCCTCACGCAAGCACATGCAAAGTTCAGGGATCCCCCAGAGAGCAGGCTGGGGTGGCCCAAGGACACGTCAGCAGTAAGTTTAAACTGCCAACCTTACACTGTAGTGAACTACACGCTTGAGTTCACAAACACACACTTTGTCATATCATCACATAAGCTGTTTCTGACATACACAAGGTCTTTCGCCTAGAAAATAAAATGCCTGCACTTTCTTTTCCAGTGTAACTCCTAACACGGCACAATTCAGCTACACAGTGAACAGAGCAGGCACTCAGTCCAGTCATATCACAACTACTGCCTGTTGTACAAATCAAGTCTCTGTCATCCACTCAAGTATTTCCAAATGCAAGAAACACTGGATGGTATTTTCTTGTTTAAATACTCAACCAAATAGTATCACATATTGTATGTTGTTATTAATATTTGTAATTCCACACCCTGGAACTTATCATTGTTATTCACTGCTAGTTGAAAGACACATAAGAGGCAGGGCCAGGAATTATAGGTTGTATTTTACATTTTACATGAAAATCTGGATTCTGTTGTAAATGGTTAAGTATGACATATTGATACTTTTACTGTTGAAACCTATGTTTTGACAGGCAAAGTGGTCCAGTCAAAGTCAGAGTTTAACATGGATCTTTACACTAGAACAGTTGGAGTTGAGAAAGTCATAGGCCATCAGTAATACAAAGTGACGCCATTGCATCTAAATAAACTAAATAAATTATTTTTGTATTTATTTTTCCTCCAAGTCCCTTCTGACTGAATCCTTCTAATATTACACCAACACTCTTCAGGTTGTTCAATATCAGGAAGTTCATAATGTAGCAGTGGCTGTCCCTCTGGATTAAGTCATAATTACATGAAATGAATACCTTAATTATGTAGATGCTTCTGATAAGTACATATTTGCCCTTGGTGCCGTTTGTATTCCTGGATCTCGTGCACATTTTCCACAGATCATCGGACTGAAATCTACCCTTGCCACTTCCTTTGTTATTTTCGGGGGTTGGAGAATCACAGGGGACTTGGCTATATTGATAATGATGTTCGCACTGCAGGCGTAGCTTCCTCGGGGATTTGCCCTTACACCAATGGCCCCTGGAGTTATTATGGGTAACGCTAATGACTTTTCCCTACATCTACTGAGCATCGGGCTCGGGTCACCAGAATGAGACCGCTCGCTGAATGCTGGCTGCCCTCTTTGTCTGAACGCCTCATATCCTATTTTCACACCTATTTTATAATGCTGGCACTTCTAAGTGAGAAGCATATAGGTTTAATGTATATGTGAATGTATATTTGTGGAATTACATGTTTTCTTGCAAGTATTCGTCTGGGGGTCTCATTTATAAAAGTGTACATTCGGACAAAACACAAGGTTCCATCCACAAAATTCACTCACTTCTCATCTTTAGCACATCTTTTCCCTGACATGCATGGAAAGTCCTGTCCGTAACAGTTTTGTATATTTGCACGCTTTATAAATAAATAAATGGACATTAAAGAGTCATGCATGACTTTCACACACAAACCATGCATGAAATCATTGTGTATACGAATTGAGATAAACTGGTCAAATCCCACAGGGCCAACCTGAAAGTGGGGCACACCACACGCAGCAGACCCCATGCATTTCCATCAAATTTAAATGCATCGCTACATACCTTGATGTAACATTCAGTTACTTTGCATATGCATTCACTTTTATTAGTATTAATATAAATAATACTATAGTAGTTGGGGAAAATGATTATCTAAAAATTACGGCGGTAACAATATGAATTTCACAATGCATCAGAGATGTGCTAAAACATGCCTGTAAATGTATCAGTTGAGGTTCAAACAGCACACAAGATATGAAGGGATCATAAAATTGGCTAAAATATTTATCCTTGTATTTATCCCTGTTTGATGTACATAAGATGTATTTTCATCCGATTTGTTATGGTAATGTTTAACAGTTTCAAGTATTTATATACAGATAGGCTCTTCAATATTCAAATTTTACACACATCTCCTGGATTGGCTAATAGGGAAGGCATATTAGATTAGTTTTTACTGTCCTTGTATTTGACCTCTGCATTTGACCCATCTTTTAATGAGTGTAATATTTTACACATATAAATTCATAAAAGAGCTTCATGTTACCTATTTCTTAACATAGTTTATCTGCACACATTTTAATTGTATTTTGTATTTATTTTCAGAATTATGAAAAAACAACTGAATTCCAAAAAACCCCAAATCAATAGGCCAGTGTGTGTTTGAACACAGATCCAAGGACACTTCTTCTCTTATTTATTGCAGTCTGTTTTTTTAATTAATTTGAGTGCCTTGAATAGATTTGCTTTTATCTCTTTCCAGTGTTATTTTGAGTGTTTTCTCTTTCCTTTCATTTAAAATAATCTGAAGCTCAAAGGCCTCACCTTGACTCAAAAAGCTTAGAATATACAGAAATCTGCTCAGGGCAATGGATGAGCATAAGACGTGTTTATTATGGTCGCGTCGTGGAAATAAAAGTCATTTGGTTTGACTGTTAACTCCAACGCGCGTAATAGCTGCTGTTTCAAAAGCATTGCTTTGAAAGATGTGGCATGCACGCGCGAAGACGGATAAACAGTTGAAAATAGTTTCACGTGGGAGGGGAGTGGTCTGACTCTCGCTATCCTTTCGTGGTGTGGAAGGGGGAGAAAAAGCACACGCGCGCTGGAGTTCACAGCCTGGACGTAACCAACGAACGACCGTGGCGCTTTCATCCTCACCGTTCACACACGTCTCTTCATCTGCTCCTCTCGCACCCCAGCTCTTTTCCTGAACAGGTAAGACATGCCTCCAAGTTCTTTTGTGTCACGCTGAAGCTTTGCGCTGCTTGGCTTTTGAGTCAATGAAAAAAATGACGATTGACGAGCGCAAACGTGTCCCCCAAAAACGATGCTCTGCTCCTGTTTTGTGGTTTCATAACTGTAACGCTGATTATTCTGGTGTGAGATTGACTGTAGTGAAATGTCATTAGCGCTGCGTAATAACGTGGGTTGAGTAGAGAAAGCGCAGACCAGAAGATGAGCACAACAAGAGGATGAACTAAAGCGCCAGTGTGGAAGATCGGGTCTGTTCCAAAGCGAGGATTTTACGCGTGTCTCCTTTTACGCGCGTAACAAAAACGACACACACCTACAACGAACTCCTGGGCTTTATAAAAACCTATGTAGTTTTGCACCTGGAGAAGAAGTCCCCCCTGTCCTGCCGTTTATGCTTTA
Source organism: Chaenogobius annularis (assembly GCA_015082035.1). NCBI lineage: Eukaryota > Metazoa > Chordata > Actinopteri > Gobiiformes > Gobiidae > Chaenogobius > Chaenogobius annularis. Next base: position 3,179,376 of record BJKM01000030.1, on the reverse strand, counting down.
TGGGTCTTGGTCAGCTGTGAGTTACAGATGTTGGGGAGAAAATGCATTCCCTCGGACACGCGTGTGAAACAACAAATCTTTTCTGGATTTACGGATACATTTGTGAGATGTTGTCTGTTGGATCAAAGTGGTATTTGGCCAAAACCTTAGCAATCAGTAGCTGCAAATTCGGCTGTATTTAACTGTTTCAAAATGTCAACCCTTTGTCCATCTTTTGTATAACTAAAAATGAAAGAAAGTGTAGTTCAGAGCTACTACATCCCACTCCTCGAGTGGGCAATATTAACATTAATGAGACTTATTCCCTTATTTGAAGGTTTACAGCTTGACTTTTAATTAGTATTTTGAATCAGTTATTTGTCTTGCTTTTTTCTATTTAAAAAAAAAAAAAACATTATACTCAGTATTCAAATTTGTATATCTTCAAAACGACATTCATAATATTTGCAAAATTTGAATATATTACCCAATTCTAATTCACAGCGTTTGATGCTTGGGATCTGCAATACAATACATTCATTTATTTTTTAGGAAGAGCAACATGATGGATGAGTCATTTCCAATTATTATTATTATTATTATATTATTATTATTATTATTATTATTATTATTATTATTATTATTATTATTATTATTATTATTATTATTATTATTTGTCATGCTGTTAAGAACACAGAGACAAGCTTTACGCCACCAAATACAACCATTATGGGACTTTTTTTTTAAGTTTGTTTTTTATAAGCTCTATTTGGGCACAATAATATTTGGCAACATTTAGGAAGTAACATTTTTGTTATCTAACCAAACAGTAGAATATTCTCATGTCACATTTCCTACTATTAATATGCAATGTCTTGTTTACGAGGGGAGGTGTTTGCTATTTTGTGTGTGACCTGCCTGACCATTTGAAGCTGGTTTGGTTCATATCCACATCGTTAGGACCACGACTGATAACAGCACACACTATCAGAGCGTTCCCTCAATCGCTGTCCCACCCACAAAGATACCCCGGCATCATAAATATGCCATCAGCCATTCTTATTCAAATGCACTCCTCCCAAATTGTATTAAATGGCCACTCGCCACTGCCATTTAGTCTAGAGGAATGATGATTAATACTCCACTTTATAGCTTAATTTCAGAGCACTGACTTAATTAAAGCTGCCACGTTCATGTTGCTCTGCCGATTACTCCCAGGAGAACCATCATTGGAACACAAAAGGGCCCCTCACGTCACAGCCACAGAATCATCTCTCAGTAGAAACAAGCCAATGCATACACTATTCCCCTTAGCAGTAATATATGATGTTTTTGTCTCCAGGAGGAAGCCTACGTGGTCGGCATAATGTCCAAACAACATAATGCCACATGTGAATTCATTCAAGTACCGGCAGAGGCACGTGTTTTTAGCTTTTCGTTACCACTGCGACGAAGCAGGTGCAATTTGTAATCAAAAGCTACTCAAACATTTAAGTGAGAGAAGATGCAATTCGAGGTGTTAATTTGAAACAAGGTAAATAGAGTTGTCAAAAGTATCAGAAATCTGCTACTAATTGATGCTAAAACTAGTATTGAAACTTGATCTGTAAACTAGATTGTTTGAGCAAGCATTCATTGCAAAAAAAAATCACATAAATCAGACAAAATCTGACCTTTCCTGAACAGCTTTATAATGATCTGTTGCTTTATTAAAACTAGTGTAAGACCACATGGGAAAAGTATAGAACTAATATGTTTTGTTAAAAATTCAATGGATGGTATGGAGCTCTACAATTGGATTTTGTACAAACAAAGTCTGATGGCAGGACCTACATTACTCAGTGGGTAAAAAAAAAATAGTACAAATAGGAAATATATAATCAAAAACTCTTCATTGTTTTCTTTTCATGGATTGGGTTTATAATAGTTTAAAATCTCAAACTTGATTTTGATACTGGGAAAATAGCTCGGAACACAATACCGTTTTCTACATTATGATAATTATGACATTTTCAACTCAAAATATTTGCAGTTTATAAACATTTGTATGTGGTTCTAATATAGACCATTCAGAACATCTAAAACTAGTCATGAAAGGTCTAATTCTGTATAAATCTAGTTTCGACATTAGTTTTAGTATTACTTATTATCAGGGTATATTTAGCCTTGTATAACTAAATATGTTATCACAGCATTCTCTATTTATAATGACATGTGAACATACAATTTACAGCATGGAGTATGTTGAATTGTTCCTAAAGTTGTTAAATCCTGTATGCACTTGTGTACAGCATGAATGTGACGTGGAGCGGGTAATGAGATAACGTGTGCAGTGGATTAACAGGTTGAACACTCAGAGCTCATGTCTGAGATGCCGCAGACCTCACAGCTGCCGCCGGAGTCAGGTGACTGAAACTGTGAACTCTGCAATGTGATCATTCGTCACATCTCCCATTTGTTCCATTTACAGTTTTTATTTCTATGGTTAGTAGGCAAAAGAAACGTAAATCTGCTCTTTTCAACAGATGTTAGGTGCAAAAATGTGCCTGTAAAATGTCTCTGTTTAGGTTGTCAACGGACATTAAAATTAACCACAGAAGTGCAGAAATGTGACTTTACGCTTAATTTGGAGAATAAATTAAAGTTTCTGTCTCTTTTTGCTTGATATTTTTATCTCCAAAATAACTGTAATAGTATACATTTTTGGATATATCTCCCTCAATGTTAGGTATGAACATACTTTGGCAAAATACTATAGATATGGATGAACTGCAAAATTTCAGATTGTAAAATGCATGATGATGACAGCTGATCATTTTAAGAGACATATTCCCTTGTCAATACAGCACTTGGCATCATCCATCTGATAAAGATGATTATGTTTAATCAATAATTGTGATTATTCTCAATTAATAAAATACAATTGTGAACTTTGTAGAATCAAAAGTAAGTCATTTATATTCAAACTACACTAGAGCTCTTTTGTTTGGCTGGTTGTAGAATTACCATTACTTATTCATTCAGAAAGGTCAATATCCTAAAGCGACGACAATATCAATACAACTGAATTCAGAATGTCACTGTTGATTTTTCACGATGGCAATAATTGTGAATAATCATCAAATTGTAATTTTCTCATTATAATCAGAAGTTTAAACATTTTTATCGTGATATCCCTACGAGAGCGCACCACGTTCCAACGCTGCATCTGCCTTTAATTCGTTTCGATCTGCTTTTTGCTTTTCTGCTGAACAGTTAGCTTTAGTGATGTTATTTAGAATGATGCTTGGTGGCAGAAGACTTATGAATAAATCAGAGCTTCTCTTTGTCCTTTTGAAGGCTAGTGAATGGAATTACCTTGTACTGTACTACATCAAACCACGAGGTACCTTCATCTTCTCTGCTACTTCCCTGGGCTAAAAATAGTGCTTGCTACGTTAGCGCTGTCTGCATTTTGAAAACCTATATACTTAGTTTCATAAATTATTTCTATACGTCTTGTTTCTGCCACTCAATAATTTAACTGAACCTGGCTGTGAACCCATCCTTTTCTTGAGGGGATTTTTGCAAGAAACTGATTTTAATTGCTTATACGGTTTAGAGGAAGACCACCTTGACTCCACTCCGCAGACACACATGATTTAAAACCTTCAGATTACTTCATGTTACACTGAGGTTGCTCGTCTCTCATCTGATTAATTTTGGCCAGAAAGCAGACACTATTTTAGATTGTTGTTTGGGACCTATAGGGAGTATAGGGACTCAAGTAATGAGTGAGGAAGGAGTGATTTTTTTCAGCAAAAATACTTAATTCTTGTACAGTACTGAAATATTTAGATTTTAAGAGTGACAAAAATTATTGATGGAATTATGAATTCTTCATCTTGGTCGAGATTATCTTGTTTTGAGAGATGAGAATCTGCAGGTTTTAGGGTTCTAATTAGGATTGACAAGGATCTGACGAGAGGGACAGATAATGATGAAAAGTTAGTTGAAAAGTTATAGTCAGGTATGTAAACTCTGCACAAAATATATATAGAATATTTCATTTGTACGATCCCAATGAAGTCCCTCGTTTTAGTGTTTGAAACTTGACAGTTGGCTTGTCAGCTTACACCTACCCTGTTTTAAAGTGGAGTGGAGAGGCCCTTTAATGTAGAATGGCGTTTGACGTTTCAGTCTCCATGAGGACAAACATGGTTTATATATCAGTGATGACGACTGCTGCTATGTGTATCTGTGTATCTGTGTATCTGTGTGTCTGTGTATCTGTGTGTCTGTGTATCTGTGTATGTGTTTATCTGTGTATCTGTGTATCTGTGTATGTGTTTATCTGTGTATGTGTGTATCTGTGTATCTGTGTATGTGTTTATCTGTGTATCTGTGTGTCTGTGTGTCTGTGTATCTGTGTATCTGTGTATCTGTGTATCCGTGTGTCCGTGTGTCCGTGTGTCCGTGTGTCCGTGTGTCCGTGTGTCCGTGTGTCCGTGTGTCCGTGTGTCTGTGTGTCTGTGTGTCTGTGTGTCCGTGTGTCTGTGTGACTGTGTGTCCGTGTGTCTGTGTGTCTGTGTGTCGTGTGTCTGTGTGTGTATGTGAAGCTGAGCTTCTTCAATCCTGTTCCATGTAAAGGCTTATATATATATTTATATATATAAAGCACAATACAATATACATACATTTATTTATTTAAAATATTCACCATAAGAAAGACCACAATAATCAATATAAACCGTAAACCATTTAAGTTACAAGTTAGCAAAATAGGCAATAGTTGTCAGGTCCAACAAATTTCGAAGTATGATATGTTGCTACAGAAAATATACTAAAATAACAATAATACTACACAAACACTAAAGCAGGATAACCCCCGTAAACTCTTTTTATATGTGCATTGAATACAACGATAAATCAATACTGTAATTATCATGACAGTGGATTCAAAAAACAACTATATATATATATATATATATATATATATATATATATATATATATATATATATATACACACACACACACACACACACACACACACACACACACACACACACATATATACATATATAATTAATTCAAAATATTTTTCCAAAAGCTTGATGTTTTCTTTACAGTGTACTGGTGTGTTGATCCTGCTTGTTTTGTATTCAGAGCCACTAATATAAGTGAGTGGAAATGCCTTTGCCTTTGACACATCCATCCATCAAAGCTGCCTGATCTGATGCTGACACAAACAATGTGTGATGTTTCTGAATCCATCCACTAACGCTGGCTCATACAGTATGTGTCAATATGTATCCAGTCCTCGTCCTGGCTACGTGGGATGGGTCAGCTCCTCACTGATCATCTTTGACATTCACTAAAATGATTGTGATCCTCCCAAAGTAAAACTTACTTTGGGCATGTTGAACAATGAAAAAATAAATCATTTATTAAGCAATTTGAGGTTGGCTTACATGTATGGGCCAGGCGTTGTACAGTCCTGTTTCTTCTTGCGAACGTTATATTATTGCACAATGTAATGTTGCATATGGCTGGGGACTGGAGTCAAATTCAATCTAATTGTTTAACTGCAAATCTGGGGAGATTATTATGTGATTTGGTGTTTTTCAGATCTATGCTAATTGCTCACACACACTTTTCTCCAAACACTTGACCACTGAGAAGAAGCGTGTTAAGATTTGCTATCTCCTTTAGGTAATATAAAACGAAGTAAAAGCTACGCTATAGATTAGGAATAAGCCTCCAAAGGTTGTGGTGACTATGCATAGAAACGGTCAAAAAATATCATGAACAAAAAACAATCATTCTATTTTTATCTAACAGCGATTATGTATATTTCACTGTACCCTGCATTTTAGATCTTGATTTCAGAATAATATTGATGGAAAACCAGTTAAATGTCAACTGTACATAGGTTAATTGCATTTTTCTAACTTTCAATTGAAAAAACGCAATATTAGGTTGAGTGTGCTGAGACAGGGGTCAGTGCGTGTTTGCCAGCCCAATATTAAGAGAGGTTTTGCAATGTCAGAAAATACACTAAACATCATACCTGTGTCCTCACTATTAAGCAGAATTTCCAGGTGCCCTCTCGTCTAATCTACTGATTCGCATAAATGGGGAACCTTGGCCGCCCCAAGCCGCATGATTAATGCACTGCACACTAAATGGATTTGCAATGAACCGTCATGAGATGAGCTGCTTACTCCGGCAATAAACCTATGCACCAGTTTCCCCAGCACATTCAGACGAGGACTGGAAACACAAATAGCCACAGCAATGTCATTGAGTGAGTGATTCATCCCTGTTTGATCAATTATGGTCCTGGCATGTGTCCGAAACAATTTTTATAGTCTTTTTTTTTTTTTTCTAATAAAAAAAAAGTAATCTATTATTTGAAGTTGGATTTTTTTTCAGTAGTTTTCTCTAGTTTCTTCTGGTTAAATGTTTTAAATAAAAAAATCATGTGTTCTTTTGTGCAGTAGTAGATTCTGATTCATTCAATCATGGGGTCAAGTTTAGAGTCTCGATGGGCCTTCACTTTGCACCGTTTCTATGACTCACTTTGACAACCACAGCTCCTCAAGACATCATGAGTCACAGGCCCACATCCTTCAACTATAAGAAATAGCTGCTGACACTGTGTGATTATTCTAAACCTTTAAACTGTCATTCTGCATTACACTCAGTTCACTGTGATAGATTAGGTTTTATCTTCAGGGCCACATGGCGCTTTTTTCAAGTTGGATTGTTTATGTTTTTGACTTTGTGGAAAAGCCTATCCTTAAAGGAATCCATCGATAGTAGGGTTTTCACTGCAGCTCCAAGCATTATGGAGTGAAGAATGGCCTTCATGAATTATGGTCTCTCTTATGATTTCATTACAGACAAAACAGAATGTATGTATTTGTGTGCGCGTGTGTGTGTGTGTGTGTGTGTGTGTGAGTGTGTCTAATATAACTGAAAAGACCCTTTCAAAAGTAATATTCACATCTGTCTCTATGGGGTACTTAAAGGATGCAGCCGAGCCACAAATGCAGTACATACAATTGTAATGTTGTACAGTTATAGTTGAGTTTTTTCAGCCAGCCAGTGTTCTGAACATTGGAGCTGTCTATGGTCCTGAAACTGATGGGTTGACCATCTAAATTCAGTATTGATTGATTGATTGATTGATTGATTTAGGGTATTGATTTTGGGCATATATATTTGAGGCTTCACTCAAACCCATTCTGATATTCATAAAACCATGGCCACTTACTGTATAGTATTTCTTGTCTATCCAGTCCAAATAATTCCTAAAATAGACATGCCAACTGACTTTATTCAGTTTCTGTTTGGCCACTAGATGTCACTGGGCTTGGTGGACAATGTTAGGTAATTGTCACAGGCTGGTCCAGTCTGGAGTGCAGCCTGGTCTGGCCTGTCTGTGCATGGCAGGATGGATGGTCTCTGAATTCACAGAGTGGCTGGTGTGCCATTAGGGAAAAGCACAAGATGATTTGCTTTCAGCGTCACTTTGCCATCCGACTTGGTGAGTGAACAGTTCCAGTGATGTGCAGGTAGACAAAGCCTCTGAGCTTTTCATTTGACAAAAAAAGTAATTTCTTTGCTGTTTGGTTATATGAAAAAAAATTATAATAATGCAAATAGGTTGAACCACAAACCAGCCATGATAAGTTAGATTTTGCTGTGATGATAAGAGCTCTAGCGTTCTTTTATCCCCATGTGACTGCTACTTCCCTGACCACCATCTATGTTGAAGGGGCACAAGGTAACATTACTGGTGGAGGGTCTCATGCTTTTCTCCATAGAGATGCTGTTGCTCTGTCCGGAATGTTCCAAAGTATGGCATTAAACTTACCTGTATCCATGGAGACAAGCAGGCCAATTTACAGCTCTGTGAGAATACATGTTTTTCAAATAGGGTTGAAAGATATGGCTTTTAGTAATGATTTTAGTATTGATTGAATGTAAACAATGCAGTCGTCTAATCAGTGAAATCTTACACTAAACACATGTTTTCACTTACTGAGGATTGGCTGTAGCCTTCTGCATTAAAAGCACATCAGTGAATCTCAATCTCAACTCAAATTCAATTAATAACCTATGGTATTTTTAAGTCATAAAAACACCTGGAATAAATGCAAGGTAGATGTGTTCAATGCCATGCTATGGAACACAAGGCAAAGCAATAAATCTCCTTGGAAACGAGCAGGTGGTGGACCCCCCACCAAAAAAGTTACATAGTGAACTTCAAAGTGCATTTATAATATTCGTGGTGGCATTTCTTTAGAGGCCCAGCTCTTTCTTGGTGTGTGTATATTATATATATATATATATATGTATATATATATATATTTACTTCAACTATTCTGAATCTACTGTTGTTAAGGAATATTTGCATTTCTGCTGATAAACAAGACCATGTTTGTATTTGATTACAAAGACAATGTATGATTGTCGTGCAGTTGGTTCACAAAGCTTTGAATATGCATCTTAACAAACCTGCTCTGCAAAATACTGTCACACTTCATCACTCCATAAAATGATGAAGTGTGATGAAGCACTGAAGAAAATGGAGCACAACCTAAACCCGTGGAATTATGACATTCTCTTTGTGAATATGCTCAGATGATGATCCAAATGTTGAAAAAAAAATTAAAATACATTAAATACAATTCTGTAATTCTGTTTGGAATGGTCTATTCAACAGTGGCTTTTAAAAGATCTATCACAAAATCTCCTAATCCTTTGCATGTCTAACTTTTCTGGTGTTGGCTCCATCACATGCTTTTTTCCCATGGAAAAAGCTGGGATGGTGCACACTTAACTGATTTGCATTTATTTCATTATATGTGTTCTTACTGTTTATTGCCATTCTATGGAACATCCCAGGCTCAGTAATAACACCAGCAGGTGATTTCAGCTATGACTCAAAGTATTGTGATTTTTTTTTTCTCTCCTTCATTGAGCAGTCCTAAAAACAACCTTGAACTTATTTATTTTCTTTGACCTTTTTTTTCTTGTAAATTCACTAGTCACAGGAGAAGATAGTCACAGAGGCATGTCATTCCTTACAGTGCACCACAGTTCATACATGTTATAACAGCTGGATGCCATCAGGTAAGACGTAATGAGATTTTTATACATAAGCTATAACTAAATCATATTTGATCTGCCATCAGTAAGATCACAGTAATGTTGTTTGGAAAAAAAACTGCACCTGGAACATGTGTTAACTGACAGTGAATTGAGATGAGAAGTGCCCTTGGCATTTTGCCGTGTCCAGATGGTTATGAGGAATAAACAGCCAGGGTTAGAACAGTTCACCTGCCTGACCACATGGTGCGGCTCACCACACTCCAGCCCAAAATGGCACTATGAAAGGTTGTTGTTTTATAATCTTGCCAAAAACATCCTCCAAAGTCAACGGCCCAATAAAAGTGTCACATTTTATTAGCAGCATTTGTTGAGCGGATCGCCATGATGCAGTAGTGGTCTTTATGGCTCCATTTATAATTGACAATGACATGCATAATGGTTTTATAAGCAAAATGAGTTGACATTGAAAAGTTATGTTTACTGTACGTCACCGGCAAGTGCAACACAGTGTCATATATTGATTAGTAGTCCTTAAGCCTAATTTGTTTACCTTGGTTTTATTTGGTATGGGTAATATGAGGAGGCAGAAAGTCGCAGTCAGCTCTTGTTTGAAGCAGGACCATGTTGACTTTGCCAAGCTTGACCTCGATGTACTGGCTCCTGATGGGAATGACATGCTCTCTGCTGACACTGGCTTTGATGTCTCCTAAGTGACGTGAACTAGAAGTGCGACTCAGCAGCCTTGCTACAGCTGTGCAGGGCCACTTTGCTTAAAGGACCATTCTACTGCCTTCCTCGGGGACACATGCTGTTTAAATCATTACTCGCTGCCACAGTGCAGATTTACACAACAAAGACGATGCATTGTGACAGAACTACAGCACGGATCAAGTGATAGTAATGCATTTGTCTTCACGTGTATTCTAAATATGGGACAAATCAAGAGTCCACCTGACTATATTAGATAATGTTTTTATGCAACAGAAAATATTTTTATTAGATATTATTAAAGCTAGCCCTGTTTTTTTTCTCTATACCTCCAGGTGCGTAGAGAGTCCTTGCCCCAGGTATAAAGGCGCGTTCACACCACGGCGGTCATATTCGCGCTGGCCGCATAAATAAACTCTCTGCGAGTTCAGAGGTGAGCAGAGTTTAGTGAAAATCATTATTTGCTTCAATAGCTGCGTCTGGCTGATTTTTTTTATAGGTTTGCTTTGGTCCTTCTTCCGGGTAGTGCGTACGTACGTCACTGTCTTCCGGGTAGTGCGTAGGTACGTCACTGGAGCGTAATCTCTGATTGGTTGCTGCGCCGTGTCTGCGGCAAAAAAGTTCAGCTTTGTGAAGCGACCAGAGCGGCTGCCGCTCAAACGCCCCTGTCGCGCCGCGTCCGCCGCTCAAAACGCAGGATTCGTGCCTGTAAACTGGCCGCTTTGCAGCTGCGCTCTGAATACGGCTTTAGGGTCCTGTTCACGTGTGAGGGAAAAATGGAGCTTGCGGTTGACAGGTGGATTGGTGCCGAAAGACAAAGCTCTCGATTTACCGGTCAATCTATGTTCCTACTCTCACCTATGGTCATGAGCTTTGGGTAATGACCGAAAAGACAAGATTAGGGATATAAGCGTGGCTGGGCTAACCCTTCCTTAGAGATAGGAGGAGCTGCACAGGAGGAGCTTGGAGTAGAGCCGCTGCTCCTCCACGACAAGAGGAGCCAGCTGAGTTGGCTTAGGATGTTGTTCTAGATGCCTCCCTGGCGCCTCCCTGGGGAGGTGTTCCGGGCCTGTCTCACCGGATAACCGGGTAAGACCCAAGACACGCTGGAGGGACTATGTGTCTCAGCTGGCCTGGGAATGTCTTGGGATCCATCCGGAGGCACTGGAGGAATTGTCTGGGGTGAGGGAAGTAGGGGAGTCCCTGCTTAGACTGCTGCCCCCACGACCCGGCGGAAGAAGATGGATGTATCACTTTAACTTGCAGTTCAAACATATTTCCTCTAATGCTGGACGCATAAACCTTTTAAATACCTTTTAAAAAATGTCTGTGCTTTTAAATGTAAACTCTGTTTTTATTTGTTCTTAAATGTTTTTAAATATTTTTATGATTTGTGTGCTGTCAAGGCTTTCAATTTGCCCCAGGCATTTAAAAAATAATAGTAATATAACTGCTCAAATGCACATATTAAATGGTTGATATGACTCAATTGCAGTCTGTCCTTGTATGTGCTGCCATGCATCTGATGGCTTCAATTACTGAAATTGGAGATTGACACCAACTTTCAACAATAATGACTCATGAGTACTATCCTGCCCCTTTGGCTATTGTATTATACTAGTTACCAATTACTTAGACAATTACCAAAGTCTCTGACTTTATGGTGGAATTCAACAAATGTATGCAAATATATGTACAGTATGTATATTTTACAAGCTGTACTGTGTAAGTCTGATATGAGATAAATGCACACCAGGGACTATTTTGAATGACATTGTCTGTATGAGGGACGTCAACACATAACTTATACCCTTGTTATTAACAAAGATACGGTACAAACTTAAAATCAGTGTTACTTCTAGTATGGTATTTCAGTTGCAGGGCTAACATTCAGTCCTATAGCCGACTTTCATATTCATACTCAACGGGATTTGGTCCAAATCTTTCTGACTCGGGGGCAGAACCACTAACTAGAATATGCCAGTGCATCATGTTTAATGCCAGTGAAATCAAACTTTGTCATCTTATAACATAAATATTTCCATAAGAAAGTATCCAAAAGGAGGGGGCTTCAGCAGTTTAAGTATGCTCAAAATATAACCAAATAATGATGTACAATCTAACTTTAAAAATACTAAAACTTTCATACTAACTGTCAGAGGGTTTAGAGGCTTGCATTTCCCCAGAGCTTATTACTAATAATCACATCAGACTTCAGCATATACCGTGCAGTGGTGTTGTTGCACAGGCCCGGAAATAGCAGTTCCAAATTCAGCATTTGAATAACCACAGCTTACCAGATGGGATGAGCATGAGATACCATCAGATGAGAAGGTGGAGGGTTGGCTCAGCTTCTCTCTACATTGCTGTATTTCAAGAAGCGCCTGTCAGTTTTGCTCGGGCAGATGAGGATAAATCCCCTCACCAAGCACAGGCAGCCACACCTATAAATGTGATCAATTCAGCTTATTTGCAATAAGCCTCACTTTCATTGGGAATGTCATACCATGCAAGGAGCTGTGACCGAGTTAAATGATACATCAATAGAAAACATCGGATTGGAAAGCCAACCTTTCAAGTTATTTGTCTATGTAAAAAGAGGAAACATGGAAAGCGGGAGCAAACAAGGACATACTGTATTGTTGAACATCAAAGGAGACATGTTTCGCAAAATCAGCATTGTTTTCAAAATTGTATTTTACTTTATTCTAATTTAAATCAAAATGGTGTTGTTGTATGTTGTTGTGATTGATAGAATGTTACTCTTGGCACGGGTGTATTCAGAATACAATTACTTTTCTAAAATCAGTGGAAACCATTGTAGTATTTGATCGTGAAATGTAGGCTTTGAACTGCACTAAATTTGTGACAAAAATGGAAAACGCAGCTCTTATAGTGAGTGTCTGTGAAAATTTCCCTTCTCTAAATTGTGATAAAAAATTCTCTTGACTTATCAAAGCTTAACAAATGAACAAAAAGCTGGTGTAAACCTATGTCATGTTTTCACACTATAATGCAACTCAAGTAGTCAGAATACAGTACTCTGATTTGGCAAATTAACGGAATACATTACAAAATACATTTTAATGTGGACTAGTTACATAACTAGATAAGAATTCCCAGCATATCAGAATTTCAGCATAACTAGATAACATACATTTTTATTAAGGGCAGTAAATGGAAAATATAACTTTGAAAACCAAGTGTTGCCATATTCGACCAAAGTATGTTATCTCCAACTGCAGTTTCAAAGATGCCTTCCCAGTGAAGTCACACATGCTTGTCCTGGGAAACGGATACACTTCTGTTTCAATCAATACTGCCGTCTGCACAGGCCCCGTGTTTATAGCTTCATATTTTGCTTCGGTCCCAATGAGGCTGGTGTTTAAATTACTTAGAGCCCAGAGAGACGAGGCGCTGCCTGGGCTTATTGCACCAAATAATGGTTATAAATATGCCACGGCTCTGGATGACAAGCCCTGGAATTCACTTCTATAGGAAGTATTTTATGTTGAGATGAATATAACGCATGTTGTTTGGATTTTAATCTAAAGGCTGCATAAACATTTTGCCCATATCATTGAGATAAAGTGAATTAAAGTATCCAAACTTCAGTCTGAACTTTGGGTGTGATGGTGCTGATAAATACTTAAATTGAAGACTAAAGTCTTCAATGTCACAAAGAAATGCAGAAAATGCTCCTTCACAGATGTATGCATCTCAAGTATCTCCTTCTGTTTTATATAAAAATTGAGATCTGAAATAAAGATATGCTGTAAATTTCATTTTTTGCAACTAGTATATTTGAAATGCGAAGAGCAAAAAGAGTGTTTTCAGCAGTCTGATGCCAGGGAAGCAGTGCTGAGAGAAAGTAAGATCCACCAAGTGAAGTTGAGATGCACTTTATTGTCCCTTTGGGAAATTTATTTTCTACATTTAACCCATCCATCATCAGGCCATTGGGGCAGACTACCCAGAGTTGTTCCCGGAACTTGCTCCAACTAGCTTTATATATCTTCTTCAAGGTTAAAGTGGATCCACTACTGAAGAATCTCACTGAAAAAGAAGAATACATTGCAGAAAATTTGAGTTTGTTTTTGTTTATTTTTTCGTTTGGGCCACCGTTCAGCAAATTGGGAATTATATTACTGAAACAACAATAGAAGGATATTGACAAATGGTGGTCATACACAGAAATATAAACCCACGTAAAGGCAAAGGAGTTCTTGAAGGTTTTCAGTAATGGAAAAAAGATACATAATAATATAAGCTTTAGACATATTACCCACTGTCAGTTTGATTATGTTTATTATTTCATTTTTTTTATTGCTCATTAAACAATATAGTATTCCCTCATCAAACAATATCTAAAAAATAAAAGATAATATTAATATTAATGCAGAAAAGCATATATGAAAAATACTAAATTTGTTGGAAATCTTGTTTAAATAATTTGTTAATAATAATAATATTTTTTCTTTTGAAACTGAAGAAAAATAATTTAACTTTAAACACTGAGAATCTGAGGTGAAACTAATAATACAAAATGTTTCAAAAAGCTTTCAGAAAGAACTACTGACCTTGTTTCCCCTTTGAGACATAGTTTTGTTATTCACAACCTAATCTCCCTTTTTTCATAACAATAAACATTTTAGGAGCCACAATGGAATTTAGATTAGAAAGGCAGTTCCCATTTGTTTCATTTTGATTTGAACCACCTTTAATGCTTCTCTCAGACATGAGGGAGTGTTAGGTAGGGATGGTAAGCGATTGAGTGTGCATCCTATCTATTAATTATTCAGCTGTTTAATTAAAAACAGAAAGTGCTTGGACATGGGAAAACAAAGGCCAGCCTCCCTAAAGCCAAAGCTACTCCAGTGTAATCAGTGTTGGCCACTCCTGCTTGTTGAAATGTATTAACGGAGCAGCAGGCTTGGTGGCCAAATACTGCAGGACATTGACTGGGCCATGGCTCCAACCCTGCAGCACGGATAACCTTTGGAACAGTTCTTCAGGGCGTATAACAATCGGAAACATTTAAACATTCATGTGGTGGCCATTAGTAGTAATACATGTTATATCCTCTGAAGCCAGGAGATCATTCTAGCCTCTGGGCTGCTTTTAATATTTCATTTCCCCAATTGCATTATAATTTCTACATACATATTCAGATTTTGCACCCTTAAGTGGGATTATTTTAAATGATTTGTTCAAAAGGTTAATTGATTTTTCCAAGTGCCTTCAGTATCTTCAATAAGGCTGATAAGTACTGATATAAGGCAAAGATGAACTCTTTTCCTTTGTAAAATGGCTCAATACATGCAGCTAGGTTTTATTGATTAAACAAAACAAAACAAGTATATATTTTTTGTATCCTACATCTCCTTTGTAGGAAATAATATAAACAAAAAAACTCACAAATGGAGAAAACCATAACACAAGCCTTTTCTCTAATTAATGCATGTGAGCATTACTGAGCAAGATTTTGCCATTTGTTTCATAATGAAAATGCCAGTGCCTTATTAGTCTTACATGTACTTTTTTACTGTCTGAAAGTACATTTATTCAGTTAGTTCATTATAGTATTCCACACAACCCAGGTGAGTTGTCATGTTTCATGTCTACCCACTGTCTGGGGCCTTCAGATGTCTGAGGTTACAAGTTCTCCAGCTCAAACAAGCTAAAATAAAGCAAAGGTCACTGCGCTGCACTGCTACCAAATCCAATTACCACATTGAACCAGCAGAGAATTTTAAATAACCCCATATCAGATGGATTTTTTTCATATTTCACTGCATTTTAAATTATACATCTCCAAAAGACTTTGACAAGTGACTATTCAATGTCATAAATATTTATGTATTTATTGAATATACCTTTATCCAACCAGGATAGTTTTACAGAGATTTACAGATTTTATTTGTATTTTTTCAGGGGAGTCCTGGCCTCATAGGGGAAGAGCTGATTGTTTTAAGAGGTAACAAAACAGAAAGGCTGTTCAAGGCCTGGTAGTCAAACCCTGGACCTTTCTGTTGTGAGGCAAGTGCCCTAACCACTGCACCACCATGATTTTGATCATTTCTATAGGCCACAGATAAGGATTCACTAAGAGCTTGTTGGGAAATGAACACATCTGGCTCATCCATTAATAATTTGAATTATAATAAATTGTAATTGCAGAAGCCATGGGATGCCACTTGAGCATGTCCATTCAACACTTGGGTCAGATCTGATTTCCTACAATCCAATTTATAACCAGCAAACATGTTTGTCCATGGGGCATAGTTCAATCTAAGCGGTGAAACACAAGTTACGTTAGTTCAGGACAGTTAGAGATAAATCAGGTTTTGCAGGTGCAGGACACCAGCTTTTGTTACATAAACAGTGACGTCAAACACATGAAACAAAAGTCCTGTTGACAAATTAGATTATTTATATTTACAGTCAGCTGTATGCTCTAAATTCACCTCTATGCCCCACATTTTAATGACTCTGCAACAAAATGACTTTCAGTGGTGTTGAATCTACACTATAAATTGCATGCTAAGGCTGGTCATGAAAAGGCACTTTGTAGTTTACAACGTGTTAAAATTCTGTTAACTTGCTTAGTAAAGCCATGTCCTTGTCTTTAGTGAAGTCTGACCATTACAAGATATATTTACACAGACCGTATACTATGGGTGAATTATAATATAACTTACCGTATTTTGCGGGCTATAAGCCGCTACTTTTGTCAGATGTTTTGAGCCATGCGGCTTATTTAGAGGCTGCGGCTTTTCTGTGTTTTTTTTCTTTCACCGCTAGGGGCGAACTAACCGGAATTGGAATCAAAACTACAGAAAAGTTAAGCAAAGAAGCAGATGTTGCTTTTTTATTCAGCTAGCAAATAGAACACGGACGACAAATTACCAACTATAAATTATTTTCAAATTCTTGCCGCATCATTATGGAACCCAAACGAAGAAGTTCGTACGAAGCAAGTTTTAAGCTGAAGGCCATCGATCTTGCTAGGAAGCCGCGCGGCTGCACGCAAGCTTAACATCAATGAATGTACGGTGAGACGCTGGAGGGGACGGAGGGGACGGAGGGGACAGCGGGACGAGCTCATGCGATGCCAAAAGTCAAGGAAAGAGTTCTGCGGCCTATACAAAAGGTGCGGCCTATGTATTGTTTTATTATCGTTTTTTTAAAAATAGAGCAAATGCGGCTTATATAGGGGAGCGGCTAAAGGTCCGGAAAATACGGTAAACATATAATTCCTGCTAGTAACATTTTAATTATGATCTAGCCCAGTGCCAACCTTAACTCTTTTGCCCCCTACCACAGCAACACACTTTAATAATTGCTACTTTTGCCAAGACCTTTGTTGGTAATTTATTCCAATAATTGAGTGTCCATAAATAGAATTGGGAATTGATTTGTAGTTTTGACCCAGGCGATTTTGAATAAAATGGATGCAATTTCCAGAATCCTCTTACATGCGGTGGGCCTCAGGGTTTCATTTTTTGGCTCCTTTTCTCACTGTATCTCCTCCCTCTCTGATACATTTTCCAGAAGCATGGCATTTCATTCCATTTTTATGCCGATGATATGCAGATTTATGTTCCCCTTAAGCAAGAAAATGCATACAGTGCCAAACATCTCAGAGTTTAAGGACATCCAACACATTGGATGTCCTTAAACCTTTGTTTTTAAATGACAAAAGAACGGAAGTCATGAGGTTTGGGCCTAGTGAGGGGTTCTCTGACGCAATGAAAAACCTGTTGTGATCCAGGTCCAATCCAGTGTTTGAGGTTTTATTTCACGCTTTTATCACCAACCGCCTAGGTTGTTGTAGTGCACTTTATGTTGGTCTCAACCAAACGTCTTTCGCACAACTACAAGACTACAGAACGTGTTCGCTTGCCTTTTGACTGGTGCAAACAGGATCTCATCATTCCTGTTTTAATGTCCCTTCACTGGCTTCCTGTTTTTTATCCTATTGGTTTTAAAATCCTTTTATTTGCTTTTAAATGCCTCCACGGCCTCGCTCCTCATCATCTGTCTGACCTGATTCAGTCTTACGCCCCTGCGCGCTCACTCAGGTCAGCACATCGTTCCCCTTTAGAGGAGACCTTCTCTGTCATGAGTCCATCATGCGTTTGCCTATACTGCCTATGATCCAGCCGTCTGCACAGACACACTGGCCTAAAGCAATTGTTTTCTTCCGAGAATGCTGTTTTCACAAAAAACACATTCACAATATCTCTCCCACTGTTTTCGGAAAATGTGTGTTTTTATGTAGCAAAACAAGCCCAAATGTTTGACATGCATTGGGATCTAATCATCAGTTCACTCACTATGTAACTGATTGTGTGAATTGATCTGCTCATTAACAAACTTCTACACTCTCAAGTTAACTGGTCTGTGGAACCAGACCGGGATTATCAAGTACCGGAAGTAGTGGAGTGCTGTTTTGCATCAAAACAAAACAAAACAGATGCTCATCGGACCAGTAGGCTTGGATTCTTTATTCTTGATAAAAAGAGGATCTGATTTCCACTTAATTTATTTTTGATCACACCAATGTGTTCCGAGTCTTCCTCAGAGCTGGTGAATCATTGCACGTAGTCGAAGCGTGTTGCCGCTAGCGCAAATTCCTGGTCTGCCTTGTGAGTCAGAAGGTTCCATTCTGTTGCTGAAACATTACAACACTTGTTTGATTGACATTCCTTTTTACCAGAAACACAGTGCCTCTTGTTCTCTTTTGCAGCTGTTCCATATCAATAAGTCTTGCCACCAACCTAATTGGGCTTGGTGTGGAACTTTAAATTGTTCAGCGAGCTTTGACGGGCGAAAGAAGAGTAATTGGCACACTTGTATGTTCTTAAACAAAGTGCAGCTGCAGTCTTGGGTCACAGTATGTCACTAGTAGAAGGGTATTGTTGGATTTAGAGAATAAAAGAAATTCATTTCCATTGAATGTTCCTAGAAACTGTCAGAGACCCCACTCAAACTGCACATACATCATACATTCATTTACATTCGTTTGTCTCACCATACATTTTTGGTTATGTTTTGTGTATCTATTCCTACCACATACTGTCAATTGATTTTGAAACTGTAGGAATATGTTATTTGTGTAGACATTTATTTTAGGCTTTGAAAAGTATTTAGTGTATTAGCAAACAAATTCTTAATACAATCCTTTTATGCAAATCAGCTTCTCATCTGGCAGTGCTCACTTTGTCCTTATCTGGCCATACAAAGGAATCAAAGGCCTGCCTATATTGTTTTCATGCTCATGATTATCTTCCTCAGCATTGATTTTACACTATGCTCGTCAAACAATGTTGGTGTTCATATTTGTCTGCAAATACCCACATACAGTATGTAACCTGCTGTCACACATGCATTTGATTGGATTAGATTCAATTTACTCTCAAGATCAAAGCCTCCAAAGCCACACAATGTACTGTAGATTGGTATCTTCAAACCTATACGTATGACATTTTGTTTACTCCTCCACAATTGATCAGGGAGAGTGAAAAGGGGACCTGTCAGCTTTACATAATTGGATTGCAAAAGATCACTGCTCTCTTTGAGGCTCAGATAAATCTCAGTGCCTATAGGAGCAGTGGAGTAAACCTTACTGTCATTTAATTTATCTACTTTATTCCTCAGCCTATGCAGGATTCTTACTTAATTGATCTAAATAATGTGAATAAGTCATACTAGTTGTGTTTTCAACCCTTCAGTATAAGGTTAGAACACCGAATGTGGGTATTGCTGTAAATCTATACTCATATCTTTGAATACAAAAAATTAACTGCTTCCAAAGACCAGGATGAAGCCTAAATGGATACCTTATGCTCGTTAAAGTCTCCTTTTGATGAAAAAAATTGGATTATTCTAAAAATTACTCAAATGAAACAATGTGTTGTTTTTTGTTTTTCAAATGGATGGTGCACTGTGGGAGGCTGCCCCAGTGCTGTCTGAACCACTGTCTGTGAAATGCAAATCATCCTTAGCTGTTTTGGGGAATATTCTTGTGCACTTTGAGTTACATTTCAGGAATTATTGGAGTTTGAGAACTGTCTTTATTATTATTATTATTATTATTATTATTATTATTATTATTATTATTATTATTATTATTATTATTATTATTATTATTATTATTATTATTATTATTATTATTATTATTATTATTATTATTATTATTATTATTATTATTATTATTATTATTATTATTATTATTATTATATCATCATTATCATTATCATTATTATTATTATTATTATTATTATTATTATTATTTGTTTATTTTGTGGGACAGGGCATGTTAATGAACATAAATGATACACATGCTGTAAACATTCCTGATTGTAGCCATGGGCTTATTGCCAGCCGTTGTCTCACATTCACTCTAAAAAAAAACCACACACTTTCACACACCAGGAACAGGCAGGAAGACTTGCCCAAGAACACAACAACTGTAATGATGTACTGCCCCATTTACGTAAACAATGTTAAGTGCAGTTTTGCTATGGTTACAAAAAACTAGGCATGAAAGTGGTACAGACCAAATTCATATGAATTCCACGCAAGTCTAATAGACATGAAAACATGTGAATTGAAGGTCTCATGGGCACACAAATAGGTGCATTGATTACCTTGCTCTTGCATTTTTGCGGTAAAAAGTTGTTTTTTTCATAGCGCAGGATTAGCATTACTTTCACATCATTAACCAATATCAAAATCAGCTTCAGAGAAGATGGCCAAACGCATCAGCATAGAGGGAGGTACACAGATGAACCCAAACAGAAAGCCTGGCGGATGATGAATGAGCAGGAGCCTTTTTCACAGAGCCACCTGCAAGCCCCCGGGCTGCAGCTTATTAATGATCACCAGTGGCAATTTTACCATCAATTAAAATGACAAGAGGATGTTAAAGGTGCCACCACAGGACGCCTGTGCTCTCCAGTGCTAAGCATCGACAGGGAAGTGAAAATGAGCTGAGTGGAGTGCTGACTGCGGCTCACTTCCTCAGATAGTGCCACTGCAGTTAGGGGCCCAGTCTGTCTAATGGGGCAATCACATGAGGAATAGGCTGCCAACTGCACTGGGGAAGGTGCTAAAGTTTGTGCTTAAATATATTTCAAGATCAATATAAAACAAAGACGCTTACACATTCATTATTTCAAAGTTTTTTTTTGTTTTTTTTTGTCAAAGTAGAAAGAACTGTTGACTGTAGACAAATGCCCATCCATGAACTAAGGGTTCAGGAATACTTTATTGAACCTCATGGGAGAAATCCGTCCTCTGCATTTGACCCATCCTTCAATGCCGTTGGGCAACCTGTCATCAGCAGTGAGCAGCTGCCACAGCACCTGGGGACCCATCTCCAGATCGTGAGCTAGTCTTGTTCAGGACTTGTTCAGGACTTAGCTGAAGGAATTTTAGTACATGTTTCACAGCAACCCAACCCCTTAGGTGGCACAGAAAAGCGGACAACTCTGCTGAAAAGTAGCAGAATACACAGACAGTCAGACATCTATTTGTTATTCATATTGCCAACATCAACAAATAAGTTGTGTATTGGCTGGCCTGAGGATAGAGCCCACAATCTCTTTGCTGGTAAAAGTGAATACGACCTACTTTCACTGTTTTTGAAAGAAATATCCAAACATTTGTTGTCAGGGATTTATTGCATCCACAAACTTGGCATATTCAACTTGTATCTTGATGTCCTTTAAATTGAAAACAATTGCACAAGCAGTGTGTGAATGAGTGATTGATGGTGGCTTGGATTGGATCCGTCCACTCCGGGGTGGCTGTAACTACAAGTTATTACCAGAGTATGGAGTGAAAGAACAATGCAACGTAAAGTTTCTTTCCGTTTTTAGTGTCCAAAAAGGGCCATATTATATTATCATCAACTTGACTTTATGGTTTTCCATTCTGGATTTCCATTTTTGACACCACAGGAAACACCGTAGCACAGTGGTTAGTGCAAGAAGTCACAGCAAGAAGGTACTGGGATCTATTCCCAGGTGGTGCTCGGCCTTGCAGGGAGTTTGCATGTTCTCCCTCTTCCAGGTACTCCAGTTTCCCCTACCACTAAAAACATGTATGAATGAGAGTGAATGCGGGACAACGGATGAAAATTAGCTGACGGCTAATCTGGTGTGTTTACATCATGTGTTTCATGTATGTTAAAATCCATCCATTTTCTACCGCTTGTTCCCGTTAGGGGTCGCGGGTGACTGGAGCCTATCCCAGTGACTTTGGGCCTTAGGCAGGGTACACCCTGGACAGTGGCCAACTCATTGCAGGGTTAACACAGAGACATAGACACACAGACAACCATTCACTCTCACACTCATTCACTAGGGCCAATTTTACAGTTGCCAATTTACCTAATACATGCATGTCTTTGGACGGTGGAAGGAAGCCGGAGAACCCGGAGAGAACCCACGGTAACACGGGGAGGACATGCAGACTCCACCCAGAGAAATCATGTAATTTTCGCCCAGGAATCGAACCCATGATTTCCTTCTTGGGAGGCGAGAGCTCTAACCGCTCTGCCATGTATGGAGTGAAAGAACAATGCAATGAAAGAACGGTGCAGTGGATGTTAAAGTCCACTGCACCCAAACAAATAAATATACATTAAATTACATGACCATGTGAAATAAATTCTTGAAAATACGATTCTACTGACAGATGTATAAATTCTCAAATAATACTGAATCAGTGCATAACAGCCGGGATCTAGTTGCACATGATTCACATTAAACATAGCCAAAAATAACAACCACCTTATATTCTGTCTGAAGAAAGTGAGCCCAATTTAAAATGCAGTGTATCTTTATAAACTGCAGTGCTGCAGTTTATGGACCAAAACACATCTGAAACATGAAGATTGGCCAGACCAGGTGTAGGGGTAAACACAAGGGCGACCCAATGTACCTCCACTGCAAGGCTTTATTTATCCCAGCTGCACCAAAGATCTAGAGGAACTTGGATTTGATTGGTAGCACCCATAATAGACCACCTGGGACTGGGCCCTATGTACTGCATATATTATATGATTAAGTATATTCTATGACTTGAAAGACTTTTGGCCTCATGATTATTTCATGAAAATCTCACAGTGCCAGACAAGTCATGTAAATGTGTGCTTTGTTTGGCAACCATTTGGAAGAAAATATAGAAAAGATTTGGTCTCGAAGAGTTATTATTCTCTCCTGAATTCACATATTTTAAGAGTTTGTTTCAGTCAAATAGCCTCTTCAACACCTAAAGATCAACAATCAACACTTACCTTTAGGCATTGATCTAACAGATTTAGCTTGTTCTTTTCACATATGTTTCTTCTTCTGTAAAATGAATTTCTAAAGCCTCAAGTAAAACAAAATAGCAAGTCATACTTTGGCGTTGGGATCAGATATTTGGGCCAGATCCAATTTCAATCGGGCTACTTTTGCATGCAAGCCGCCAGTTGAAAAAGACAGCTCTAGGTCATCCAACATCTGTATCTATTAAAACTCAGACAGTACATGCTAGTGAGATTTTTAAAAATGTGAGATGAATATCCTTATAATAATAAGAAGAGTTTGACTTGTTGGTTTTTAATGGTTTAAGTTTAAATCAACAAGAGGCATACCGGAATACCTGCCTCTGTTTTCATGTGAGTAACAAAGTGAGGATTACCATCATTTGATGCTGACGGCCTACGAGACCTCATATTTATCGACCACTGTTGAGTTAAGCAGCTTTGAGGCCCTTTTTATCCTGACAAATTGAATTTGGACTTCAGTGTTGCACAGGTTGAATGCTATAATCTTCCCCTGTCCCCTGATCTACATAGGTCTCATATTTTCACTACGGCGTTTTATTACAGCTGTTTATTATTATGGCGGCACGGTGGTGCAGCGGTAGGCACTCTCTCCTCACAGCAAGAAGGTTCTGGGATGTTCTCCCCGTGTCTGCATAGTTTTCCTCCAGGTGTTCCGGTTTCCCCGAAAAACATGTACAATGGGCTCCAGGACTCCCATGAAAAGAAGATTCTGAATCTCAGTGGAACTTTCCTGGTTAAATAAAGGTCAATTAACAAATACATTTTTCACATATTTCATATTTCACAACTGAGCATGCATTGTGAAAATGTGCATGCATAATTCAGGTTCTGTCTCTCTTAAATGTTTGTAATTCCCCTGGTAACAATGGGAAGGGTTGTCAGCTGTCCTCGGGCAGAAAGGCAAATTCATGGGTGCCATTGCACCAACAGCTGTTCCGACAACGTCTATCACTCTCTCACAGGCAAGGGGGGTGAAGTGTTAACTCAATATGGACAGACAAATTTATACATTTTACAGACAATTGTAATAGCTTAAAAACACAGTACCTGGGGAATTTACATGATCTACGGGAACTCAAATCATGGGGCATACGCTTTTCTCTCTGGACTCTCTCAGACCGACATTGCTAATCTCCAGAGAGCTGAGAGCAAACTTCGCTCCACATCAGCTGTCTACCCATAAGACACCATCAGAAGTCTTGAAAAGATTCGACCGTGGAACCATGAATTTTTCATACAAGTGTACGGTGCATAGTGCAGCTTGGCCTTGTGTTTAATAGAGAGGCTTTTACTTCCCCAACTCATACTTGCTGCTTGGGTAAAGCAGACAAAAATTGTAGCCTTCTTTTCACCATTTGCAATAATCAGAAAGTACTCGACAACTCCTTTTAAATAAAGTCCACACAACTCTTGGAGTTTAAAATGCTGCCTCAACGTCACAGCTTTTCTTTTAGTTTTGAACAATAGTTGAGTGGGAAGTATGTGGCACATAGAGCATATAATCGTCCACAGTTTGCTTTTGGATTTTGGTTTTGAAACTATGATTTGTCAATGTCTGCTCAAGGTGCTTCTTCAACGCTATTATGTTACTGTCTGCTATATTTAGAATATATCATACTATTTTATATTTTATATACACTATAAATGTATTTTATTTTGCAATTTATCTGAAATAGCTTCACTGGAACACAGACTTCCCATTGAAAACTGCAGCACTGACTTCCACCTGCTTCTTTACGATGCTCAAACTGCAAACCAGACCATGATGTCAGGTTATTGATAGCAGAGGATTTATTTTTGTTTTTCATTTGTGCCAAAATGTCGAAGCAAAGGTGCTAGGTTTGACTCCCGGCAAGCATGGGGCCATTCTGTGTGGAGTTTGCCTGTTCTCTCTGGATGTCCACTCTGGCGCCAGGACGCTCCTGAAAAAAAGATTTCAATGGGACTAATTCTAAACACGACTTTGTGGGGGTAGATGAGAAGGGAAAACATTTCCAACAATGCGAAAGGTGTTTTATTTTTAAGTCAATTTTGATTTTTCAAGTCTCCTGTAATGATATTGTACCCTTGAATGTATAATATATAATATAGTGGTCAAGAAAAGTACAGCTGTTTGAAATAAATGTAGATTTACAATAGAGACAAATAAGCAAACCTTAGTTTGATGGTAACAGATAATGTCCATGCGTAACATTGCTCAAATTGTCCGCATAGTCCTGTTGTGGTGGTGAATCTTAATCTATTTTGTCTGTTGGAGAGGAAATTGAGAATTGAGTTTTTGTCTAATGGTTGACTGCTTGAAAAACAATTTAGCTGTTGTACAATGAAGCTCCAAATACAGCTTTTCATGCTTTTCTACAACTCATCTCAAATTGTTTTGTAGTTCTTTGAGGCGCAGGACTGTCATAGCATCACCATGAAAACTGTAATTTTCCTGGATGTTTCTTCTTTTTGAGAGCTGTTTGTTTCACAGATAAATTAGGCCTCTTCACTCACCGAAATCTTTGAAGGAAGTAAACAGAAACACACAACATGCTTTGAAAGGTGCCATTGCAGCTCTGTTATTGTCTTGAAAACACTGTGCTAGGAGAAACACCTCACACTAAAACAGAGTCAACACAACACATTTGATCGTTTAAATTAAATTTAACTTTTTCTAACAAGACAGTGGTATACAAGCGATAGCTCATTTCACAGGCACGGTTAGTCTGATAGATCTGTCAGACACTTGGGGATAAAAGACATGTCACAACATCCGAGACTGGCCACGCCTGTGAATAACATCAGAGTCACCTCTGACGAAGGCGGAAGTCCTGCAGTTGAAAAATGGCAGGTAAATATTTATAAAATAAAGAAAACTGTCTTGGAGTAATGTCTCTCTTATTTTTGATGGGAAACATATATTACAATACAACATTTATCAGATCTGAACTTAAAGTTTCAAAACATATTCATACATAGCTTCAGTCTCACCTCACGATCCTTCCTTATAAAGTAAGATAAAAGTCATCCTAATTACTCTTTTTTTTCTCCAAATCAGATCAAACTATTAACTGATGTACCCAAAAAGTTATATTGTACTCATTGCTAGCCATCTCAGAATTTACACAAAGATGCGAATGTCATAGTTTGTAAAGTGCTGTCCTAGTTGGAGCTAGTGAGGTTGTGGTGATTCCTTTGTGTGTTGAGGAGACACAGGTGCTGGGTGCAGTGGCCTCCTGTGAGGTCTTTGCAGTCCTGGTTCTTGGAGGAGCCGGCCTTGAAATGGGGCACAGCTGGTGATCCAACATAGGCCACATGCCACACGGAGCAAGCTAGGCTGCTAAATGAGAGGCTGTACGAAGAGGTACGAAGATAGCCTCCCTCTTCATCTACTTCTGAGGCTGCGTAATGAATCATCTGCAGTTAACATAGCACTACTCAATAATTTGGGTTAGTGTTATCACTTTAGGCTGGATTAAAATAAGCACAGCTGTGACGTATCCTGCAAACTGATGGTCTCATTGTGGTAATAAAAATGTCAACATAAACTTAATCAAATGAGTCACCCATTTTAATTCAAGATCTTTAAGTGCTGAGCAACCCTAAACTCGGAGGTCTAGAATTGCTCTAGGTTACAGCACTCCAGGTTGTTGTTGTTGTTGTTGTTGTTGTTGTTGTTGTCGTCGTTGTTGTTATTGTTGTTGTTGCTGTTGTTGTTGCTGCTATTGTTGTTGTTGCTGCTATTGTTGTTGTTGCTGCTATTGTTGTTGTTGTTGTTGTTGTTGTTGTTGCTGCTATTGCTGGGTTGTTGTTGCTTGTGGTGTTGCTGCTGCTGTTGTTGTTGTTGTTTGGTGGTGTTGCTGCTGCTGTTGTTGCTGTTGTTGTTGTTGGTGGTGTTGCTGCTGCTGTTGTTGCTGTTGTTGTTGTTGTAGCTGCTGGTGTTGCTGCTGCTGTTGTTGCTACTGCTGTTGTTGTTGTTGCTGCTGCTGTTGTTGTTGCTGCTGCTGTTGTTGTTGCTGCTGCTGTTGTTGCTGTTGTTGTTGTTGTTGTTGTTGTTGTGTTACTTTTAATGGTGGTTGGCCGCCAACTGAAAAGGTGCATTTACCGCCACCTACTGTAGTTATACGTCTTCAAAGTATGTTTTTTACGCTATATCGTAAAAAAGGGAAAAAAAGGGGGGAAAGGAGCGAAAGAGAGAGAGAGCGAGAGAGAGAGAACAGAAAGAGGGTGAAAACACAGAAAGAGAGAGAAAGAGAAAGAAGTTAATGTTAAATGCACGGTTTAAAAATCTCAGTTCTCAGAGATGTCGGTATAAATGTGTTGGTAATTTGGACTAAATTAACTGATTCATTATTGATCTAGACTTCGGACTGCATAAGGAATAATTATTTAACAAAAAGCATACACTTATGTTATGGGATGTCCAAGTGCAATTAAACGACTGAATATATGGGTCCAGCAATGATGCTATACTGTAACTTCTGATCGCTGTCAACAATGTTTCCATCATGTTTAGAATAGAATCTGGGTTCAGCGTCAGAGCCGATAAATCCTTGTCAAATCAGTAGTCTTTTGTACGGCTCGCAGCTAAACTAAGCATCACACTGAGATTAATGAAACCCAATCCTTACTTCTTTCTATTATATTCCTTTGTGTATTCAGAGTTATTCATCTCCTCAAAGACCCAGCTCATCGGTGCTCAGGTCCAAATTTCACATATTCTCCTGTTTGCAGAGATGGCTTTGAACCAACAAAATGTGAGCTCTCTACGTTCTTCTCTGTGCTCCTGTCGGTATAATATTCATTTGACTGACAGCATGCCTTCTGTGCAACTTCATCATCCATGCCTTCCTAAAGAAACACAATAGACTTTGATTAACAATAACTCAATTGAGGAGGATTTGATTAGATTTGAAAAATAATTCAGAAATCGACACTACTTTTATTGAATATCACAATCATAATTCTAGCGTCTATTTTAATAGACTTTGCTAGTATTGTCACTGGGTGAAAACAAATATGGAACAATAATTGGATTTCCACAACAACAAAGATATGCACCATGTTGCCTATTCATTTAGTAGGCTATTGTAACTTTCCAGAGAATGCAATGTAGGAAAAGTGGGGTAAATTATAAAGCAACTGAACCCTTTTTTATTGAAGCCTCAAAAAAGACATGTTATAATACAATGTTTTCTATTCTGGCCAAACGTTGTTGAATATTGTCATGTCGTCTTGTCTTTTCCTTAAGTTCTCTGTGTTCCGTCATCTCCATTCACATATCCCCATTCAGTATAGTGTCCCTATAAGGATTGGGTGGCATGCTTCTGCTCAATAAGAGCCTTAATTACCCCTCTCAAGGCAGCAGAAGTTCATTTTTCTGTCACGTGTCCATGCAATTACTCAGAGGGTAATGAAGTGGAACGCAGTTCACCAAAGTTCACAGGACACTCTCTATCCTCTCTATCCCCATTTTTTCCTCTGCTAGCCAGTTATGCTATTCCAAAGTGGCACGCTAATCATTGCTAAACGTTCAAGCGGGCAATACCTTGGTCCAGATGCATACATTTATCTGAGCTGATGGCCCTGCCTGCTTGCATCATTCCTCCACAGCTATCTCAATATATTGAGCTAGTTAAGGGGCGGGGAAACTCATTATCTATGCTGGGTGGTTACAGTATTAAGGATTATTATTATTATCTTTGGCAGATAGTTTACCTTCCAGGCACCATTAGCTTGGCTTTATCCCATTTGGTATTTCCAACACCTGCGACCACAATCCTCTGGGTACAAGAATTATTACCATTGTATTTTTCCAGAGCTGTAGAAATTAATCACATGAATCTAAAGCATCTACTTTAAAATTCTGGCCCATGTCCAGGAAACACATCCTCCCCAAGGAAGTTAAGGCCCAATGCATCATTAAAACAGAGTGGTGATATCGTGCGAGGGGAAGAGCCTACTCCCTTATGTGCACCTTATGGGATTGTGGCCTCTTCTCCTTTGCACTTTCTGCATAATAGGTATTGTTCTGTGGCTGAACACAACCAAGGTCTTCGAGCCTATTTCTGAATGCGGTAAAAAGGTGGTGCAAACTGAAGAAGACAGCTGACTCCCAAACGAACATTGATCATAGGACAGAGAGCTACCACATGAAAGAACGTAGCAGGGCTTGTAATCGATTCCGATGGACTAAAATTGCAAGTCCTTATGCTGTTAAAAACCACATAGATCATTTTTCATCCTCATGTGTCATAAATTAAGATCTCAATGAACGACGCAGGTAAACGTTATTGAATTACACTGTAGTTAGACGCTACATAATGCAATTAGGCTAGTGCTGTGAGTAGACACTTGGCAGGTTGAAATGGAAGAAATCAAATCAGTCAATACTCAATACACAATGATCATGTTTCATATGTGAACACTTACAATTAGTGTCAGTCCAAATCACAAGACATGCTGATATGTAGGGGGGAGGCGTTTGCTAGGACACACCTGCGGTAATTATTTTAAGACATTAAGACAACCAAATCTATCCTTTACAGATACTAGTTCAACTATCAATGAATATTGTGTATGAGCAGAAAGAACGAAGTAGTTATGAAGGGGAGGCATGAATAGGAAAAGAAAGGAGACAGCTCCATTGGCTAACTTTAATCTTTAAGTACATCCTCTTGTTACAGTACCTGGTACCATTTAGCTCATCACATGCTGTTGGAAGTTTAAAATGGCCGTTCTTTTGAGTTATTTGGTAAAAAGAGAAACAGGAAAGAAGGCCTTTTGTTTTAAAGCTCCTTCAGATTGGAATAACCTGCCTGTTGATCTTCGTTCTGTAAAACATTACAAATAGACTCCTTCGTCTAGGAGTGTTCCATTGTAAAAAAAATAATAATAAAATACCTTTTTTAAAAATAAAGATTTTGTTGCAGTCATCTGCGCACTGTTTTTATGAAACACAAGATTTTTTTACTTTCATCCAAAAGTCATTCTTAATCTGCGGATCTAGTCTGAGAACTTGTTATTTAACCTACTCTGGGCTATGTAAGCCCTGCCCACCAGCTTGGAGGGTAAGAGGAAGGGAAAAGGGAAAAAAAATTCTGGAATCAGCTTCTCAGCCTGTGGTTACCCCGCTTGGGCTCTAAACAAAGTTAGAAGAACCAAAAATCACGAAACCAAGAAGGAAAGTCTCTTTCCCTTATGTGTCTGGACTGTCTGAAAAACTACAAAGGATTTTTAGACAGCACAAAATTCCTGTTTATTTTAAACTGGACACACTTTAGTTCATCCTGAGGAAAAGTTGACTGCACAAAAACAGAACAATATAGTGTATTCTGTCCAATGCAGTAAAGAATGCTGTGAAGCGTGTTACATAGGTGAGACTGTATCAGGCTGTATCAACATAAAAGGCAGATAGAGAATGACTTTTGGATGAAAGTCAAAACGTCTTGTTTTTTAAAAAAACAATGCCCAGATGACATTAACATCCTGGTAGAGCGGTCAGATCCACTGACCCACAGTTGGCGGTGCGATTGCAGCTGCCTCAGGTGAATACTGCCATCGTGTCCTTGTGCAAGACACTTAACCCGCTTTGCCCAAGTGTGTGCGTACATCTGGTGTGTGAATGTGTGTGTGAATGGGTGAGTTGTTCCTTGATGCGTAGCGCTTTGAGTACCATGAAGGTAGAAAAGCAATATATAAAAGTTGTTTTTATTATTGCTCAGTGTTTTATGTTGCACCTTAACGCCGAAACAAGTTCCTATGTTTGTGAATTTTGTTCATTGACAAAGGCAATAAACCTTTTCTGATTCTCTGACCATTTACCATTTACTGCAACTGAATCCTTCTACAATGAAACATTAAAATTGTTTAAATCTTCAGTATGCTCCTACTTAAAACTATCTTGTACCTGCCATTGTTGTAATACATTATTACTATTATAACCATGTTCTGTATTTCTACTCCATTTTCTGTGTATATGTATATTGTGTGCATCAGAATGTTGTATTCCCAGACTACCCAAAGGTGAGGATATTCGGGGAACATGGGTGTAGAGCAGGACGATTGTTAATTGTAATAATAATTAATTATCTGTTTATTGTTACGTGTTTGTTGTATGATGTGGAATGTATCATGATGTTGTGTATGTAACACCCATCCTTGTGCTCTTGGACCCCTCAAAAAAGAGATGGATCATTTCAAGAGGCTATCCTTGAATACATAAATAAACAAATAAGCTTTTGCTTTAACTAATTTATTCACTGCTTTGCACCTACATTTCCTGTGGCTGGTTAAGATACGGGTTATTGGATTTTGCTTGCCAACATTTTGTGAAGATTTCTCTCCCATCAGGGCAGTAACAGGAAGTAAAAATGGAGAGCTCATTCTCCGAAAGGTCTAAAGCCTGCAACACAAATGCGAACTGTGTATGCCCAGAATTAAAGTGCTACATCGAACAATTGTACCATCCTTTTACTTCCGTAGAAAAATCTAATTAGATTCAATTTTGTTTAAATTCAATTCAATTTAGTTTAGTGTTGGCTCAATACTCTTCTTCTTCTTTATCAGCGCTTCACTTCCCAAAGTTTTCAGTTCAGATTTAGGCACGGTTTTTAAAATCCCTTTTAAATGTGTCTACACATATTAAAGGATTTAGTTTTAATTTGACATGGTGGGCCCAGTCATACAATGACTAGAATTGCTTTATAAAATACATTTTATTTGACCATGATTGTTTCTTTTGTGAACGTTTTTGAACCACAAACTACTTTGAGCCTCATTTGTCTTTTTCTCAGTTTCTCCTCTAACAGAGATGTTGGCACAGTCTCTTGAATTTTAAACATATCGATTCAGAATTACTTACAGGTGCGGTAAACCAGTATTGATCACACCTATAGGCATTTTGACAAAATGACTGGAAAACATTTTGTATTGATTTAAAGTTTGCTCAAAATAAAAAGGCTTCATCTTAGTGCTATTACCATACACAGTGTGAATCTGTGCATCATGGTAGCCTCAGCACAGCATTTTATGGAAAGTAGAAAAATTCCATTGTCTTTGGGCCTCCTGGGTCAGAATACTGTATAAAGCTTCTACTGTAATATAACTAAAGATTCTTTATTGGATTTTGGTGGAATATATCAAGCCAGTGCATCTAATCAGAGAAGACATCAGGCAAATCTCCGGATATTGATCACTGCTTCCACATTTGATTGAGACCTGTGACAAGGACATAAACAGATGGCAGAAGGTTAAAAAGGGATACCAAATCAATAAAGATGAGTGACAGGAGCGAGCAGGCGCAATTTGTATTGTATTGTCTTCTCAGAATAAATCAGGGAGAGACAGTTGAAAGTGCCGGATCTGCTGCTAATGTTTCTTTTGCCCTGCTTCTCCTCCTGAACCGGGCAGGGTGCTGACCTGCTCCATCCATCTGTCTGCACTGGTGTTTATCGCTGCTCTTCAGACAAGAAAGGACAAAAGGTTTGGGAACATCATGGACTGAACGGATTGCATCCAGTTTGTGTGTTCGTGTCATGGTGTCATTTACATATGTGTACAGGCATTTTTTGATGCAGGTATTTAAAGTGTACTTGAAGAGCCAAATATTTCTGAGGAAGTATTACTTCAGGCTCAGTCCTTTACCATCACAACAATCACGTCTGGTGACGTCTGGCTCAACTTTCTGAAGCTATTGTGTGTGAACAATAGCATTTCCCTTTCGGATGTCCATGTTGACAGTGAAAACTTTAAACTTTGTTGTTCCATGTGAACTCCAGTCATTACAGAGATATTTACCATAGACCAGGTCAACAAATCTACAATCAGACGTTTTAACAGTAAATACTGCACAGAATTCTGACCTGTTTCCAGTTAAATTTTGGTTTGTTAACTCTTGCTTCCGGGTCAATCCATATTCATTATAATGGCAGTTTGGTGATTTTAACCTGCTCCAGGGTTTCGAATTAAGCAATGTGGTAAATCAAAACTGCACAAAAATATACTGCAAAGTCTGGTTTTCCGCTAGAGATTAATTTTATACATACATTTTCTTTTTCTTTTTCATTCAGGCCTAAAATTTGTGTGAAACTTTCTCTGTTGTCTAATACATATTTAATTAATCAGGAGGCTCAAACTGCCTGTTTCTGCTGTTTGTGTCACTGGATCTCTGGACCTGTGATGTCACACTTCACGTTATTTTTATTATTATTACAGTGTATTTATATAGGCTTCCTGTTTTATGCAACATTTTGAGGACTTTTTCCCATTCAACAACATTTTCTTTTAAATTGTTAATCACTTTAGCAACCATCTAAATTGCTTGTCATTCTGAATCATATGGATGAAACGTAACAAAAAAAATTATTTAACCCCAAAATCAAGTATTCCAGAGAGCATGAAGCTTTATATTTTTGAGTAAATGCTCAATGGACTTTCTATTGCTATATTCTGTATGCTCTGTCTATTATTACCTATTGTTGTGTTACACTTCTTGTATTCACAGTTGCTTTTTGCCGCATTTTTCTGGGACAGCGAGCTTGTTGGTGGACTAGACTCCCTAAAAGTAAATATGTTGACAAGAGAAGGTTAATGTTGTATTTGGCTGTGTGCATTGCTCACTGGTTACTGCTGCAAGCCACTTCCCTTCCTTTTCACTGTACCTTAGGGATAGTGTAAGCGGCACATGCTGAATATAAGTGTCTGTGTATCTGCTGGTAGCAAGCCCTTTGGCTCTGTTTATTTGGTTCAATGAATTATTCATGAAACAGACATTTACAGGGAGTTTCAGTGTAGTTCTCTATGCAGGTTCATGTACAGATCAGATTGCCTTATGCACTATGCCCCTATGCACTAAAAACTGGGTTTCACAATGTACCAGATGGTTAGAGGTTCTCGGATACCAATCCCGGTACGGTTTGGGGCTGGGTATTGCCTAGTACCACATGATACAATACGTATCCTGATACTCAAAGCTTGATACAATGTCCTCCTGATACATGGATATCACTTAAAACATGCCGAGGTGGAATATCAGCGATATCTGCCAGAGTTTGTACATTTTGAAGGACACATTATGCATTATTTGTGTTGTTATTGGGATTTAGACATGCTCTTGATTACCTCTGCATTGGCATCTCATGTTTCGAATAATTCCATCTACTGGATGCAGAGGGAATTACATAAACAAACAAAAGCAATCTTTCCCCCTGACATGCTAATGCAGTGACACAGTTAGTGTGGCTGCAAGCGTTGCACCCCTGAAAATGAGGAGAAAGAATCACGAGAATGATATATAGGTGTTTCTCTCTTGCAGGTGCATAAGGGCCAACCCAAATTTGAAAAAATTGCTGGGCATTACGAGAATAAAGTCATGATTTAACAAGAATAAACTTGTGAAATTAACGAGAATAAACTTGTAAATTAACAAGAATAAAAGTTTAAATTAACGAGAATAAAGTCATACATAAATGAGAATAGAGTCGGAGTCAAAATAAAGTCGACATTTAAAGGTTTAGGGGCCAGTGTCAAAGTGACGTGGGCAAGCCCCACGACCAGGACGCAAACGAATGGGCTTGGATGAGTAAACATCTTAGAACAACATAAAAGCAAGACAGATCGCCACTGCAGTTTAGCAGCACCTTTCCTGTTACGCATCATTCACAAGCTGTTGGATAAACCCTTTACTTTCTCCATGGCGTAGCCGCAGTGGACCAGCCGTGCTCCGTGCCACAGCCGCGGGCATGTGGAGGAGCCTCAGTGTTATATTCACACATGCTCTACTCCTCTATTGCTTTGTTTCTCTACGTGGGACTTTGTGCACAATCACTGTTCTTACGAGCTCATTGTGGATGTTACTACGGCCCCTGTAGCGGCCCGAGGAGCCGTGCGCACTGGGAAACCTCAGTTTTACACACAGATTGTAACCTTTTTAGCATCCCTTGGACAAACGTGGTAAAACACCAGCCCACACTGGACAGCATCGTGGTGGTTGGTGGTGATACATTTTTGGGGAATGCACCAATTGTCTTGCGGAAGAAGAAGGATGGCACAAATCGTGTTCATGTTTGTTAGAGATGTTTTACGCACACAACATCCATACAAGCCTCTTACATCCAAGTAACACAACTACAGCCTAACACACCCATGTAGCCCACGCTGATGACTACAATGAGGGGATAGTACAGCTAATAAAGACATATAGTGCTCACATGGCCATGCATGAGCGCAGCTCCAACAACACATGTGCACCCAACACCGAGTACGTCATTTTACATACATATCCCAACTCTGAGGTGGCTTGGATGTGCCAGAAAAATTTTATTCCTTGATCCCAAGAGGACTAAGAGCATCCACACTGTTTGTTTCCAAATGTTTATAAGTTTGTCCAATACACAGAGTTCATGGGTTTAGTCCCTGATCCCGAATTTTGCAGAATCCGTCCTCGACGTCCCCAGGCCTGCGGTACAGGGTCTGGAGCACTGGCCCCTGGCGCAGTGCACACGGCTCCACAAGTGCCGTGTTGTAAAACATATGCACACAAATAACTCATATGAACTGTGACTTTATACAAAGTTTAGAAGGGTGAAGCGGCCAAAGTCGAGGGAGAAGATTATTGGCGAAAATTGTCCAAGAGTCCCTCACCTGCGGCTGTGGCTCTGACCGTGGTCGTCCTGCTCAGTGCCCAGGAGCAGAGCTCCGCACACAGGCCATTCCCCAGAAGGACATGGGGTACTTATTCTCGTAGTTCCCCGCAATTACTATTTTTTTTGGGTTAGGCCTTATACTTCATTCAAATACAAATATTTTAAATGTCCAAATGTCCGCTGTTGGCGCATATGAACAACATGTGTTTCTACAGTTATTTTACAAAAAAAAAAAGCCTAAATAGTCTCCCAATAGCTTTGTAACATTAGCACCACATTGTTTGCATTAGCACAAGATGGCGGAGCGCAAGTTCACATGCACAGAAAAACGTGTTTTCTAAGTTCTCAAAATACACAAATAAAAAGTAGCTTCAGCTTCATTAATCATGCTAGATTAACTGCAAAATGTCTTAACAATGTACAGATTACAACAAAATAACATTGGTAACCTTTACCGGAAAATGGGGAGAAAGAATCACAAGAGTGATTTATTCTCTCTTGCAGGAGTTCAATGCATTGAGGAGAAACAACCCGGAACCTCTAGTGGTCGGTGGAAGGCATTACCAATCGATCGACAAAAGGATTCAGGCTTTCTGGCTGATTACTGATGAAATGATCAGAATTACCTCAAACAAAATTACTATTAGTGCAACATGACAAATAACATTTTTAGCAGACTTTTAACCATATTTATATTGGTTTTAGGCTTCTGTAAATTAACATGTATCTGTCTTTTTAAGCATGAACTCACTTTATGAACTTAGAGTTACTTAGAGTTTTTTTTAAGTTTAGAGGAGAGAGGACCTAATAAACCTAATAAATAGGATTAATCAAACTAGCAAGAATGAAGCTAAATAAAACGCCAACTACGTTTTTGAGGAAACAATGTTATAGTTAAAGCTCCAAAAAATAATTTTGCATAATATGTGTCCTTTAAACATAGACACAATTTTATACTAAATATCAAGAAGCCCAAAAGCATTTCAAAAAGCCACAATTGCACATGAAAAGAACGCATTGGTTGATATGCAGCAGATACTTAAAGTATAAATAATTTATTGTAACTGTTAAATCTTGCTGTCTTTCAAATTTGCAGTTTTATTTTTCTACTGTAACAAAATAAACAAATCTTTTTCAATAGCTCATTCATATGAAATTAAACAAAAATACTATATCCCTTCACGTTTTTTACGTTTTTTGAAACATTACAAAACAACACACATAGAACACAGAACAAGACACGGCAAGATCAACATCTTTTTAATAAGTGGCCTAAGTCAGACGCCTTCTTGTTTCCTTGCAGAGCTGCAGAGTCAAGTCCATCCAGAGAACCTCTCCACTGTCGGACGCTGGATGGGAACAGGGACCGACTCTGACCTTGGGAAGTGAAGATGATGTTGCCATGGGAACTGTTAATCCTGCTGTCACTCAGAGCGTGCCTGGCTGGTGAGGATTCGAGTTGCCCCTCATGACACACATCTCATATGCATAATACATCTCAAAGGAAGGAGGACTCATGTTCGGTCCCAGGTTAAGGTTATCACTTCATTTCAGAGAGAATCACTGCAGTCCCATGAGAGATGTAGGAATTTTCTGCTGGCTTCTCGTAATAATATTCAGGTTATGTTAGTTATACAGTACATAACGAATAGCCCAATAAAATTGTATGTAAGATTTCATATTTCAACATTTGCATGCTTAAGCAGTGATTTTATAGAATTACGGAGATACTGTATGATTGGGATTGTATTTAGATTCAAAATGTAACATTGTTTATTATTTTTTCTGTAATCTTTTATCATTTTAAAAGCCCTGTTCATGCCCGAAAGAACATTTGAGCGAATTTATTCCAGAGAGACTGAATCATTTCTGTGTTGGAAAAATCTAAAATCATGTTAACAGTTTTGTCCCTTTATTGCATGGCAGTGGTGTACAAAGGATTCTTAGGCTATTTTAGTGCTCCATTTTAGTATGCAATTACCCTGCTTTTGTACCTAACTGCTGCCATTGAGGTAAAATGCAGCAAGCTTATAAAAAAATCACACCAACCTTTTTCTCTACCACACTAATCTATTCTATCCTTTGCTCTCAAGAACATAGTGTATTCATATGTTCAGACATGCAGAACATCCTGAACAGAGGAGATGAACTCGTAAAAAAAAGTCTGTCCAGAACAGTCCTCTAAATGCAAAGACAATATAATAATATAATATGTATTTGTGACTAATAATGATAATAATGTGTTGGATTTTTATTGCACATTTCTTGATACCCAAAGCACTTAATAGTGCATTTTTCATTCACTGAATTCTCACCAGGGCTACATTGGGGCAGATTGATGGAAGCGAGGCTGCCAATCTGCACCATTGGCCCCTCCGACCACCACCAATCACTCATGCACACACTAGATTCATACTAGCCAATGTGGGTGAAGTGTCTTGCCTAAGGATACAACAAATGTTTTCACTAGAGTCACACCTTCCCCACTAAAGACAATGTTCTCTTCTTCTTATACTATGTAAAGATAACATTTTATACAGCCAGTCTTCTGTCTTTAAACTTTTTCAAGATCTGGAGATGGGTCTCAAGCGCTGCACTGTGGCTGCCAGTTGCCCCCCGTGGCACTGAAGTATGAGTTAAATGCAAAAATACACATTTCCTAACGGGACAATAAAGTGTACCTTAACCAGCCTTACGAACTGACTGATTAAAAATCACAGTACAAATGTATGTACTCTGTTTTTCATGCCTGTATATTTACTGTGCCAAACATGTAGTTTACAGTCTAATCCAACATTTGTATGCATTCCAATGAAAGGGTGTGTGGCGGTCCGGCTGCTCTGTTCTGAACAGCCTCATTCTCCACCACAAACCACCCCTCCCAGGTTCCCAGGTGCAATAGCCTGCCTATTAAAGGTTCATTAATTTGTTTAATTTAAAGGACACAGCAAGTCGAGTAAAAATTAAGCAACTCCCCGGGAGGCTGGGGGAAAACAAGCCCCTTACCCGAGGCACATACTCCCACTCTCATTAGGAGGGTGATGATGGTGATGTGGGAGGGAGCGCACATTATCCTAGCCAAGGTTATATGCAAAAACAACATTTATGAAGTGGAAGTAACAGATTATAAGGGACTTAAAAAACAACATATGTATAGTTTCCAGGGATGGGACAATCTCATGCACGTCAAATAAAATGGTCACAAAATTGTGCATATATGTGGAAAATTATCTTGAAATATATTTTAATAGAAATTATTATTATCATTATTGTTATTATTATTATTACAATTTGTGTCAAGTTCTTGTCTTGTCTCGTTCTTGGGTATCCAATGTCATGCCGTGACTTGTCTCATGGAAATTGTCGCCCCATAATAATTTCAATATAATCTTAAAACATGTCATCTACCACATCCCACATATAGACTCCTTAGTATATTTGTGGCTATATGAAATATGTCATTAGTCTGGTTCAAAGTTCTAGACTAGCATTCGTTTTATAAATTTGACACAAATTCTCTTCAAAAACCATTCAATCGATAGACACAATGGTGGGCATCACTTGCTTTGATGCAGACTGAAATCG
The DNA here is from genome assembly GCA_015082035.1 of Chaenogobius annularis. NCBI lineage: Eukaryota > Metazoa > Chordata > Actinopteri > Gobiiformes > Gobiidae > Chaenogobius > Chaenogobius annularis. The sequence goes on along the minus strand of BJKM01000030.1, from coordinate 3,140,029 downwards.
CTGTGGTTCTTAAACACTGTCCACCATCAAACACACACAAAAACATACGAAAGGTGGGTACGTTTCAAGCTAAATTCTATGTTATTTTTGTTTCAACTAGAAAACATGTCCGTCTCAACAATTCCAGCAATACTACCACAAATGGCATTGAAGGAAGATACAATGCACTGCTGTTGTGAATGCATGGTTGTACATCTACAGGGGGAATGCTTGAATTTCACGGGACTAATTAGTGCAACACCGGTTAATTACTCTTGTGTATTGATAGTTTGGCTGGAGCAAACTAAAACGGTGAGCTCCACTGAGCCGACACAGGCACAAGCTGCATATAGACAACTGTATTAGGGCCAACGCAATAATTAGATTCAGCCAAAGCAAAGCAACACCTGCTGTGTAATTACAGTATTAATTCTTTCATTTTAACGCCACCGACCAGAGAAAACTATTCATGGCTAGAAAAAGAAAAAAATACAAAAAAACATGATGAAACAAAAGTGTAATTAATGTAAGGGCTACAATATTGTTTTACAAAAGATAGTCCAGGTTTTCATGCTTTGATAATAAAGTGAATATGCATACTTTATTGTAACTATATTGTACGTGTTAATGAACATACATGCGGTAAACATTTGGATTGTGGTTCATACGTTTTCCTGCATCTACTCTCATGACTGCACGTCATTCATACACCAGTGAACTTCAACACTGAAGTAAGGCAGTTAAAGTGTCTTGCCCAAGGACATAGAGACAGTGTGCCCCAGTCCAAGTGTATCTGAGTTTTATGTCTAATCATTGAAAACAGAACTTGGTCATTTTAAACTCTATGCAGAGGTCAAAATGTATCGCACATTTACTTAATGCATTCCAGCATCCAAAATATTTACCGTGATGAGATTAAAAGCACTTTTCCCAACTCTTTGAGCCCAGAGCAAGTTTTGACTGACAAAAATGAGCATGCTAACGGTGCACTTCCTGCTTTACAGATAATAAAACACTATAATAAAATGTGCCGAAAGCATCGTGGTCTCATTATAACTAGAATAGATGATTTTACAATACACATAGTACTGGGGCAAAACAGATTTGACTTTATTACATGCAAAAATATCGAGTACAGGCTCAAGCATTTTCCCTCACACTTTCACAATATTATCTAAATGATATATTGCTAGCAGGACCCAAACCTGTTTACTTTCCAAGACCTCACGAGACTGGGCATTCTCAACTGAAAATAAAATATCTTTCATACACAATACCACATTGTTGTTTGTGTCCTTAATACAAGACTACATATGTCCATAACATCCATCTGAAATCAGTTGTATGTATTCTTTTCAACTACAAATACATATAATAAATCAGCAGTCTCAAGTATGCACTTTGTGCAGAGAATGCCAGTTAAGCTATATCCTGTGGGGGTTATCTGTGGATAATTGCTCTCTCATCATTGTGCATTATCTGCATTGTGACACAAACACAAGAGGCCTTATTAAACCTACAATCTACTCAAAGAGCCGTGTTGGCAGCTAATTATATGCTTGTTGGCTTTGTGTACTGTTTCCTGAGTGCTGAGTGATTTATTTTTTGCATTAATTCAGTGTCACTTGTTCGGCGCCATTGTAACAGCTAATGTGCTTTCTCGGCAGAAGACACTCGCCATGGTCCCGTCTTCACCCAGGAGCCCAGCGACAGCGTGTTCCCACTGAGCAGTGATGATAAGCAGGTGTTTATTAATTGCAAAGCGAAGGGAAATCCACCTCCGCATTATAGGTGAGTGGAAGTGTGGCCATAAAGGATACTAAGTCCATTTAAACTGCTCAATGTGTGCCGCAACTCATTTTCATATCGATTTGCTAAGGCTTTAGCAGATTTTGTTTCTTGAAATAGAAGGCTAACGTTACCATCAGGGAACAATAGTGCAGTACTAAAGTGGCTCTTCAGCAAAAATAGTTGAGCAAGTAATGAAATCATTTTGGATACGTGTCTGCAGGTGGAAAGTGGATGGGAGAGAAATAAAGCCGGAGTTGGAAAGCCACTACAGCTTTGTGGAGGGGAATTTGCTGATCAATAACCCCCATGTCATCAATCACGGAGGAGTGTATCAATGCATCGCCACCAACACTTTCGGCACTGTGGTCAGCAGAGAGGCCAAAGTCCAGTTTGCATGTGAGTATTTTTTTTTAAAATGCCACCATTCAAAAGCGTAAGCTGACGTAACCAAGCTGAAGGGTGCACTGGGACAGGTCAAGCTGGGAAGTCTTCCCTTTAAGCACACGTTGACAGAGATTTAAGGGGAAAATTTTTGGCAAAACTTCTTAACCTCCAGTAATCATATTGTTTAGTAAGCATAAATTGTAGACAGTTAAAAAAAACATTATTACATTAATTGATCTCCACCAGATGCAGCCCAACTGAATGACTTTTTTTTCTACTAACATTCTTCACACTTGTGAAGCACAGCAGTTGTGATTAACCAATACAGATCATTACTGATCACATTCACATTAAGAGCTATTTAGGAGCCAAATTGCCAAATGCTTTCTGGATTGAGTGACCTTTTAAATCATTAAATCATGAATAAATATAAATGCTTTTAGAGTTCTACGACTTAGCAATGTTAAAATTCTTGCACTCAGGATATTTGCTGTCTTTTGTGGGATCAAGCTGGTATTTGTAAGACCTGGCATTGATGTCTTCCCATTGTTTTTTTTTTCCTCATGTGTGGTAAAGTGGCATTTAATTAAAGGTGAAAGTAATATCTCCAGCTCATTAGTGAAGATCTTTGTTGTGTGCCCTCTGGTCCAGCCGTGCTCTTTATCTGCTGCATCTCACACCGTTATATTAACAGGGGGCTCTGGGCCAGGCTCAGTCTGAACACAGGAAATATTCTGTTCACTCAAGTGCCCTTCTCTTCTTTTCACCCTCCAATCCACGTTCCACAACCTATAAGAGCATTAAAATGTATGTCTTCAATTTGTATTCCTCAGTTTTGCAGAATTTCAGCAGGAAGACGAGAAACACAGTGTCAGTGAGGGAGGGTCAGGCTGTGGTGCTGCTCTGTGGACCCCCGCCATATTATGGAGGTAAGTTATTCTGCAGTAGAGTACTTTATCCAAAACAGCATCCTCGACATATTAAATGGGGCTTTGTCCATCCACAGTATGCGTGAAACTGCCTAATATATAGATAGGGAAATATACTGTACATCTCAGTCATCAAGACGACCTTTTGGATGAGGGACGTATTTATTCTGTAAAATAGTGCACGTGAAGGAATGTTATGTCTAAACAGAAGGAGTTTTGTCTTAACATAATCGCTTTAATGCTTATAATGAAAGTGCCTTCTTTCATTTAAGTCCTACTGTGTTAAATTATACAACTGTATAATGCAAAAAAGATTTACATTTTTTGCTTTAAACCATTTTATGACATTGTCCTCTCATCAAAATCATGCCTGGAGTTGTATCTACTGTAGCTTAATCCACGCTTGTTTGATGGATCATGTTTAGTGAGTCCTCTCCCTCTAAGCCTCACAAAACACTTGGTTCCCAATGTTTCAGGTTTGTGCCAACAGTGGTAGAGCTTCAAGATATTCTGCGCCGTTTTAAAGGCCATAAATCATCGACAGACATTTTGAGGATTCCGGCTGTCAAACTGTGTGGCTGCATTAGCATATCAGGGGAAAGCTAGGTTTGTTTATCTCCCCTTTTCAATTTCCTTTGCAGCCAGTAGATAGAGCTCTAACTCCATTTCTGACGAGGGAATATGACTGATATGAAGTAATTTGTGCTTTTTGTAGACCTGTTCTAAAACAAGATGTCAAAGCAGAGACACTCAAGAGTATGTTTAAAGCCCAATATACAAATATACAAATAATGCATAATACATGTTCTTTAACATGTTCGACAGAATTTGGAAGCAAACCCACAAAACAAATCAGATGATAACAGATCTTAAAAACGCAACTTGATTCTTTTCTCCGACCCAAAATATCTTGCTCTTACATTCAAACACACGTGTATTGGGTGAATTGGTGACCTTTTTGAATAAATGTTCAAGGTGCAATCTAGCGCTTTCCAATTTGACCAAGCTCATAATCAATTTGTCCAGGGATCTCTAATATTCCTACATCTGTACAACATCTCAGAATGACTTCACTGTCTTTTTACATGACTTCCTGTCCGAACCCTAGCCTCCCCCTTCTTATCTTCTAACCGTAGCTTGCTTGACCGATTCTTCTCCAGTTTCACAGCCACACTTCATAACCTTAAAGTCCTCCTTCCCCACCCCTCTGCTCCCAGTGCCTCGTCGTTCCTCTCCTCCTCCTCCTCGGGTACGTACAGGTTATCAGTGGCTAATAAAGTGTGTTGCTGGATAGAGGGGAGCCTTTATCCAGTGGCACAGCTGTGAGCCGGCCCCGCGCTTGTCTGTGTGCTGCTGATTATGAGCTCTCAAAGTGGCCCAGACTGCCGTGGCCGCTCCATGCCCACCAGCGCAATTTCACGCCAGCCTCCATTCGCAGCCCAATCCTGTACACACACGGGATTCCGCACTTTAGCAATTTGCCCTCCAGTCTTTACGCCTTCCCTATTTTAAATCCGCTTTATTTCTCCTCCAAAAATGTACAATAGAAAATAAATGTTTTTGTTTTCTGTCTCCTTTTAATTGTAATCTATAGTATTTCCACATCGCTCTACTCAGGTGCTTAGTCTATATCTACTTTGACTTTGGTAAAACTGGAGATACCAGAACACATTGAGTGTTAATCAGTCATTTTAGGATTAATGACTTACTTGAGTGTGTTGCTTACTTAAATGGCCACAAAGTTGTCAGCACACATTTATTTTGTGATATGTTATTCTAGGATATAACTAAGCTACAACGATCAGATATGACAATAAATGAATAATATGAATATGCTGTACATATATTCTGCTTGCCTGACTGTCATCAGCCAACACACAAGACACTTACAATGTCACTCTCCTCACTGTCTATATTTTGCAGAGATCAAATATTCGTGGGTTTTCAATGGTCAGCGCGGTTTCCTACAGCAGGATGCCCGGCGCTTCGTCTCTCAGCGAACGGGAAACCTGTACATTGCCAAAGTGGAGTGGTCGGACGAGGGCAACTACACGTGTGCTGTGAGGAACATGATGACCAACACCAGTGTGCTGAGCTCCCCTACCCCGGTGGTCCTCCGCAGAGACGGTAAGTCAGCACGAGGCCAAGAGCTAAACGCATGCAGAGAGAACTGGAGATAAATGACCTGTCATCTCTGTCTGACTGTTTGGACTTTTGCTGTGTCTTTTGGAACAGTAAACCCATTTGAAATATAAAGAGTCAGTTATGCAAGAAAGCATACCTACAAGCATGAAAGCACACATTTGGACAAGCAGAGACTGAGTGGTTTTCCTGTCAGGATAGTTTATACCTATAGATTTCCCAGGCAGAGGCGGAGAAGTAATCTGTACTCATCCATCCGCTGTTCTGTACCACATCATCAAAACTGTTCACTGAGCCTGACAGTCACTCAAATGTATACCAAAATGTAAGCTTCACTGAGATTTAAAGTCACAAAAGCCTCACAAACCATATTTGGGCAAGAATCTATTACCCACATTTTCTGTTGTTTGATATTTCTTTTGAACTCAATGGATTAGCTTTTCTGAAAAGGTTACACTAATAATAAAACCATACAATACAAAGTTAAATTGATCTAATCCTCATGAATACACAGAAGTCTTCATTTATTCTGTTTTTGTCAACCATCTGATAAAAGAGAACTATAAAGCAATGTAAAACATAAAAATAAATTGTAACTCTTATTTACAGTCTAATCAACCTGTCAGTCTGGCATGAATAAGAAGTTGTTGTTTCTACTCCCAATCCTCAAATTAAAAATAAGCCTTAAATTGGCTAACTTGTCACTGCCACTTTGTGCGATCCATATAAATGCTTTTATTGATACGTTTACAGTTAAATCTGATTTCCCTCTGTGCAGAGCTTGTTACCACTTACAAATAGAGTAAATCAGAGTAAATCAGAGAACCGAGACCTAAACAACAGACTCTCAGCTTCACAAAGTGCCCTGCCATTTGTTTATAAGACAAAGGATTCAGAAACAGCTAAAAATTGGGTGTCACATCACATATTTGTATATATGCCTTTTTTATGGTTTTGATTATTGCGGTGAATAAAGATGATCATGCATGTTTTCAGACTGCATTTAGTGGATTGGAGTAATTGTAGAGAAACACAAAGGCTAAAGTTAAATGTTTTAACTCTGATCTCTGATTGGGCGGGCCTTATGTAGGGTTCTTAACATGACATCCATTTTCAGCCACTTTAAATTACTATCTAAATAACAATCATAATAATATTTTTTTCCAATGGAGTTGTGTTATATTTTTGGGAAATTTAACCCAAAAAGGATCATTTGTCCTCATGATAAATAAAGCTGTCGGCATAAAGATAAGTATGTATGTATTCTTTGATAAAAGGACACAGTTATGTCTGCTTTAAATCTAAAAAGAAGTTATACAAAGTTTAATGCTGTAATCCGTAATCAGTGTGACATGATAAATCACATATTTAAAAAGACAGTAACACAAAAATATGAAGGAGCTCATCTGTCATTTATGGTCCAGGAAAAGCACTGGACGTCAGGGTTAGTGCTACAGGTCAAAGGAAATAATGAATAAATTCTTACTTTTGCAAAATCCTACTTTTCTGAAAATGTTTGGATGTGAACCAGTTTCAGTCCTGCACTGTGATGGCTTTATTATAAGAAAATCACTATTGTAATTGTAAAAAAATATACTAACACTACAGACATATTAGGACATTTATGATATTTTTAACATGGCAAAGTTATCATGAATGTGCTGTGGTGTGACAGATCACTTCACAGCAAAGAGTAAAATTAAAATGGGTATGATACAGAACTCACCACTGTGAATTATATTTTAAAGTAGAATGGCAATCATTGGATAAACGAAGAGAACAGCACTGCCTTTTGTTTGTGTATAAAGCTCTAGTTGGCATTTTGCCTGATTATTTATCAAGTTTATTGCACATCAGATCAGGTATTCACAGTTTGAGGTCTCAGAACATTTTTATTTTACAATCCCATCGTTTTAACACAGAGACAGGAAAAAAGGCTTTCAGCAACTTTGCTCCCTCCCTGTGGAACAAAACACAGAGACTTTTTCAATTAAATCATTGTATGCCTTTTAATGATTTTAAAGCACCGGTCAAGGACCACCCGCAGTGCTGATGCACTTGTTTTATATAATTTTGTCTTGTATTGTATGTATATATGTGTTTTATATAATTTTATCTCATATTGTATGTATAAATGTGTTTTTATGTATTAGATAATATTATTGAATGCTTTATTTGTGTTTTAGTATCCTGTGTTTGTTGTTTATTTTGTGTTGTGTTTTAACAGTGTACCCATGAAAAAAGACATTTTCTCATTGGGTTTTCCCTGTATAAATAAAATAAATAAATACAAAATAAATACATAAAATGTAAAGCTTGTGTAGAGCTTTCCTTACAGAACTGATTTATTTTTGAAAATAATTTTTATGTTTTGCTACACAGGTGCATTACACTTTAAAACGGAAAAAAAGGTGTTACAACCTCAAACTTCAAATACCCATTAACAGATTTTACTTGTTGTGCAGCTGTGATGGGTGAATATGAACCTAAGATCGAGGTGCGTTTCCCTGAGTCTCTCCGTGTCTCCAAGGGATCTTCAGTGAAGTTGGAGTGTTTTGCCTTAGGAAAGTGAGTGCCCTTCTATGACAAAGTGTGTGGACAGCTTGTGTTTCACCTGAGGTACCAGTGACCGTCTATTGTGACCTCCACAGCCCAGTGCCGTCCATCTTGTGGAGAAGAGCTGACGGAAACCCACTCCCTGGCAAGATTAAAATCAACCACTCCAGCGGGGTCCTGGAAATCCCATACTTTCGCCCTGAGGATGCGGGTGTGTACGAGTGTGCGGCCCAGAACAGTAGAGGTCGAAACGCCGCCAGAGGACAACTTATGTTCTATGGTACGAGACTTACTCAGTTTGTTGTTTAAACTAAGGTGCAAGTAACACGTGCGACGCTTCGATGTAACAATAATTCAAATAAATCCTTTTTAAAACTAGTAAAATGTCTCCACAGCCTTTCAACAACACTAAAGCTGATGAATAGTTTTACTCAAATGTCTTACTGACCATTTTGTTTATACATATTTATAACAATTGTTCATTCGCACAGATGTGGAACATCTGCACTGGGCCCAGACTCTTAAAGACACACAGATGGCCATTGATACAAACCTGCAGTGGGAATGTAAAGCCCTGGGGAAGCCCAGGCCCACGTACAGGTGGTTCAAGAACGGACAGCCTCTGACATCACAGGTATGTGCTGCAAATACCAGTCATAACAAAAGTGTGGAGAAAGCCTGTTTCATACTATTACATGCAAATATGTGTTGCCACACACATGTAAATGTGTACACACAGCATCACTGAAGTGTACTTTTTTACAGGGCCGACACAAGGCAGAGTCTGGGACACTGTCTATCTCTAGAATCAGCCTGTCGGATGCGGGCATGTACCAGTGTGTGGCAGAGAATGACTTGGGAGCCGTATATGCCAGTGCAGAGCTCAAGGTTGTTGGTAAGAAATTGCAATATAAAGAAAGTAAATAAACCATGTGAAGTTGCCGTATTGGTTGGATGACAAGATCAAGAACAAGCTATAGTGACAATTTTGGTTCTGGAACATTTGGAACTTGGCTATCTTTTGGTAAAAACATGAAAGCCTATAATTAAAAGTATATTATTGACTATTAAAAATGACATTAGCCAACTCAGCAGACCTTTAACCTCGATGCTGTTGTCCTTTGGCACACCTAAAATGAAACAGTGTTAACTTTGTTTGGTGCTTCAGCCTCCCCCCCAGACTTTACCCAGCGGCCTGTGAGGAAGTCCACGGTGGTGCACAAAGGAGGAGAGCTGCTCCTCGAGTGTCGTCCCTCTGCCTCTCCTCGAGCACTGGTCTTCTGGTGGAGGTGGGGCCAGCTGCTTAAGGACACAGAGAGGTAAGCTTGACTATCGAGTATTAGGTCTGTATTACTGTGTCTGTGTACACACTTGAGAATTTGTGAGTCTTATTTGTGAGTGATCCAAAGTTTGAGTGATGAGATATGTTGTATCCCATTTACGTTTGCCCCCTTTAAACACCGCACAAACAGGATAGGCGCCTCAGCTGCTCAAGAGGATTAAATTATTTAATGTTTTCAAGCAAAAAGTATAATGTTATACAAAGTGACACATGGCAAACAAGAATATAGCTTTCCTTTGTTTTTCTCTTTTTTTTTTCTCAATCCCATGTTCTGTACTGAGTTGTATTATGGGATTAACAGTTCCATAAGCAGCTTTTAGAAAATCCACCAGTGCCTGAAAGCAAACCAGCACTAATTATTGTAGTTACAAACGGGGCTGAGAAATTAAAGCCACGGACACAGTCTTGCAACAAATGCTTCGAATTTAATACCACATTAACTTTGTACACTTTTCCAATGTAAAATGCGTTCTTGTCCTCATTCAGTCCTCTTCTATAAAGCTCCGGCCTGACATACTTTAATGGTTAAGTATTTGAAACAGCAGTGTGTGCGTGAAAGTGGAGGATGTACAAAAGGGCTCCTGCAGGATTGGTTACTGTGTGAAAAGCCAAGAGAAAACAGTAAGAAACTCTCCCGCAGGCTCTGGTACAGCATGCACAGGTCATGATTTAAGGTCAGAGGCAGTGAAGTCCTTGGCCTCAGTAGAAATGAACTGAACAAGCAATACCTGGTCCAGGCGCAGTGAGGAAGCAGCTTTCATAAAGTGCTTGTCATGTCAGTTCTGGAAAAAGACATTGGCGGGAAATGAACAGTTATGAAGCGGTGAAAGAAGTACTCAATGTTGTTACTTAAATAAAAGTGCAGCTACAGGAGCAAATAAAATACTCAAGTAAAAGTAGCACAAAAATGTACCTAAGCAAAAGTATCAAAGTCAGTTTTATGTTTAGGGCAAAATGTATTCCATGCATATTTTTGGAGAACTATTAGTGAAATGTGATGATCTTGTTTCCTCAAAGCCAAGACTTGAACTTATAAACTTCAGGCACAATGTTTCCATGAATGTGCTTAAACTTAATCCCTCAAACCATCCAGAAAGTACTTTTTTACTTTTCAGTCCTTTGTGGAGTAGAAAGTACAGATGTCCACTCTCAAATGTAGGGAAGTAAAAGTATCCTCTGTAAAATGGACTCACGAAAAGTACTTTACTTAAGGCGAGGCACTACATGGGGAATAATTTAAAGATATCAATTTGAAACGTCTCCTGTAGTTTACGCACTTAAATGTAAGAAAAATGTATTACAAGTTTTTCATCATGTTAGGTTTTCATATGGAAATGAAACATTTTATGTCTGATAAAATCTGCTGATGCCAACCAATGCCACACGGCACATGGTGGCACATGGGATGCCTTTTTTCTACTTACGCTGTAAATTATAAAAAGATAAAAATCTCATGTAATTTTTTCCGTCCCTTGGTGGCTCATGGAAAATCTTTGTTGTTTAAAGGGCATTTTTTTAAATGAAAGGGTTACGTTTGGCTCTAATTTACTTATTTTGAATGGAATATTTTGTCATTATTTAACATAAGATAGAAAGCACAAAGTCTTCATTAAGACACCAAGAGTATGCATGTGGGCTTTATGTGGGTATTTATTTCCGAAGGGCTCTCAGGCTTAAGTACAGTACTTTTACTTTTTTAATTTGTTACTTTCCACCACTGCATTTATGTATTCTCACTCTATACAGACATCCTGCCCTGTTCCCAGAGAGCACAGCTGAGTAGAAGCACAAAATCATTGCAATGAGATGTAGCACCCTTTAAACCCCAATTAAGAATTTCTTGTTCAAAGCAGGAATTGCTAACATCATACATACAGTTAATTTGAAAAATATAATTGTTTGCATTTGCCTCCAGTGAAGTCTTGGCTTTCATGAGCTTGTGTGACCATAAAGTTAAAGAAAGTTTTTCAAGAATCAAACAAAACATAGTTTACTGGCTGTGAGCCTGCTGTGAGCAGCCTGTAAAAGATCAAAATGCTATAATTTAGTTTGTATAATGGCGTGCTATGCTATCAAATATTTGTATTAAAACTCAGCTTTAATGTTTTTTATTGCTTTTAATTAACTGCGCAGTGGGATCAGATTCTGCTCAAATATACCAGAATTAGGCTTATAGGATCAAGTGATACATTTCACTTGATTTATCCCTTTTAAGGAAAGAAACAATATCATGCTGTGAATGGGATTATATTATTAATTTATCCATGCAGTGGTTCGTCAATACAATCTGAGATCATAATAATAATTATTATTATATATTGATCTTGAATAGTACTTTATAAGATTTCCAGATTTACGAAAAGGCCAGAGAGGCTTGCGTGGATACAATTCCACATTGGTTGTTATGAAACAGTGCTGGTCTTTCTTCTTGTCTGCGCCTCAACAAACTGCCACATTTCCATGGATTTACCAACTGTGTAAACCTGGCCAAACGTGTGACCAGCAGGATTGATTATCTATCATACTCTCCATGTCTGCTCACAAGGAAAACTTGAAAGATTACCCAGTCGTTCAGTCGTTCGCCAGACTTAGTGTTTGGACAAGAAAAGCAATTTGCAATGTGCATTTAGTCTGTAAAGCAGATAGTCCTTTACGTTTTGCAGCTGATTGGCCTTCGGGTCATGTTCTCAGTGTGCCTCCATCACTCAGTGTTTGATTTTTTTGTCAATAAATCAGCACAAAGCACCAAGTGTCAGACATGCTCTCTGGGTCTCCACTCAACTCGGCTGGATACATATTTATTTCGGGGGCTGGTGTGAAATTGTTTGATTTCTAAGGCGGCTGCTCGCTGCATTACACCGTTTGATTTAAACCTAAAGGTCACATATAAGGGCATTATCAACCTGGTATACACGTAGTTGCATGATTCTTAATATGTTATCAAAGGTAACGATAGATACTTATAGCAAGCAAAACACAACTCTCCACCATAGCATGTGTTTTTTGTACAATGAATCCCATTCGAATACTCCTGTACCCAAACGCCCTGTGCACACTACTACATTGTATGCAGATGTGCAGTTTATTAGTTTCCCATGAGGCATCCGGTGTCTCCATAGTATTATGCCCATGTGTTCCAGAGCGATAGGACTGCAGGTAAAAGACCTTTTCCAGTGGTATCCCTCCGGTCCTCTTCTGGTCCCTTCATTGTCCACTCTTTCCCATCTGGCCTCTTGTGTTTTTAACGAGTATGTGTGTTTTAGCCATTGTGCTGTCAATACTGTGATGACCCCACAGCAAATCTGTTCTGCTTCACTTCACTTAAGATAATTGTTATCTTCTGAGGCGTGCAAATAGTCTTTTAGAATAGATTTTAGAGGCACTATTGAAATTGCAACAAATGAGAGGTAAAAAGTTCAAATGACTACAGAGATGTGGCCAGCTCCAAGGAAAGACGTAGTTAATTTGCTTCTTATTATCCCATATTGTCCAATTAACATCTAAAGATTGAGGAGTTCAAAGGATATATTTGCCATTTCAGCCTTGTCTTCCTCTCCAGACTGACTCTCATGGAGGATGGGTCCTTACGGATCGCTAACATCACACAGGCTGATGCAGGGCGGTACACCTGCGTGGCCAGGAACCACTTTGGGTCGGCCAGCAACACGGGAACTGTAGTGGTCAAGGGTAAGTGCCGTTATGTGGAGTAAATATGCACAGGCGTGTAAAATACATTCATAATAATAAGAAATACAATATGACATAAGCTGTTCTGACATATACTTTACTTCAATTTGTGGACCTTGCCATTAAGTTATATTACTGATATCGAGTAATTATCAGTTATCAGCCAGAACTGCAAGATGAATATTGGATATTGGCCAAAGAAATCCATATTGGACCATCCTATGTAAAGGTATAACAAACTAGTAAATGTTCAGCTGTTGATCTTTTTTCTTATTATTACTATACAATTTTTTTTTAAATAAATAATCTATTAATAATCTATTTTTTTGGGGGGGGGGTTTACAGAAAGGGCATAAAATGTCATAGGAATGAGTGCTGCACTTGCCATAGAGTCAAATTTATCATGTCCCCTACTTCTTCCCCTACATTACACATTTGATGTGTGCATGTTGCTCCCATCCTGCTCCATGTGCCTCATTTATCATACAGAACGTGCCAGTGTGACTAATTGTGCACTGAAAATATCTCGCTGCCATTTTTTGACATCCAGTCTTGTGCACAGGCTCGCACTGCTGTTAGATATATAGTATGGCTCTGGATTGAAACTTTAAAAGTGAAAAATACTAAGTCAAGCATGAAATGAATAATGAAATTCACAGTGGTTTTACGCAGCTTTGACAGATGTATAAGTCATCTGTGCTTGTGTCAGCTGTGAGTTATTGTTCCCGTGGCAGCGTCAGGGATCTCGACTGGAGCTGAAGAATATTCTGTCACCAGTGTTTAATATAAAAATAGCTGCTGTTGCATTTCCCGATTTGACTGGTTAAATGTGCCCTTGTTAATGCGTGCTTTAAATATTCATGATTGACTTATGAGTTCCACTGGCCTCCTAAGAGAAGTTATTTAAGCACACTTAATTACCCTGATAGACTTACTATCTCGGCCAAATTAGACGTTATTACCTCATTAATTTAGCTTCTTCTTGCAGACTTTTAGCACTACTTGGACCAAAGATTATCCCTTTCTCTATCTTTTTTCAGAGCCAACAAAGATAATTGTTCCTCCATTGAGCCTGGATGCCGCACTGGGACAGAGTCTGGTGTTGCCGTGTGAAGTGTCCAGCGACCTGTCTCTGAGCCCAAGTTTTAAATGGTTCTTCAACGGCAAGCCTGTTGATTTCAGCCGGCAGGAGCACTTTGAGATGATTGGAGGGGTAGGTGTAATGCACTCAGCACTGCTACATTGTCATTTGAGGCAGCGGCACACCACATTCACAGCTGAATTTTTGACCTGCAACATTTCAGTGGTTGCGGCTGATTACAGAGAAAGGAGAGGAGAGTTGGCATGGTTCCTTTTAACTGGAAAATATTTTTGAACATGCGCCCCATGGGAAACTTTTAGAAGTGTATGAATGTGCAAATCCTTCTATTGAGAACCCAAACAAATACAGTTCTATGTACTAAAATGTCACCAAAATAATTTAACCCACAGTCCCTCTTGGCACAATTTTCTGGCTTTTCCATTTTTTCTGCTTTAGGATGATTATATGTGTTTCAGGTGTTGAGTGAATAAAGGGTTTTTTGTATTTCTAAAAAAAATATAATAATATGTAATGCGCTGTCTAGAAATACAGCCTCTAAATGAAATTTTACGAACCTTTGACTTCCATTATAAGCACATATGTTCGCCCTATGTCATTACAGTACACAATTGTGGAATCATGTTTAGACCTTTGTCACTTTTCCAGTTAGAGGTTGAACAAATCCTATCATCTTCTTATGTGTTTAGAGGGACATTGTGGGAGTCGTTGATCACATATAATAGTACATACTGAATATATTATATGTTGTCATAATTTTATAAAACTGCAAAAAACACATGCATTCTTGTAATACATCCTTATTTTAGACCTGATAATTCTTAGTTTTTTTTTCATTTTTAAATTGTGGAAAATTATACTTTTGAGGTTTCCTGGCAACATGGAAAAGAAAGAATCCAGAAAACAAGAAGAAAATGTTTTCTCATGTTTAATATTTTGTATGAGTTTTGCAAATTTCTCAAAATGACACCAAAACGAATAGATTCTGAAAATATTTTCTCTGAGTGATTTTTGTTCTGTTTGGGGATGATAATACCTGCACAAACTGAAACCACTTTGTATTGTTTTATTGGGAAATACAGCATATTTTTATTTGGGGCTTTTTGGGGCTTTTTTTCCCCAACATTTTTCTTAAAACTAAGAAAATGAATACACTTTTTGTATTCATGCCAAGGACTCACAATATATTTTTTTTCTCACCCCGTGTCTTAAAATGGCTATATTTTTTTAAGGAGGGTTAAATATGATATGATTAAGTAAGTTAGCTAAACCAAGCAACGAGGCAGACATTCTGCACCAATGCCTTAGACCCCACCAATCAAACAATCAATCAATCAATCAATCAATCAACCAGTCAGTCAACCTTTATTTATGGATCCCTTTACAACACTTAAAGTGACCATTGCTTCACAATAAAAATCAAGGCAATACAAAACATAAATCTAAGTAAAAACAAACTGTAGAAAATAAAGTGTTGTTACATTACAGAGTGTTAAAAGCCAGTCTGAATAAAAAAGTTTTAAGCCTAGATTTAAAAAGGCTAAAGACTGATGGTGCGCATGTCGGGGGGGGGGGCAGTTTGTTCCAGAGTCTGGGACCAGCGACAGAGAAGGCTCGATCCCCCCAGTGTTTGAGTCTGGCTATGGGGACTTCCAGCAGAAAGGGATTTGTTGACCTTAGAGCTCTGCTTGGGTTTCGGGGCAGACAGAAGCTTGGCCAAATAAAGAGGTGCCGGGCCATTTAGAGCTTTAAGAACAAAAAGTAAAATTTTAAAATCAATTCATGGAAGAAACAGGAGCCAATGGAGAGCAAAAAGATTATATGTTGACGTCTGGGTGTGTTAAAAACGCGCCACAGCGTTCTGTAAGGGCAGACTGGGAGACACCGACATAAAGTGCATTGCAATAATCTATTCTTGAGCTGATGAAAGCATGTATAGTCCTTTCAAGGTCGGTGTGATTTAAAGAAGGCTTTACCTTGGCTAAAAGACGTAATTGGTAAAAAATTGCTCTAACCACACTATCAATCAGGGAGTCACAGAAACAAGGTCATTACAGGATCAACTAGAGCTAATTTTTGGTTAACAGACGTCCGTTTCACTGTTTCCCCCAAACGTTAACTCATATTTCCAAGTCTTTAACCCCTGCACGGTAACGTATGTTATTGTGTCTAGTCAGAGAAGTAACCTATAAACAGCAATGACATTTTCAGGCCTGGAGGTGAACTCAGTGTACACACAAATCAATCAATACCTCCCTCAACAAATCAGAGCCATTACAAGATTTATGCCTCTCTGTCAGCGTGCCTGGCCTTGTGAAACTGCTGTAGAACACTGACATTTCCACCGGCAACGTAATCACAACGCTACTTACCCTCACACAAAGAACGCATTTTTTCACCCAAACGTCGGCGGTTTTTTGCAACTACACAAACATGAATGAGGACGGCAAAAGGAAAGCTCCAAGTTGAGCTATTTATCTGAGCGTGTGAACACAAGACTGATCGAAGAAAGTGTTTCAAAACAACGCATTTTTCTGTTCACTTCCACACAATGCAAACCTGAATTCATTTGTTTTGCTCGAACTGCTGTTTTCCCATTGCTTTATCTGACTGATTCATTCATATGAGAAAAAGAGAAACATTTTGCACTTCTCTTGACATTTTTCCCCCCTCTGTGTCCTCAGGGATTTGCCGGTGACCTTATGGTGAGGAACATTCAGCTGAAGCATTCTGGGAAGTACGTCTGCATGGTTCACACAGAGCTGGACACGGTTTCAGCTGCTGCAGACGTGATTGTCAGAGGTATGCTAACAACGCTTTTGTCTATTAGACAGACAGATGAGTGAGAAATGGGGGATGAGAGAGAAGGGAGGACATGCAGTAAATTGTCATGACTCGAACTCACGACACTGCGGCCAGCTTGATAAAGAAAGTCACAAATGCACACCACTCACAGTATACAGGTGGATATAGCTCGCGTATCCACCATCAGATGAGAGCAGCGTGGGTGAGATATGACCGAATAAGTTGGAGTTTGACAGAAAGAAGCTTCTGAAAAAGTTTTTGGCTGGGCCGTTTTACTTTATTTTGAGGTAAAGTAGGTAACTCTTCATACTTCTGGGCAAAGCCAAAGATCATAGAACTGCTTCATGTAAAAATAAGTCTCTGAATAACTTTTTAAAAAAATCCACTGACTGTGTAGATGGGAGCTTTGAAACTGAAAATGAATTTTAAATATTTATGAACACCTAGTACTTCTTAGAGCTGAGGTAATTCTATAATGTAATGTTTTGTGTAAAGGGCGAGGCAGATACAGTGAATCTTCATCACTAAAACTTCACTACTTTACAAACTATCACAACGGCATTTTCTTGCATTGTATTTTGAAAAGCAAACTTTCCTTTTATTACATCTCAGTGATTCTCATAGGGTTCCGTTCACTAGCAAGGACCACGGCACAACAATGGAATATGCGAGAATGTTTATTGATAATAGTGATTATGATGGATCGATGATAGATTGATTAGAGTTGGCTGGGTAGAGACTCAGGATGGGGGCTCTGTCTCGGGTAATGAGCCCAGCCAATTCAGAACCCCCCCTCCTTAGATGGTGATGTGTTACGGTGATGATGCTAGAGACATGGGGTGGGAGGGCGGGGTCGAGAGAGTAGAGACAACAAGATATGCTGGGAAAGGCTTGTATAAATTGGGCTTCTGGGTAATTAGAGGTGTGATTAAAGAGTGGAGGCGTGGTTGCTGGAGGAGTAGGAGGTTGAGGCGTGGTCCAGCTCCCAAACCTCAGTCAATGATTAACATCAACTACATTTTTTGCAGACTTGTGTCTTTTGGCTCACCTCGTTCTCTCCACTCTCTCTCACAGTTTCAGTTGATTTCAGTCATGATGTGTTAGGATCACTGCAAAATAAGTTATAGCTCCATAAAGGTATAATGTATGAAAACATTTTCTGAATCTAAAAAGGTTTTATTGCCATTGTCAGTGAACAAAATTCACAAACATGAAAAATAGATATAGACTAAGTACTTTGACTGAGTATATACACAAAAGTTTGTTTTGTTTTACACCTAGCTAACTAAACATGCGTTTATGGCCCCCATCCAAAGGATTTTACGTAAATCATGGTCTAATCCAGATCACAATTTGTGCAGCCATCCCACAGGGAGTATAGCGCTACTGTTTTGCTCAGCTGAAAATCTCACATTGCACATTTCATCTGGTGTTGTCGCTGTACCTAATTTCATTGAGATCCCAAATGAAAACCCAAGCCTTGTTTTGTGATAGCCCAGCTCATTATATTATACAATACTTTTGTTAAATCATGGTTCATCTGCTCAGACTTGGATGATCCCTACGCTTTCGTCTTTCTGTTTGAAGTACACAACCTTCTGAGGAAATAAAGCTCAGAACACTGAACTTTTTAAAACGTTTAACAAGAACCTTGTTTTTTTTTGTTTTCAAGGCAAGATCACCTAACATAACCTGTGTTAGCCTCACATAACCTGTGAGAGCATTTCCTGCTGTACTGGCGATTTGTCCAGAAGAACTTAAACTGAAGTCAAACAAATCAAAGTTCCACTGCGACATTGTCAACACAGCAAAATAAAGAAAGGTCCAAACCCAAAGATGCATTTGAGTGGGTTTATTAGACACAATAAGAGGTTAAAAATCTTAAGGTTAGGTAATCTTTAACTTGATAATTACTTAACTAAATTAGTAGAAATACTATAAACAATGAAGAAAGTTAATATAACAAAATAATAACTTTGGAATTTAATTTTTTTTTTAAACATTAGCAAAACATAAATAGCTCCAACATGGAACTCAGAATGTAAAACAGTAGAATTATAGTTCAGTCTAATTGATTTAATCAAAATAAAATCTAAATCTAAATCTATTATAATTAGCATTGTAGGTGAAAAGATTAGAGGTTCTGTTCCTTTGTCCGCAGTGGCTCGATACTCCCAATAGAAACTCTTACATCTCCACTTTCCCCGAATGCACCTTGTTAGCCGTGTTTTAAATTGCACACCTGCTGTAGGGTGGCACTGGGATCGCTGAGTCTGTGTCTGTTTGTGGTACATACAGGACCTCCAGGAGCGCCAGAGAGCCTTGTGGTGAGCGACATCACAGACTCAACAGTGCAGCTGCTTTGGGGAGCCGGGCCGGACAACCACAGCCCTGTTACAACTTACATGGTGCAGGCCAGAACACCCTTCTCCATCGGCTGGCAGAGTGTTCGTACAGGTATAAGAGCAACACAGCAGCGGAAAAGTGGTGTAGTCTTGGTTTTGGTCATGATCTAGTTGGGGTTTAGTTCTGGTTTAGTCAAAATTCAGTTCCTGATTTAGTCCCAGAGTCGATGTGGTGTGGGAGCAAGTGTGAACGCACCCTTTCACTCTTTAGAAGCTGGACCATGAGGGAAAATTGGTTAGTGAACCCAACAATAGAAACAGAAAATTGAAATCTGCCCATTGGACAAATGTTGAGTGAATATGTTCCGCACTCATCCAAGTTGCTTCTTCCGTTCAGAATCCAACAATAACTTAAGGCTATTAATCCAACAATAACTTAAGGCTATTCACCTTATTCCGGAATCCTTTCTGGGCGCCGCCATACGATGTTATCTGTCTTCCGGTTGTATTAGTTAACATTCCTCTTAATAAACAACTCATTTGATGTTTTCCAGTCAGGTTTTAGACCTCATCACAGCACTGAGACCGCTCTTGTCAAGGTGACAAATGACATCCACCTGAACTGACGCGGCAAAGTCTCAGTCTTAACGCGGGCAAACCAAAGCCTGAGTGGCTTAATTCTTTGAGATCTGTCGTGATGCTTTTGGGACTGTCTTACATGGAGATCCTCTTACAGAGACTGGGTGGAGGACTGGGCACTGGGCATCTAAACTGGCACTGTCTTAAATTGGTTAAAGTCCTATCTGGAAGACAGGAAATTCTTTCGAAATTGGAAACTGTGTCTCAGTAACCAGATGCCCCTGAGACACACTGTGGGGTGCCCCAAGGGTCAATCCTGGGACCCCTTCTGTTTAACCATGCTACATGCTGCCGTTAGGTCAGTTGATACGCAGCGAAAATGTGTCCTATCACAATTACGCAGACGACTCAGATCTATGTTTCACTGACGGCAGGTGAATATGGACCTGTGGATTCACTCTGTCACTGCATCCAACAGATCAGTGTGTGGATGCAAAAACAACTTTCTCCAGCTGAACTCAGACAAGACTGAAATCATCGTCTTTGGCCCACAGAAACAAAGAGAAATTGTTAACTGTCACCTCCAGAGTCTCGCTCTAAAACCTACACATCAAGTTAGAAATCTGGGGGTAATAATGGACTCAGATTTGAATTTTAACAGCCACGTCAGATCAATCACATCAGCAGCTTTTTACCATCTAAAAAACATTGCCAAAATCAAAAGTATAGTGTCTAAACCAGACCTGGAGAGACTTATCCATGCGTTTGTCTCTAGCCGATTAGACTACTGTAACGGCCTGCTCACTGGCCTCTCCAAACGAGCTGTAAAACAGCTGCAGTACATCCAGAACGCCGCTGCTCGGGTCCTGACTAGAACCAGGAAGTACGATCACATTAGTCCTGTGCTCAGGTCTCTGCACTGGCTCCCTGTGGCTCAGAGAATAGACTTCAAAGCAGCTCTACTTGTATACAAGTCTCTCCATGGCCTAGCACCAAAGTACATCTCGGACATGTTAGTGCCATATGAACCATCTCGGACTCTGAGGACCTCAGGGACCGGCCTCCTGCTGGTGCCCAGAGTCAGGACTAAACATGGGGAATCTGCATTTCAGTTTTATGCAGCTAAAATCTGGAACAGTCTTCCTGAGGATGTGAGACAGGCCGCTACTCTGGCAATGTTCAAATCTAAACTAAAAACTGTTTTGTTTGGCTGTGCATATGACTGAAATGCTTTTCTTTGCACTCTTCTCTTTTATGTCTTGAACTAAGATAGCCTGAAACCTCTGATTTCCTTTCAAGGTTTTGTGCCATGTCTTTGTGATTTTAATGCATTTTTTCCTGTTGTGTGAAGCACTTTGAATTGCCTTGTGTACGAATTGTGCTCTACAAATAAACTTGCCTTGCCTTGCCTTGCCTTGCCATGGGGCTCCCGATATCGAGAGAAAAAAAATTCTACACAGACTAAAAAAACGTTTTCGGGCCGCCCAGGGAATCGGTGCATTGTTGACTTGTTGGTCATATGAACATTGGATATTTTACACAAATCAATCTACTCTATAGCATGTTTTAGCGGCGAGACTGTTCCCTCGGGAAAAGTGGGCAAAGCAATTTTTTTTCTCTCCCCATTTTTTTTTTGGGTGTGAAAATAAGCACAACAACGGGATTGTCCAATATGCAAGATGTTTTATTATTTCATTTAATAAAATTCATAGATTGATGTGAGACAATGTAATTTCGAAAGCTGTTTTTGCAAAATACACTTCCATAGGGCCATCAAAATCAGCCCTTAAAGTAGCTAGTATCTAGAGGCAAAAAAAATATATATATTTACACCAATTTCTTGTTGACTCAAATACTAATTATACATCTTTTTTTTTATCAAATATCAACTAAATTAATACATATTATATTTATTTGTCAGAATTATATGGATGCGTGATGAAAAACTTAGTTTATTTATTTTTCTTACATGTATGTAAGTAAACTACAGACATCAAATTGATGTCTCTAAATGTAAAATAATTTCCTTTTCACCTCTCACTGTCTCACTGTAACTTTTGCGTTTGATTCTCAAAGGTCCTCTTACTTTTAACTTTAAAATGAATCCAAAATATACTCCAGACATCTGAACTTTGTGAAACTGACGGTTTGTTAGGATTTAATAAAAAGGCAACTGTTAACAGATTAATTTGACTTAATAAACTTTGTTTGACTCTCTATAAACAGTTCCAGACCCAGTTTCTGGACACATTCTGCAGGCAACAGTGAAGGACCTAAGCCCTTGGGTGGAGTATGAGTTCAGGGTGGTTGCAATCAACAATGTGGGCATTGGTGAGCCCAGCCTGCCTTCCAAACAGATCCGGACTAAAGCAGCAGGTATGGAATCCCACAACTAAGTAATAGACAATAATTCTTTTAGTAATGGCACAAATGGTAATGTTCTAGGCAAGAGGGAATCAGAACATCTTAACATTGTTTTGAAATTCCATGACACTTCAAGGTCAAAAAGAACATTGGAAGAAACGGTGAAAGATGTACAGTGAAACCTGTGTGCCTAATGCAGGAGAATGTATTTTGTCTTAGATAGTTGTATAAGTGATCCTGACATAAGCCTGCACACCATCTGACTGCTACGGTGTACAGGTAATTCTATCCTGTAATTCTATCCAAGTTGTTGAATCGCCCTGGAACAAGTCTCCTGTAGAGCTGCACAAGTCGGGCTGACATGAGGAGTAAAAGCTGCATGGTACATTGGCGCTGATGCCTTTGTCAACACAGAGCTAATTCCTGGCTGAGTATCTAACCTGTGCTGTGTAAATGAGTGGTTCTGCAGGGACAGCTGGGATCATCTCCTCTACCTGATTTCATCGGCACCAAATCCAAATCTTACACAGTGTATGCGCTGTCTGTGTCTGTGCAGCTCCTAAGGTGGCGCCACTGGGTGTGAGTGGTGGTGGAGGAGCCCGAGGAGAACTGGTGATTGTGTGGGAGGTAAGAAAGCTCAGGTTTCATCACTTAGAATAAACATTATCTATCTGTATATAGGCTAATTGCAATAATAGTTTTTAATCTCTGTATTCAAATATTAAAGTCAGAAAATGACGTAATTTTATTATTTTCTGTTAATGAACAATAATCTAATGCTGTGTTGAGCATGTGTTTTTTTTTCTATAAATATTAAACGTCATTAGTAATTGATCTGGCCAATGTTTGCTGAAGTGGTTCAGAGAGTCTGTTTTCCCCTGTTTCCGTGTAGTGCTTTTAATTGGAGTATTTGTGATTTGCTGCCTGCTGACTCTTCCGTTACTGTAAATTTCACAGTTATAAATCTACCAGTAGGTGACAGTTTGATGCGTTTTGGATGTGATTCAGTACTAGCTGTCCTGCTCTCTGTTCTCTGGAGTTGCTCAGACATAAAACACAGTTGCTGCAAGTCTTTATAGAGTTTTTTAATTACATTTGTGCACACAGTTTGGGTCAAAGACCTTTTGTGTGTTTCCCTCAGCTGGTTCCAGAGGAACAGCAGAGCGGTGAGGACTTTGGATACATTGTGGCGTTTCGACCTTTGGGCAGTAGCACCTGGATCCAGTCTGTGATGGCCTCTCCTGATGCATCTAGATATGTGTACAGGAACGACAGCCTGCTGCCCCTGTCTCAGTACGAGGTGAGAGTGGGCGTGTTCAACAGCCAAGGGGAGGGGCCCTTCAGCCGCACCATCACTGTGCTGTCTGCAGAGGAAGGTGAGTAGGACATGTGAATGAGGAATGCTCATTGTTAACAGTAAAAATGTATTCTCTATGCTTCTCCCTCAGAGCCGTCTGAAGCCCCTTCCAGAGTTTGGGCTCGCTCTGTGTCGTCCTCAGAGATCGAGGTGTTCTGGGAGTCCATTCCCAGTGGCTCTAGCCCTCAGAAGATCATTACATATGAGGTAACATATACCTTTAAATAATATAGTGACTGGGCCCATTTAAACATGCAGTTGACATTAATCTTAGCGTGGGTGACAATACAATAAGCTGGCATTGACTTAAATATGCCTGCCCATGGCGACAACACTGAAAAATGTCAGCACTGTGTTTGTTTGAGCTGTAGGTTTTTCACAGAGGAATCTAGAGGGATGAATAGGTCTGTTGGTAGCGATGCCAGTTTCCCAAAGAGCTTTACAGTCTCCCATGAACACAGCTATTAAAAATAAGAAGTGTGAACAACATACAGCACTTCCCTCACAACAAACTCTCATATGGGATGTGGTCTGGAGCGACTTAGATAAAAATACCACCCATGGATAAGTCTCTCGTCCATTACATGGTGGGCAGTGCTCAGGTGGTCTGACCTTTACCTTTTAGCGGGTGAGGGCTTTGTTGGGCCACAACATGGAGCAAGACAACAATAAACAAGCACACAAAGCAATGTAGCTCAGCTTCGCCTGTGGTTGCTCTTTTTCAAGTAGTTTGTGTGCTTGTATTTCACTGAGCTGTCAGCCTTTCAGTTTTAATAAACCTATTCATCACCATCAGCTATATATTATTGTCATACTTTTTTCTGTAAAAAAAACACACAGAATGTAATATAACCAACTGTGAATGTAAAACAATGTTTAAACAAGACAAGATGTTTTAGCCGAGATTTACGAAGTTTTTACCTCAACTTTTGATGTACATGCATTTAAACTCTAACACCTCTCAATAAAACACGGGCTGCTCACCCAGAATCACTTCTGAATTCTGATGATGTTTGTCTTGGCCTCTTCTCTATGTATGTTTGATTGGACAGCTTCACTGCTGTTGCTGTAACCCTACCCTCATTGATTTGACCCTGTGGTTTGGACAAATCAGAGGATCCAAACAATACGCCTGTCACATACTCAATACTGCTTTGTTATGGACATAGAGTCGTTTAGGTGAATTAAAGTGTGACCTGCAGTTCACAACTACAGAAAAAAATGTATGTATTATGTGCTCTCTCAAGTCAAGTCACTTGGACTTTACATGAGCAGCTAAAGCAGTAGTATGTCTTCCAAAAATAAAAGTAATAAAGGAAAATACTTTCATCTTAGTTTAGATCAGATTTGAATGGTAATTGTTCATGTCTATGAGGAGTTTTCTCTGGAAAATGAGAAAATGAATGTATTTGTTACATTTTACTCATGAGCAATACCTACTTTAGTCTTAAAGGAGTCTTTACAGTACAGTAAATGTATAGCGATAGTGATTTAACAACAAATTCAACTTGGTTTCAGTTGAGCCAACCGTCAGTCCTGTTAACTACCTCTCGACAAATGTTGCATTTATCTCTCAAGACCTTGCTGATACTTTCCCATAATAACCACCCTTGCACTACATATTGAAATATTAATCACAGATTATCTTGCCCCTTGGACAGCCCCAGAGTTAAGTGCACCAGTCAGGAGATGCTTTGAAATATAGTACTTTAATGACAACCTCAAAGTATAAATGTAACGGATTTTAATTTGCATTTTTGTGTATTAGAAATGTGTAGCCAAATATAAAGTTTGTTTACATCTTTTGAGTCCCACCTTGAAAGTCTTTTGAAGGTATGTGTGTGTGTAGTCTTAGCAGAGGTGAGGCTGCAAACTGTAAGCTCACATTTTCTCTCCCTCTCTTCCCCAATAAATTGCTATAATTAAACCGCTGGTGGAGAAAAAAAAAAATAAGAAAAAGAAAACCGTTTCAGATGCATCTGTTATCAGCAGCTCCAGGCCCTGTCGCTAATCTGCCTTTCCCAAGCAATATCCCTGAAAGCCTGTGTGCAGCCAATTGGATAAGTAGCTGCTCTCAAACCATCTGGTTGACATTTTCTGTCTCATGTCGGGGTCATAAATGATCTCCTCCTGAATACAGATTGTGGCGAACCCCTTGTATAGTATTACTGATAGAGCATCACCTACTGCCTCAATGCTCATCAGGGCATAACAGCAAGAGGCTTAAAAGAGTATTCAGGCTTTGAGACTGTGTTTTGATTATTATGTAATTCTTGTTTTTGTAACATTTGATCTGGTCAGAGTAAATTTCATCATCATTTAAGGCGCACAATGTAACTTTTCGGATAGAGGGTCTACCATAGACGTTTTTCACATATTAAATGCGGTGTTCAATTCTCATTGAGTATATTATTTGTATGTAAAGGAATGTTCAATTTAACGTTACTATGAATGTCTGTGAGGTCCGCCACCGCCAACGCTGGTTTACATTACAAGATAATATTGCTCCGCTTGGAACGTTCCATTTAGTCAGACCAAACATAGAAAAACCTATAATCATTTTTTTTAATTGAGAATGAGGTCAATTCCCCACAGATCTGACATATTCAGGATATCTCTTTTCCTGTCTGCTCTGTGTTGCTCAAACCCAGCTTAATTTTTATTAATAAGCTCACTATCCCTCTTCTATAGCGATCCATCTCACAGGTACGAGACACCTTTACACCAAAACTTTCCTAGCTCTATCCAACCTCAACTTTACCATTGCCACTTTCATCAGTTTTCTACACCATTGGTTTTCACTATATATAACAGCAGTCAGTTAAAGTGTGTGTCTTTGTCGTAGGTCGTGTTCTGGGAGGACGGCTCAGAGGTAAAAGATGCAGAGAGAGTGAGGGTGACCAACAGCACAGCTCGCCTCACCGCTCTGAAGCCTAGTACAGTCTATCTGATCTCAGTCAGAGCCCAGAACAGTGCAGGACTGGGACCCGGGAGTGCTGCTTTACATATAACCACCAAGAAACCACGTAAGTCCTCACAATAGAATACAGGCTTTACTTTACAGTTTTAGACACATTTAAGGTTTCATCAAGTTATGAACTGACTACTTACTTATTATTTACCTTTACCAGCGATTTAATGAAAGGACTTTTAAACAAAAAACAAATCCCGAATGTAGAGCATTGTTGCACTAATATCCCATTAGATTAAGTGAACTAAAATTCATAGTTTGACAAGCCTTCCCTTGAAGCAGCTTGAAGTCAGGATTTAAATGGTTTTCTGCATTTTTACACAATTAAATAGCAAATTCATAATATGCAGTTTCTATTTACCTTTAAATACCTTTTGTTACTGGGCTACGTCTACACTTTCTCTGGAAGCCTGGCACTTGATGTAGTAAAATGTGTCTTGCCTCCACACTGTGATTAAATCAAGCCTGACCGCGGGGTTAGTCTTGCGCTTACTATTGATGACTTTAATTTATGCTTTCATTTGTAAAATGTGTTTCTGTGTAATTACACACAGCACCAAGTCAGCCTCCGGGGAACATTGAGTGGAACCTGACCAACTCCAAGATCTTTCTAAATTGGGAACACGTCAAGGCGCTGGAAAATGAGTCTGAGGTGACTGGATACAAGGTGAGTGCGCCTGAGAAAGCCCATAGTAGAGAAACAAATAGCGGCTTGGAGCTGTCAGCCGTGTGAATGACTTTCTCATTGCAGTAGATAGATAGAGCCAGCACTCTGGTGTCACATTATGGATTGGCCCATTCTGGCCTGTCAAAATTAAAAGATCTGGCCCAGGTGATAAAATGAAGACATCATAGCCCAAAGTAATACAGCATCCCTCAGCTGTGACACTCATGCATTGTACCACATCAATGTAGCATACTAGAGGAAACAGCCTCTTTATGATTAAACTACAAATATTCATTCTGCAAAGATGCAGCTTTGATAAACTCTCCATACGTGTATGAGGCAAGGACAGTTCTCACATTCAATTATGTCATAATCTGAAATCCCAGTATACTGTTTATCTTTTGGAACATAACTAAATGATGTTTTGTTCAGGTTGTGTATCGTCCAAACTGGAACAGTAGAACTTTGGTCCTAGAGACCAAAAGACCCAGCGTAGAGTTACATGTCCCATCTGGGGACGACTACCTCATAGAGATTAAAGCACTGACCGAAGGAGGAGATGGAACCAGCAGTGGGCCCATTCGCATACCAATGATGTCCAGTAAGTGAAACATTCTGCTTGGATTTTACTTCCATTGCCCCTCTGTTGAACACAGATACAAAGATTAAAACTTGCATTGGACTGCCAGTGAAATTATTTTTTTAAAAAATCTAATTCTTCTGTTTTCACAGGTCTGAACTCGCAGGGACATTGTTTTCTAGTTCCACTTCACGCCACCTTTGGGGCTGTTTTTATAGTTTTATCTATAAATTTGTAGCCACTGAACTGTTTGTTTTTGCATCTCAGAGGAACCTACATTTGGATCATATTGAGATGTTTTTTATTCTTTATTCTGAGAGTATACTACATTTGCCATATAGCCGCCTAAACCCAGTCTATGGTTTTCAGATGTAATGATGAATTTATTGTTGGTTACAATGATAAAGCATTAGCTCTGCTGCTACAGCTCCTCACCGACTCTCAGGCTGAACTGCTGCTCTTTACATTACACTCAAAAGGGACACAACAGACATTCTGTTGGGTTAGATGCAAAAGACCAGATAGTGCTTTTGTCAAAATACATTGCCTTATCCTATCTACTTGTCCTTTGCATTTACAGTTATAAATCATGTATTTGTAATGAAAGACTTGAAGAATGTATCTTTTTATTTATTTATTTTGTGTTAAGTGTGTTAAATTAATGTTGTTTAGTTGTTTTAAATGTTACTAGTAAATTACAAATGTATTGATTAATTCACAGGCCTGTGGGATCATAGGGTAAACGATAACTGTTATTTATTCATAAACATTTATTGAATGTGTAAAAAATGTGGAAGGTAATAGTTTTTAATGTTTGAATTGTCTAAAGGCTGGTAAGTTAGTTATAACTTTTTTGAAAGTCAGTTTTTCTGTAAAAAGAAACATTTATGTTATATAGATAAGGTTTGTTAATAAAAAACACATACATCATGTCAACATTGACAATGTACATTATATTTCCATTCAAATAAAACCTAAAGTTAGTAGCATTAACAGTATCTATTGATTTCAGTCTATAAATATATCTTCTGAAATCTTAGCTAAATTAATTTGATGTTTGTTTGTTTGTTTGTTTGTTTGTTTGTTTGCTTGCTTGCTTGTTTGCTTGTTTGCTTTGTTGTTTGAATCTCAGTGTCACATATTACATATTTTACTATCCATTTTTGTGTGGTAATTTATCATGTTTTGTATTTGTTCGGTTTGTTATTTACAATTAATGCGCTACCTCCCTCATTCCTTTATTCTTCCACCCATACGGCATTTTTTGTTTCATTATGGGGATATCCGTCATTTGGTTCTAAATCTGCTGTAAATGAGGACTGGAATACAGACGAACTGTAATGTACAAATATCTCTGTGAGATGAAAACCTTAGTAAACTTTCATATTGAAATCCTTAAACGTGTGTGTCTTTGGCTCTTTTACCACTAAAACAACAGTATAAGAGAAAAATACAGAATTTGCTTGTTACTGTACATGTGGAAGTCCTGTTCAGTTAAGGCTGACATTGTGTGGAGTTACTGTCACAACCTGGCTCTGGGCCGCGACAATGACTAAAGCTCTGAATAACTAACAAACAGATAACTAACCAGTTATGTGTGTGTGTGTGTGTGTGTGTGTGTGTGTGTGTGTGTGTGTGTGTGTGTGTGTGTGTGTGTGTGTGTGTGTGTGTGTGTGTGTGTGTGTGTGTGTGTGTGTGTGGGTGGGTGGGTGGGTGGGTGGGTGGGTGTGGGTGGGTGTCGGTGAGTATATGGTGATATGGTGAGACATAGCAAAGTGGAGAATGAAAAAGAAGGAAAAGAAAACGAAGGGTTGGTGCCATGCTTTAAAGGTACTACACAATCAAAAGAACAGGGTCATGACAGTTGCACACAAAGACAAAAAAGAAAGGAACTGGGATAGTGGAAGTAGATTACATTGAGTGTATGGATTTATTTGACATCTTACTCATATGTTTCATTGCAGGTTTGTCTTAGTCAGCCAGGATTGGATTGTAATTGTATTCCCCTCAATGTTAATCTCATTGTGAGTCATATATTTATGTAATATATTAATCTCTTAAAAACATAAATGTTATGCACAACATTTTCCTCTTCTTCAATCATGTTGGCTACTCCAAGTTTCTCACACCAACAAAAACACAGGCACATTGCTAGTGTGTGTCTCTCAACAGTAGGATATAGTGATTATCTGGCCCTTTGAGATAAGTGGTATACAGTATTGTTACTATTTTATTTTTCTCATAAACACAGACACATTCACGTTTATCAAATGTCAACAGAGACAACATTCCATGGATTGTCTCAGGTATGAGAGCAGATTGAAGACTACACTGTAAACTAACGGTACATACTCGGTGGAGAATGATATCACTCTTGGAGATCCAGCTTGAGCCAATTAAACGAGTGATGGATTTGAGCCTTATCCGCCGCATTAGTCTGGGGAGTAGAGATCAGGAGCAGCAGAACCCAGTCTCATCTCATCTCATAATCTCTGTCAGAAACGCATTGATTTCTTGTAAACACACATGGATGGCTGCACTTGCTTTTAACACTTAAATTTCTGAGGTATCATATTGGATAGAAACCTCATATAGACTTCGAATGAAATAAGTATATATATATTATCAGTCAAAATATTTACATTCCATATAAATTCACAAAACGTGCATCTAAAAACATTCAAATATGCCAGTTACAAAGCAATGGAGCTATTATTCCTATATGCACGGCTAGTCCGTTCCTTTTATGGAGTGATTGAAGAGTTGTTTGCGTCAGTTTATTGTAAAACATGTCATCTCACTCCATTATGCACATTGGTTGTTAAAAAAAGAAATCAGGAAAGTGGCTGATTTTTTTTCTATTATGAATATAGAATACAAAAATAAAACCCGAGGTCAACGCAAAATGACAGCAATAAAAGAAGAAGCAGAACGGTGAATTGGTAAGCTACAAAAAGGAATAGCTACATAAAGTTAACAACAGGCTTTGAAAGTGTATTGAAAATATGCTTGACATGCTGATATGTGACAATGTGGTTGCATTTTTCTAGACAGATTTTCAAAGGTGGTGGAAAAACTCAAAAGTTAATAGCTTTCCTCTGTTTGTTTGACACATGAGTCTGAGAGAAAATGGGGATCAGCCCAACCAGGCGCACCAATCCATGTGTGTTATGGACAACGTGAGGGAAGCTGACATCTGTGTGACTGCTCAGACAGGCAAAGTCTGTGTCAGGGATGAGGTAAGTCTGCACCAAAACACATCTACAACACTCGGGAATCTGTCAAGCAATGTTGGAAGTGGCAAATCAGAACGTGTGTGATGTGCAGGCTGGTTATTAGTGGCATTTAGTTATAGGGTCAAAACGATCACCTTGTTGATTCTATGGCCATTTTAATTTTATTATATATTTCCCCGGCCCCAGATGAGCGGAAGAATATGGATGAATTTTTTTGAACAACATTTTTGGTGTTCATTATATATTCTATCTATTTTCTGAACTAGAACGCTGTTCACAGCTTCTTTATGAGTTGAACTGAATATACGTAAATGGCAATGGTATGCTATTTATTACAAGGGGTAAAAAAATGTAATAGGCTCTGTTTTATAGAGAGAATTGGAATTTTCTGAGCTCTCAAGCCTCAAAAACAGAACAATAAAGGATGACAAACATGCAATAATCACTCTAAATAACTATAACATGGGTAAAAGGGTACTACTTAATTGTGCGTATGTTTCTTTTAATAATAACGTTTTTTGATTTTTTTTTTTTAAACAGTTTGAATGTATCTAGATATCGCTAAAAATCATAAAACTAAAAATCATAAATCATGAACATATAAGCGACTGAAACTGTACAAATATTATGTAAAAGAGTCAGTCTGCATTTTATATACACACTCCAGTCTCCTGGTCTTGCATTATTGATTTCTGAAGCATAGAGCTGTTACTCCAAGCCATCGTCTCATAAATCCTCCATGGCCCTACTTTATTTAAACCAAATGTCTGAGATTTATACTTGTGTCTGAGCTCAAGCACACCTCAAGCTCTTACTTCACAGTCACAAAAGTAATACCCTCTTATCTCTTAGGGTCCGTCATGTGACTTCGGGCATGCCCATTAATGCATGTATGCCATTAACCTTTGGGAATCCAGTGGGACCAAGATGCTGCTGTGTTGATCGTGCATTATTGATGATGAAACATAAGTTCATGTGCAATTGTCAGTGGTCCATGTGTATTACAGTATATATACTGTGTATACAATGCGCACCAATGTTGCTTCTAATAGTTTCGAAGCTTCAATGTTTATTGTGCCCGCAAAATCTTATCCTTTGTAGACTGGTTCTTTAATCTGCTCTGTCAATAGTAGTATTTATTCATAAATGATGCTTTCATATATTAGTAAGCACACACACTTATACAGTGTAGCAGCATGTTCTCCTAACATTAGACCATGATATAGAAGACTTTGTTCACCAAATATTGCCACTCTCAATCTATTGACATGTATGATCTGCTGGTATGTGGATTTTCTTTGCAAATGTCACACATGTCCCATTGTATATATACTTAATAGTCCGCCTGTCCGCCCGAAGGAGCTCTCCTTCACTGTGGAACTCCCACAGGTTTCTACTTTTTCCCAAAGAGGTTTGGTAGTTTTTTCTGGCCGAGAAGGGGGGTCCAAGGACAGGGGAGCTTGGACCCTCCTGTGTCTAAGGACACAGGATGCAGGGACATTTCCAAGTCCCTATGAACATTGTTTATTTGGGTTTTTTTTTCCACTGTAGCCCCTCGAGGCAACTACTGTTGTGATTTTGGGCGTAACAAAAATAAACTGTATTGAATTGAATTGAAGGAACTTAGGCCTATAAGAACTTGGTCCGTGACAAACTGGTCACGAATTCACAATCAAGTAAACAATATTCAGTTAAGAGTTATGACCTGGGAAATGTTTAGATTGGAGGCCTGCTCTTTAAATCTAGTCCAATAAATGAGTAACTGGTGCTTAATCTGTTTTCAATTCAATTTATTTTGGATGGATAACTGTCCCAGCATCCCCGGTCCTTAGACCCTCCTACTTGGCGAGGAAAAATGGCAAAGATGGTCCTGTGTCTGCGTAGGTTTCCTCCGTTTTCCCCTACCACTAAAAACCTGTGTATGAATGAGAGTGTGTTGTGAGAGTGAATTCGGGACAAAATAAATATGAATTTAATGTTGTTGTTTTTTTAAACCTGTGAGAAAAGAAGAAACCTCAGGAGAACCACAGTGAAGGAAAGCTCCTACTCTCACGGACAGACAGGCTGCAGATGCTTCAGGACTGATGCGCTTCCATTTGCAGACTGACTCTGGAGCCAGAACTACTCAGGAGAAGAGAGCGTTTATCTAGCAAGACAGTTAATCCAAGCAAATGATAAGCCGTTCATCTAGAGTAGAGAGCGTTCCTCCAGGCATTGAGGAGCATCTAGATCTACAAGTCAGGGCCGTGAGATGGGGCATCTAACATCCACACCCCACTGGAGCAGCATCAGCAGTGTCTGAAATTGTACCACTCTCCTCTGGTAGTGGAAGAAGGGGAAAAAAACATGTGAACAGCAATGAACAGACTACAGGTAAACTCAAATATTAAATATTGTTGATTGGGAAAGTAGGTGGAAGCAGAAGATAGTGCTCAAGCTGCCATACTTCCCCCAGCATTACTCCCATGCAGCGTAGCAAAGAAACTGTAGGTTTTTATTTCTGCTCCTTACTGGCCTGATCATAAACTATTTCAAGGAGGGACATTTAAGCCTGGTCTTAAATGAAGAGACTGTGTCGGCTTATTTAACATGGACAGGAAGCTGATTCCATAACACAGGAGCTTGATAGCTGAACGCTCTACCTCCTTCTGTGTTTTTAGACACTCTTCAGACCACCAGACGTTTAGCATTTTGAGAGCAAACTGCTCTGTTTGGATGATATAGTAGTATAGCAGCATAGAAGTATAGCATCTTTGAGGTTGATTGAACACATATTAGTAGAACAAATAAAGCAATTAAACAAATATTGCTCTAACCCCTAAAGGCTAAACTGGCGCATCTACACTCACAAGGCTACAGTAAAAGGAGGCTACACAATCATAACACGAACACATGGCATCCACGCAGTTCGAGCACATCGCGTACAGCAGATCAATCTACACACACACCCCAACAAACTGGAGCACAAGTGGTGACAGCCAGGTCATCTTACATCGATTTAACTGTGGGACAGCTCCCTAGATTTGTCCAAAACGAGCAAAAACAAACATCTTATCTTGCTTCTCGGGCTAAAGTAGTGCTGTGCTGTCATGTTTGTTTATAATGTAATCCAATCTAATGTGCAAAGCTGAAACGGTTTCACGTCCAAAGACCATCCAGTGGCGGATCTACGGGGGCCTCTGGCCTCCCCCTTGCCACCCCAAACCACAAAGTCTTCCTATCGAATTTGATGCTTGTTTGATTGCACCCCCAATCCGGTACAAAGTAAACTCCATTCCGCGTATTCTGCGTGAAGGATCCAGTATTGAAAGAATTCCACATTTTTGGCACAACGCAACCATGAAGTTGTGCAAATAACTTCAAATAATTATGTGACCGGAGACATCCATAAGAAGTTAACATATTAACTCCATATCGTAGCATGAAAATGTATAATAAAAATAGAAGTACAAAATATTCAAGC
Organism: Chaenogobius annularis; assembly: GCA_015082035.1. Classification (NCBI taxonomy): domain Eukaryota; kingdom Metazoa; phylum Chordata; class Actinopteri; order Gobiiformes; family Gobiidae; genus Chaenogobius; species Chaenogobius annularis. The sequence continues at coordinate 3,105,753 of BJKM01000030.1, read as the reverse complement.
CAAGCCAAACCTAGCTAAACTAGAGCTAATACTGGCACATTTACAGAAATGTTGATTAATGTACACTGTCCCAGTTCAAATAAATTAATTATAATAATAATTTCAAATTACATCTTTAGGGCTGTAACAAATGATAATGTTATATCCTTGGGCTTTATATTGAGATAAGATAAGAGAATCTTTATTTGCTTGGTTCAAGAATCTAAATTAAATCGAAATATTTGTAAAAATATACTTTGGGTTTTTTTTGCATTATTTGAGCGTTTTTAATATTACATTTTTATTTATTTTTTAAACAGCAAACTCACAAGCAAGCAAAATGTTACCTTCAAGTCCATGATACTAGAAAGCACTATAACAGGGGTCCCCAAAAGGCGGCCCGCAAGCCAGGTCCGGGACCCCGAAGCAAGTTGGTCTGGCCCGCGGCCCAGTTTCCCATCATTAAAAATATGTTATTACATAAATGTAACATGCGTAAGGACCGTGTGCTCCGTGTGTTTTGAAGTCTGCTCGTTAACGAGAAACACCGGAGGACAGCGCGTTTTGCGGGCTTCGTCGTTGGATTGAAAGGTCTGCGTGAGTGCAAGGTACGTCAGACCCAAGCCCCCGGACAACAAAATGGCGCACAATTCAAGCCTATGGCGTGTGCTCATTGCAAGTCCCCGGAAGACAAAATGGCGTCCAATTCAAGCCTATGGCATGTGCTCATTGGCGCATGTCTCCAAAAAAGTTCCCTACTTCTGCGTTACTTCCTGAATAGAGAGTCTAGTGCCTCCCCTTTTGTGACGACATCGCCTTTTCGCTTTGGCGTCGGGAACGAGAACGGCGACAGCAGAATGCGTGAAAGACTCAGGACAGTTAGCGCGGACTTTTGGGGTCTGTCGTCTTGAAATGGTCTGGTTACGAAATGTATAATGATGAATTGTTATATCTATCTACAAATATAAAGGTATCATGTTGTAAAGCTCTGCTATTTAAGAGAATTATAACAAATGTTAAGATGAAAAGTCCGATTTAATTGACAACAAATTACATTTGCCCATCTAGAGGTTCTAATATCGTCACCCAGATAACTTTGTTTTTGGTTTGGATGTTTGTTTGTTATTAACGTTTAATTTATTCATGTACACAATATAATTTGGCCTATATGCACTGATTTCTTGCCACTGTTTGCTGTGCGATTTATATCAAACCAGAAGAAATAGAAAATAATGGTTTCTTTGCAGAAAGCATGAGCCGTGAACTCATGAATATCGTTCTTAATGCTTCTTTTTGTGTAGCTAAACATTAGCTTGTGTTAGCCTGTGTTAGCTTGTGTTAGCCTGTGTGAACTGGTGTAATCGTTCATTTACACTTCATATTAAATGATGTGTGAAAACGTGCGAAATGACATAAAACACGATTTACGTGTGTCGTTCACGAGGAGTGTGTGTGTGTGCCAGCGCAAGTACATGTTTGCCGTGACGTTAAAAATTTGATTTTTAAGGATTTTAGAAACGGCAAAAGAGTGACATTCCTTCTATTTTATATTTAGACTAAAAAGAATTTTGCACTTTTGGTAATTTTACAGGCCGAACTGTTTGAAATGGTTGGTGCCTGAGGCTGCAGTCCCGCGTAGCAGCCACTACTCAATTTGGATCGCGGACAGAGGGGGCGTGCCTTATCCAGTTAATACAATACATCCATGGTCATACCGCGGTGCGTATCGTTTCACATGTCAGGTTATGAAAGGCGGTCTCGTTCCGCGGAACATGTCCACTTTTGCTTTAGGCGCGTCTAAATTCATAAGCTAATTTCTCTGAAAGTACGTGTCAGATTGTAATAAAACACACATCATTTTACAGCTTAACGTGACTATGTAGGCGAAGGAAAGATAGAAATACATTATTTCTCAGGTGCAGATCCGTTGTCACCATTTTAGTGCTTTCAGGAACTTTTCCCGTTGTCCATTTCATTATGTTGCATGTATTTCAATGATCAGTCTGGGCTATTTTTAATAGACTGCAGCAGGTCAGAGAACTCCAAAAACATGCATGATACTGTGCATGTTGCCTAGTGACAGCTGCGTTTTGTCTTAGTGCACTAAATGCATAATTTTTTTGGAAGCGACTGCTTTTAATATAATTTGAACCAAATGTTCTAATGACATTTATTTTAAAATAGTGCTGTTTTAGTCCTGCTTTAGTCCTGCTTTAGACCTGGTTTAGACCTGCTTTGGACCTGTTTTAGTCCTGTTTTGATCCAGTTTTAGTCCTGCTTTAGTCCTGCTTTAGTCCTGCTTTAGTCCTGCTTTAGACCTGCTTTAGTCCTGCTTTAGACCTGGTTTAGACCTGGTTTAGACCTGCTTTGGACCTGTTTTAGTCCTGTTTTGATCCAGTTTTAGTCCTGCTTTGACCTGTTTTAATCCTGTTTTAGTCCTGCTTTAGACCTGCTTTAGTCCTGCTTTAGACCTGCTTTAGACCTGCTTTAGACCTGCTTTAGTCTGTTTTGGACCTGTTTTAATCCTGTTTTGTCCGTTTTGACCTGTTTAGTCCTGCTTTAGACCTGCTTTAGACCTGCTTTGACCTGCTTTAGTCCTGTTTTGACCTGTTTTAATCCTGTTTTAGTCCCGCTTTAGACCTGCTTTAGTCCTGCTTTGAGACCTGGCTTTAAACCTGCTTTAGACCTGCTTTAGACCTGCTTTAGTCCTGCTTTAGACCTGCTTTAGACCTGCTTTAGACCTGCTTTGATCTGCTTTTGGACCTGCTTTAGACCTGCTTTAGACCTGCTTTAGTCCTGCTTTGGACTGCTTTGGACCTTATTTAGTCCTGTTTTGATTCAGTTTTAGTCCTCTTTAGACCTGCTTTAGTCCTGCTTTAGACCTGCTTTAGACCTGCTTAGTAGACCTGCTTTGAGGACCTGCTTTAGTCCTGTTTAGACCTGTTTAGACCTGCTTTGGACCTGTTTAGTCCTGCTTTAGACCTGCTTTATACCTGCTTTAGTCCTGTTTTAGACCTGGTTTAGACCTGCTTTGGACCTGTTTACTTTAGACCTGCTTTAGTCCTGTTTACTGTATCCTGTTACCTGTTTAGTCCTGCTTTAGACCTGCTTTAGAACTGCTTTAGTCCTGTTTTTAGACCTGGTTAGACCTGCTTTGGACCTTGTTGTTAGTCCTGTTTTGATCCAGTTTAGTCCTGCTTTAGTCCCTGCTGTAGACCTGCTTTAGTCCTGCTTTAGTCCTGTTTAGATAACTGCTTTGGACCTGTTTTAGTCCGGTTTTTACCAGTTTTAGTTCCTGCTTTAGACCTGCTTTTAGTCCTGCTATTAGTCCTGCTATTGGACCTGTTTTTAATCCTTTGTAGTCCTGCTTTAGACCTGCTTTAGACCTGCTTTAAGACCTGCTTTAGTCCTGTTTTGGACCTGCATTAGTCCTGCTTTGGACCTGTTTTAATCCTGTTTTAGTCCTGCTTTAGACCTGCTTTAGACCTGCTTTAGACCTGCTTTAGTCCTGTTTTGGACCTGTTTTAATCCTGTTTTAGTCCCGCTTTAGACCTGCTTTAGTCCTGCTTTAGACCTGCTTTAGACCTGCTTCAGACCTGCTTTAGTCCTTTTGGACCTGTTTTATCCTGTTTTAGTCGCTTTAGACCTGCTTTAGACCTGCTTTAACGCTGCTTAGACCTGCTTTAGACTGCTTTGTTGCTTTACCTGCTTTAGACCTGCTTAGACCTGCTTTAGTCTCTGCTTTAGACCTGCTTAGACTGCTTTAGACTCTTAGTCCTGCTTTTAGACACTGCTTTGACCTATTTAGTCCTGTTTTGATTCAGTTTTAGTCCTGCTTTAGACCTGTTTAGACCTGCTTTAGTCCTGCTTTGGACCTGTTTAATCCTGTTTTAGTCCTGCCTTTAGACCTGCTTTTTAGTCCTGCTTTAGACCTGCTTTAGTCCTGCTTTTTAGACCTGCTTTAGACCTGCTTTAGACATGCTTTATGTCCTGTTTTAGACCTGGTTTAGACCTGCTTTGTTGACCTGCTTTAGTCCTGCTTTGAGACCTGCTTTAGACCTGCTTTTAGACCTGGTTTAGAACTGCTTTGGACCTGTTTTAGTCCTGTTTTGATCCAGTTTTAATCCGTCTCTTTAGACCTGCTTTAGACCTGCTTGCCGACTTTAGACCTGTGTTTAAACTTTCCTGTAGCTGTTTTGTCAGTTTTCTTGCTTAGACTTTAGTCGTGGACCTGTTACCGTTTAGTCCTGCTTTAGACGTAGCCTGCTTTAGACCTTGCTTTAGTCCTGCAACCTGCTTTAGACCTGGTTAGACGCTTTTGGACCTGTTTTAGTCCTGTTTTTATCCAGTTTTAATCCTCTTATAGACCTGTGCTTTAGTCCTGCTTTTGGACCTTTTTAATCCTGGTTTTAGTCCTGCTTTCAGACCTACTTTAGTCCTGCCTTTAGACCGCTTATAGACGCTGGCTTTAGACCTGTTTAGTCCGTTTAAGGACTGCTTTAGTCCTGGCTTTAGACCTGCTTTACACAACCTGCTTTAGACTGCTTTAAGTCCTGCTTTAGTCCTGCTCTTTGGACCTGTTTTAATCCTTGTTTTAGTACTGTTTTAGTCCTCCTTTAGACCTGCTTTAGTCCTGCTTTGGACCTGTTTTAATCCTGTTTTAGTACTGTTTTAGTCCTGCTTTAGACCTGCTTTAGTCCTGCTTTGGACCTGTTTTAGTCCTGTTTTAATCCTGATTTAGTCCTACTTTTAGACCTGCTTTAGGTCTGCTTAGTCCTGTTTTGGACCTGCTTTAGTCCTGCTTTAGACCTGCTTTAATTTAGACCTGCTTTAGACCTGCTTTGACCTGCTTTAGTCCTGCTTTAGACCTGCTTTAGACCTGTTTTTAGTCCCGCTTTAGACCTGCTTTAGTCCTGCTTTAGACCTGCTTTAAACCTGCTTTAGACCTGCTTTAGTCCTGCTTTTAGTCCTGCTTTGGACCTGTTTTAATCCTGTTTTAGTACTCGTTTTTAGTACCTGCTTTAGACTGCTTTTAGTCCTGCTTTGGAACTGTTTATCCCTGTTTTTACTGTTTAGTCCTAACTTTTAGACCTGCGTTGAGTCCTGCTGTGGACCTGTTTTATCCTGTTTTAATCCTGATTAGTCCTACTTTAGAACCTGCTTTAGGTCTGAACTTTATCCTGTTTTGGACCATGCTTTAGTCCTGCTTTAGACCTGCTTTAGACCTGCTTGTAGACCTGCTTTAGTTCCTGTTTTAGACCTGCTTTGGACCTGTTTTATCCTGTTTTAGTTCCTGGCTTTTAGACCTGTTTTAGACCTGGCATTAGACCTGCTTTTGGACCTGTTTTAGTCCTGCTTTGTAGTCCTGTTTTAACCTGCTTTAGCCTGCTTTAAGTCCTGCATTAGTCCGCTTTGGACCTGTTTTTAATTCCTGTTTTTAGTCCTGCTTTAGACCTCCTTGCTTTAACCTGGCTTTAACCTGCTTTAGTCCTGGTTTTGGACCTGCATTAGGCCTGCTTTCTGACCCTGTTTAATCCTGTTTAGTCCTTGCTTTAGACCTGCTTTAGACCTGTGTAGACCTGCTTTAGTCCTGTTTGGACCTGTTTTAATCCTGTTTTAGTCCCGTGCTTTAGAACCTGCTTTAAGATCCGCTTAGACCTGCTTTAGACCTGCTTCAGGACCTGCTTATAGTCCTGTTTTGGACCTGATTTAACCTGTTTTACTCCCGCTTTAGACCTGCTTTAGACCTGCTTTAACCTGCTTTAACCTGCTTTTAGACCTTGCTTTAGTCTTGCTTAGACCTGCTTCAGACCTGCTTTAGACCTGCTTAGTCCTCTTTAGACCTGGCTTGTAGACCTGCTTTAGACCTGCTTTAGTCCTTGCTTTGGACTTGCTTTACCTTTGTAGTCCTGTTTGATTCAGTTTAGTCCTGCTTTAGACCTGCTTTAGTCCGCTTTCGTCCTGCTTTGCGACCTGTTTTAATTCCTTGTTTAGTCCTGCTTTAGACCCTGCTTGTATCCTGCTTAGACCTGCTAGTCCTGCTTAGACCTGGCTTAGACTGCTTTAGACATGCTTTAGTCCTGTTATAACCTGTTTAAGACCTGCTTTGACCTGCTTTAATCCTGTTAGACCTGCTTGTAGACCTGCTTTAGTCCTGCTTTAGACCTGCTTTAGACCTGCTTGTAGTCCTGTTTTTAGACCTGGTTAGGACCTGCTTGGACTGTTTTAGTCTGTTTTAGTCCAGTTTTAGTGCCTGCTTTAGTCCTGCTTTAGTCCTGCTTTAGTCCTGCTTTAGTCCTGCTTTAGTCCTGCTTAGACCTCTTTAGTCCTGCTTTAGTACCTGGTTGTAGAACTGCTTTGGACCTGTTTTAGTCCTGTTTTGATCCAGTTTTAATCCTCTTTAACCTGCTTAGTCCTGCTTTGACCTGTTTTAATCCTGTTTTAGTCCTGCTTTTGAACCTGCTTCTTCCTGCTTTAGACCTGCTTTAGACCTGCTTTAGTCCTGCTTTAGACCTGGCTTTAGACCTGCTTTGGACCTGTTTTAGTCCTGTTTTTATCAGTTTTAATCCTTCTTTAGACTGCTTTGAGTCCTGCTTGCCTGTTTTAATCCTGTTTTAGTCCTGCTTTAGACCTGCTTTAGTCCTGCTTTAGACCTGCTTTAGACCTGCTTTAGACCTGTTTAGTCCCGCCTTAGACCTGCTTTAGTCCTGCTTTAGACCTGCTTTAAACCTGCTTTAGACCTGCTTTAGTCCTGCTTTAGTCCTGCTTTGGACCTGTTTTATCCTGTTTAGTACTGTTTTAGTCCTGCTTTAGACCTGCTTTAGTCCTGCTTTGACCTGTTTTAATCCTTTTAGTACTTTTAGTCCTGCTTTAGACCTGCTTAGTCCTGCTTTGACCTGTTTTAGTCCTGTTTTAATCCTGATTAGTCCTACTTTAGACCTGCTTTAGGTCTGCTTGTAGTCCTGTTTTGGAGCTTATCCTGCTTAGTCCTGCTTTAGACCTGCTTTAGACCTGCTTTATTAGAACCTGCTTTAGCCCTGTCCTGTTTGTAAGACCTGCTTTGGACCTGTTTTAAGTCCTGTTTTAGTTCCTGCTTTAGAAGCCTGCTTTAGACCTGTTTGCCCGCATTAGACCTGCCTTTGGACCTGTTTTAGTCCTGCTTTAGTCCTGTTTTAGACCTGCTTTGGACCTGTTTTAGTCCTGTTTTAGTCCTGCTTTAGACCTGTTTTAGACCTGCATTAGACCTGCTTTGGACCTGTTTTAGTCCTGTTTTAATCCTGATTTAGTCCTACTTTAGACCTGCTTTAGACCTGCTTTAGTGCTGCTTTAGACCTGCTTAAGACCTGCTTTAGTGCTGTTTTAGACCTGCTTTAAACCTGCTTTAGTCCTGCTTTAGTCCTGTTTTATAGTTTATCCATGTTTTTCTGGTAGATATGGTTTGTTTAGTCTTGGTTTAAACCTGATCTTGGTTGGTGGTTTGCTTTGCACCAGTCAAGTCAGGTTTCTGGTAAACACTGATTTTGCGTTGCCCGGGTTTTAGTGCTTTTGTCCTGTATTTAGTCCTGTATTTTGTTTTTTTTTCAGAGCATCATACGGACAGAATAATTACCGGTAGTAGGTAAATAGCAGGTAAAGTGACTTAAGTGTATATTATGTATAAGAGGCTAGGGCTATGGTTGCGCACAGTGCAGCATATGGACAAGTAATGACTTCAGGGAGGATTGCTCATGATGTTTGACATTATATTACAGTATTGCACGTGATTATAAGAGATGAATGACACACGTTCATTGTAGAGTTTGACAGCAGCAGGAAGGAAAGACCTGCGAAACACACCGAGGGTGGATCAGTCTGTCACTGAAGCTGCTCTCTAGAGCAGACAGGTTGTCCTGCAGAAGGTGAGGTTTGCTCTACTAATACAGGATTTAAGTAATAACTAAATTCACAAGATAAAATTCACCAGAATGCAGGAAATTTAAATGTGTTTGGTTAAAAAAATTTGTACCACCCCTGTTATAGCTTTCCCCCCTGTCCAGATGGGCTGGTGAGTTGAGAGCATGAATCTATTAAAATATCTGGACAGGGTATTGCTAGCTTAAACTTGTCGCGTATCGACCCCAGGGGCCAGTCCATTGGTACAGCAGTAAAAAAATCCTCTGCTGGCCAGAAAGTCTTTTTCCCATATGTAAAAACAAACTGCTCGTGATCGATTGACAGGGCACCTACTTCTTTCACAAAGGTCGGATTTTTTGGTGAATTGTGCCCATTTTCAGATCATTAGAATTTTTTAAAATCCTTCACTTTTTTAAAAACAGGTCTCAAATCTTTAGCTTCGACTCACTCTGCTTCGCGCTGCTCAGCTCTAGCGGTTCTTGTTCTGATTGGTCAGAGCGGTCCCATGTTACGCGCACTTGACACTACCTCCGGGCCACACAGCTACCAGACAAAGCTGGCCACTAAATGCTAAAGTAGCGCCATGTGCAAGCAAGCCCAGGCCATTGACTTGAATGGACCGCCATGTTGCTCCCTGGGGGCTTGGTTGAGGGCCTATCCACAGGTGTTATGCGCCGCACATGTCCCCATGCCATGTGTGTAGTAAATGCCGTAAAGGCCGGCCCTTTCATCGTTCCCCTGGCCCTGTTCAGAATGGCTGATCTGTCTGTTTGTCTAAAAATATCTCTTAATTGAGCTTTCTTATGATTGGCTGTTTCCTGCAGACAGTAGGCAGGCCCAAGCCGCTGGTTACTGAAGTCATGGATCCATGGCTCTTGAAGTAAAACCACCGCCAAATGTAAAAGTGGTAATATTTTTTGTAAAACCACTACAGCCAGGTCAGAAGAAGGATATGGTGATGCAAGATAGTGGCAGACAAACCAGTGCTAGAATAAACGTGTCGAGCTAAAACTAACAATGAAACTGCCTTATAGTTCCTCAGTTAGAGCAGCAACTCCCCTCCAGTTATGTTACTAATGAAGCACAGCAGTTGCAAGAATGGGCAAGTATTTTTAAGCTAATATAGTTTTATTGTCCTTCCAGAAACATAAATTGAACTCTATGATTTGTTTATGCAACATATTTAATTCTTTATATTTCAGTCCTGACAGTCCTGTTGGATAAGTCGGTTTATTAAGTCAGTTTTTATGATAAATGAGTAAATCCTGTTTGATCCTGGTTTTGTGTTTAATCCTAGGACAGTCCTGGGATTTGTCTAGGCTCAGGTTTAGATTTATTTTGCGTTGGTTTCATCTTTAATTTAATATATCCCTGTTTACAAAACTTCCAAAACATTTATTCTTACTGATGTGTACTTTTAAATTGGAAAAGAGTGCAAACAGATCCATCAAAATAGTGTTTCTACTTTTGTCTTTAAACATATCAATTCTATTCTTGTTCAAATCCATGGATGCTTTCATGAATTTCTGAATTATCCCATATTAAAGAGATTGTGACTTGGTAACTTCAAAGCTCACGTTCTGACAAAATGTTAAATACTGGTTTATAAAAAGAAAATATTACTAAACAATTCATAAATTATTACTATATTTTAGTTTGGCTATTGGTACTGTAACAACAGTAAACATGAGACATATTATTTGTTTAAAAAAATAAATATAAAATCTATATTTAGGCTGCCTGCTGGTTGTTAGATGCAAGTAACAGCAGAATTTGGGCAGAATAAATGTTTAGGACATAAATGCAGACCAGACAGGGACTGGATTATACTCAAATTTTAGTCTCTTTATCAAGTGTTAACAGGATATCAAATGCAATAGCCTAACATAGAATAACTTTCAAGATAATCCTGCTGCAGATGTTTTGTCCCAGGCTGGGCTGAGCTGAAGCTAAAACTGTTCTTGGATCGGACAAGCAGGGCTATGTTCACAGTTTGTGTAACCTCCCCTAAAGGTAAGACTTTTTATTGTCCCTAATTTGGGGGCTGGTAAATGAATATAAAGCCTAGTGTTATGTTACACATGCTTTGAAGATAAGATGAGGTCACCTTTATTTGTTCCACAATGGGGAAATTCCAGGGTTGCAACAAAGCGTACAGAAACAGATTATGCACAGTATAATAATAAAAACAGATAACTTAGAAAAAAGAAAACTCTTATAATCTTAATAATAATAATAACACTCTTATTTACAGCTGTCATATGGACAGAAAATATTGCACAGAGATGATTGACATTATGTCACAGTATTGCAGTAGTATTACAGTATTGCACATGGTTATGAAAGCTGTTGTAAAGTCTGTTAAGTCTGCAGGAAGGAAAGACCTGCGAAACCTCTCCTTCACACAGCGAGGGTGGATCAGTCTGTCACTGAAGCTGTTCTCCAGAGCGGACAGAGTGTCCTGCAGGGGATGAGAGTCATGGTCCAGCATAGACATGAGTTTAGCCAGGACCCTTCTGTCCCCCACCTCCTGCACCGAGTCCAGAGCACAGCGCAGGACGGAGCTGGACTTCTTGATGACTTTGTCCAGCACCTTCCTCTCATTCTCTGTGATGCTGCTGCTCCAGCAGACCACACCGTACAGGAGGGCTAATGCCACCACTGAGTCGTAGAAGGTCCTCAGGAGTGGCCCTGTCACTCCAAAGAGTCTCCTCAGGAGGTAGAGCCAACTCTGGCTCTTCCTGGTTTTTCTTCCTTGAAGTAAATACCTAAACTATTACATTAGACTACTGTAATAAAGTTGCAGAGGAATTGTAAGAGATGCTTCTATGTGAAGCACCAGTACAGAGTGTGTAACCCAAAATACCACCTGTCCTCGTGTAGTCCTGTGTGTTTGGAGGTACTTTGCTCAGCTTTGTCTATAGTTTGAAGTTTTTGGTGGATAGTGGATTTTCTAACTAAAGCAACAAGCATACGCTAAAATGCAGCAGATTATGTAAAATAACATATAATTAAGTATCATCCAGATTTTTATATCCTTCACATAAGTACTAATTGGTCTGATCAGGTTTAATTGATAAATACAGTTGTGTGTCATCTGCATAGCAGAGGAAGTTAATGCCATTAACAAACCTATCTGATAGGATTTAAACCAGCTGAGGGCTGTCTTCTTCTTCTTCTTCTTCTGTTCCTTTTAATGGCGGTTGACAGCCAACTGAAAATGTGCATTTACCGCCACCTACTGTAGTTGTACGTCTTCAAAGTATGTGTTAAGCACTATACAGTTAAAAAAAAAAAAAAAAAGAAGAGAGAAAGAGAGAGAGCAGCTGAGGGCGGGGCCTCTGGCACCTACATCACATTCTAACCTCTGCTGTAGAATGTTGTGGTGGATGGTGTCAAACTGAGGTCCAATAGAACCAGGATTGAGACCAGTCCATCACCAGCAACTAATAACAAATGATTTGTGACTTTAACTAATGCAGTTTCAGTGCTGTGGTGAGCGCTGAACCCTGAAAACTTGATATCAATTATTGTCCTGTAGGTGGCAACAAAGCTCTTTAACTCTTTGAAGAATTTTGGAGACAAAGGAAGGTTTGAAAGTCTGTAGTTTACCAGCAGGTCAGGATCAAGATTTTTCAATAGTGGTTTAATGATTGCATGTTTGCCCCATCCAGTCAGTCATGTTATATTATAAATCCAACTTTTACGGTAGCCTCCCTTTCCTCATCCAGTGCTTTCAGACTGCTTCACTCGAGTAAACGTTAAAATGTGGACTAGATTTTTTCTCAAGACTGACGTTTTCGCACTTAATATGGAGAGATTATTTTGTTCCGGATCGGGAGTGCAATCAAACAAGTGCATCAAAATATGACAGGCAGGCCCCTCTAACTATGTTACTGCATAAGGCACCTTTAATAATATCAAATAAATGCTCTCTAATCTCAAGATAACAGTGCAAAACTGCATCGCGAAAATGAACGTCTTATTTAGGTCTCTGTCATCACAGTATTTTATAATTATAACCAAGAAATAGGAATGTAAACTTATTACAACCGAGTCTTTGGGCAAATCACTTAAAAAATTACACAAGAAGCAGGAGGAAGTCCCATTGAAGTGACCCCACTGGGACTTTGTTCTCAGTGTCGAGACAATACTTCACCGTGACTCACTCACTCCTTCCTAAATATTCGAGTGGAAATAAGCTGCCTATAAGAAAATAAAATTCATGAATTCTGAAAGTATCCCTTAATATTTATTTATAAATTTACACAAACGTATGTTTTGTGCAAAGATTATTAAACAATGAGGAGCCGTGCAGTACGCAGTTTTAAAGCATCTCATGGAGTCGAACTAAAAGTGTCTAATTTACTTGTCTGGTCTTACTTCAAAATAAGCACAAAGACTAGGTACAAATCATTTTAAAATGCAACTCTGGTGGGTTTTTGGCAAATACCCTCGAGATTCAACCCACAAAATCCATGCAGCAGATTATACTGAATACTGTCACTCCAGCAGGACAGAAGTTAGAATCATATGGATAGTACTATGTTTTTCCATGAGTTCCTATCACCAGTCTGCGCATGATTCTGGCATACAAGATCCATGAGTTGCTTGGTGCTTGGTTGCAGATGGAAATGCCAAAAGCCTGTGTGAATGTGTGATTGACAGATGGTTGACGGAGGCAGTCATCTCTAGAGGGTGGCAGCTCAGTGGTCAGAGGAGCTCAGTAATACGACATGATGATGATAGATTATGCCAATGGGATCGTCAAGCGTACCCTGTGGATTAAACGTGAAGAAACGTGACAGTGAAAAATAGTTTAGTTACATTTGATCAAACACCATGGGATTAGGCTCATCATCTCTTCAGACAAGGAGGAATCCAGTGTGTACCTCACTTGACTATTGACAACTTTTCATATGTCAACCTTTCCTTTTTATACTGCTAAATTGTAATTGTTAAACCATTTGGCCTTTTTTCACACCAAAATTCAGGTTGTTTTAACTAAATATGGGGATTCAAACACACTAGTATCAAAACTAAACAATTATTTGAGCTGTATCAATACTGTGCATCATCATGATCTTGAGGTGTGTAGAGTAGTCAAAAGTAAGAGTAATGTTATTTTAATATAATATACTCAAGTAGAAGTAAAAAAGTACTGACCCAAATAGTTACTCAAGTAAGAGTTAAAGGGAAAATATTATGCATTATTTCTATTGTTTTTGGCCTTTAAACATGCTCTTGAGTACCTTTAGTTTGGCATCTCTTTTTTTAGAACTAAAAAAGAAACTCTTTATAACAGACCAAATTATATTGGGATCTCTGCCAATTTCCAACACTGCAAATTGTGTAATTTCCCCTCTCAGGAAGTAGATCTGCTGACACAGTTTAAGATCCTGATTTTATAGAACACTCTGTTGGTTTACTTCCTGGTCTCAGCACGCAGTTGTACTGATCATGATAAGACAGAAAGTCACAGAACGAGTCTGGCAATGATTTATGGATTTAAAAACAGCAAAGATTCTTAGAGCCATGTCAGAGCTGCGTCAGTTATCAAACCAATGACACTTATCGCAGAGCTGCAGAGAGGACTGTTTTTGACTGTCGAACCAGGATTCCTCAGATTACCGCAAATTAAGCTAAATGCTACTACATGTATGTTTTTGATTAGGGAACAATGTTAGAACATGGTTAAAAGATCAAAAAGTGAATAATGTGTGCCCTTTAAAAGGTACTTGTAGAAACTGCTTCAGTTTGAACATAAAGTGTATTATATAAGACAGACAAAACATGCAATGATGCATAGAGTCTCTCCAAAGACAGACACACACAAAATTATACCAAAACAAATTGTACCTAAATTTCTGAAGCCAAGAAACACAAATGTTCAAATAATTTAATATTGTCAACCGAAATCTTACATAGTCTTCATTGCAGGATTGTGTGTAAATGCACAACTTTGATTGTTCTTTAAATATATTATTTATTATTGTTCTTTGAAGCGTCTTTGAGTGTCCTGAAAAGTGCTATATAAATAAAATGTTTTTAGGCAAGACAAAACAACACCAGAACAATGGTAAAACATGCGACATTAAAAGCCAGAATAATACAATGCAAATGTATATAACCAGATCTACTTTGAAGACCTTTGTTTTTTGTTTTTTTTAATGAAAAATCCTCCCTACTGCTTGAAGTACAATTTACAGATTATTTGAGAACACGCAACTGGCCTCATTGTGTCATTAGAAGAAGACCCTCCTCTGGCACACTCCAGGGCATCTCTTTTCATTGGTCCTTTTGCATCCTCACACATGCAACCATCACTTTAGCATCTCAACCTATTGTCAGACGCATCACCGGGGGAGCCATCATGCCCCCGTATAACACGCTTGTCTTCTGCATGAGGCGCTAATAGTAATGAGAAGTTGGGGCAGGAGGTAATTTCTGGAATGTTACTCTTAAAAGAAAAAAATATGCACCTCCATCACTTTCATCGAGAGACACATTTTTACACACTGCAAAAGATCCTTGTAGTGGGATGTTGCTGAGGCATGTGTTTCTTTACCCGGGGATTGTATTAAGTGCTGTTGCGGGCCCGTGTTTACCTTTTTGCCTTTGAGGATGTCTCGTTGGTTGTGTTTGCATCTTGAGAGCTGCCGGAGTGCTTGTCGGAATGGAAGAAGAGTCCGCTGAGGTTTATAAATAAAATTGACAGCAGGCACCTAACCCAGCCCTGACTTGAATGTTCAAAAGGTTGCAGCGTTTTGTGAGATGGCTATGGGGAAATCTCTGCCTGTAAAATGTAGTCGAAACACTCTCACTAGGTATAAATATGAAATGCACTTGGCCCCCGCAGAGAGCCACTTAGGAGTGATGTGACGCTGCTGAGGTTGGGGTTGCAAGGGAGGAAATATGCTGGAAGTATTGTAAAGCGTATGCAGATTTTGTGATTCTGTAAGCTTCAACTTCAGCAGAGAGATTCTTCAGAGAATATCGTCAGAGCGACATCAGGGTGCACAGTTGCTGATGCGAAAGAGGAAGGGAAATTGTCTTTGATTCTCAAGGTACTCAATCTCTGCATTAGTGAGGTTGCTGTTTCTGGATCCTTTTGGCCCAATATTGTTCGGTGTTGTGAAGTATTTCATATCCTGGGATTTCATACTTAAATTGTCTGCGGGATAGTAAAATACAATCTTACAGTAAAGGCACTTCTTTTAGAGAAGAATGCAGAATGGAAACGTTTAATTCAGCCAACTTTAAGGGTACATTTCTTCACAGCAGTTATTTTTACATGACAGACGATGTGCATAGTGACTCAGGTGTTCAGGTTTGTGCAAGTGGCATTAACAAAGCCAACAGCATATGAGTGAAATTGCCTGCTTTAATGTGAACATGTGACTGGCTAGCGGTGACAACTGCACATCAATGATATTGTTCCTCTTGAGGAGTCCTGTAAACACTGAACTAAAGGCATTTGAAGCTGGTTATGGGACATAAGATTGTATTACAATGCCATCATAAGTCCTGATCAGAAAAACACTGTTTTGCTCTAACATAAAGGATATGTTGTCTAAATGACACTGAACGGTCATGCTAGGATGTTTGGAACATTGCAACATGAGAAGAGAAAAATGCTTTCCTAATGCAGTACTGTTTGCATGTGGATAAACACATTAAGAAACACAAGAAATGTGAGTATGTTTTTGTTCAACAATGTCTTTCTTCAATTCTTTGTTGTATACAACACAACATCTGGGCCTTAAAGATGAAACAGTTCCCATATCCATTTTGCGGTGGCACATATGTTAATTACAGCACATTTCAGGTAAGTGGCTCATTAGGCTGTTTGAGAGAATGCCAAGTGTATGCTGGGCTGCTATAAAAGACAAAGTGCCTATGTTGAAAAACCCAAATATGAAACATATTGTAATTAAGAATCTTTGTGGAAGCCATCCATCAGAGCTTGTTGTCACCAATTAGCCACCCACAATTTAAAGACACTGGACTGTTTTAGAAACATTTCTGAAGTTTTCAGCTAAATGTTTCTTTATCATTTAATTAAGTAGCATTCTGGAAACATATTTGCCTGTGATTATGTGCTTGATTGTCCATATCCACAGCTGCTCTGCCTGTAAGTTCCAAGTCTTTCTCTTTCTTAAAGAACTCTGATTAAAAAGTTTTTAGTGGCACTTCATTCTTTGTCCCATTTCATTATTCTTTTTTCCTCAGCCAGAATGAGGTTCAACAGTCTGTGCAGAGCAGGGATGTTAAGTGAGCCCCTTGGAGATAATAGCACTGCCAATTTCACTGTCCGGTAATGCCACACCAATAGTCAGAAAGACCTAGATACTGCAATTTTTCTTAGGTCATTAGAGGTCAAGGTAGCTCTGCTTTTTTAATTTATCTGTGTTCGTTCTTTTGTTCCTGTCTTATGATTAGTATATGGTGTCTCAACCCACTTACTGCTCTGCCTGCAGGGATATGCTCCAGTAACTCTCCGGCGAGAAAACAGCTGAATTGTGTGCTTGTCTACTAAGCATTCCAGTTCCTGTTTAAAAATCACTTTTTAGAAATTTGAAGAACGCAAATTGCTTAAATGTAGATTTATCTCACTGACACAAATTGAGGCACAAAAAGTCTCATTTTTCATTATTATGAAATTGTATCCTTGTGTGGAATAGAATATAGTTTTAGGCAACATGATGGAGAGAAGAAAGCACATTTGTTGCGTCATGTACAGCTGCTGTGCCACCTTAGGGTAACTTCACACCAACCTGAAAAAAGCTAAAGTGGTCAGTTATTGAATGCCTGTCATAGCTATTTCTACTGGGATTACAACACAACAGCACTAAAGATATTTTTGGCATCTTTTCATGGTTTTAAAATGTAAAACAAGAACATTGGTTTTCAGCACTGATTTAATTGTTTGACTTCACAGAGAACACTTGAATGAAATGGACAGTGGAGCATGTTGAAAAGGCCAATAAGCCTCCGGCAATGGTCTCATTAAACGGACTCCTTTTAGAATATACTTCTGGCAACAGGGAAAATCCATCATGAAAAAAATTTATGACAGGAACGGAACCAACAAACCTGGACTTAACACAAATTATAAGTGAAACAAGTTAAATAGAAATAAAATTACCTTCAGACTAAATTTGACAATTTCATTATTTGACAGACTGTGGACTCAATGCTGGACAATACATATGTTAATTTTACTGTCAATCCAATTGTTGATTGTTTGTGCAGTTTGTGTCATCCATGTCTTTATTTGTCCATAAAAGTGTCCATAGCAGAAGTTTTGTGGCTAAAATTAAAATTAAAAATTAAAATTAAGAAATAAATGGCTAATCAGCAGCACAGCTATTCACAGCATCTTACAAATATTACGACGCCACAAAATGTAATAAATGAGGAAAAATTAAAAATGAAGTGACCTAATAATTACTAGCAAATGCATAGGGATGCCATTAAATGAATAGAACTGACTGCACACAGAGCAAATTAGCATGGTGTCGCATGGGGGTCAATTTGTTGAATGTCCTTCCCTCTCCTATCTCCATATCACGCTACAATGTCCTGTCCAATAAAGCCTATGGGCCAACAAATCTTTATTCCTTTTGTTTTAAATATTTGCCCAAAAATGTATGCCTACACATACAATATCATGTGAAAATAACAGTACAGCATATTTGAATGTCAGCCTTGGAAGACAGCTCTCTTTTGTGAGAAAGCCAATGCCCCTGAGAGCTGATTAGGTGAGAGTTGAGTGGAGTTGCTTTACCTGCTTCCGTCTCAGTTGGGGGAACACTTACACGGGCTGTAATGAAGAGAGCCGGACGTGATATTTGAATGTCATCTCTTCCTCTGGAGACGCGTCCAATTTGGCAGTGTGTAATAATAATGTCAGGGAGGCACGCTCACTGCATTATCACTAGACGAAGATGAAGCAATGGGTGGTGAGGTCCTTTTTGGGGTTAAGACAATTGTGAGAAATCTTTAAGCTGATATCATATGGCTGGTGGTTCCTGCGCGTTCTCCATCTTCTACAGCGCCACTCCGAAAGTTAACGATACATTTATAATATTTTACAGCTGTAAAACAACTCATCCGTATGTAATAAACCTTAAGCTATAGTATTCATCCTTTACCTTATTCATACAGCCTAGATATATTATTTACTTACTGTACTTTGTTTTATTTTATTACTTCAATTGTGCATATTAGAACTACTTTATTTATGTAGATTTCATCCCCATTTATTTAGTCATAATTATCATACCATTCTCTATCAGCCATTCTTATATTGCGATTTGCGAGTTAGAATTTGAAGAAGCTTGTCAAGCACTTAAAACATTTTCCAAAACAAGAAGAAATAGAAGCCCACCGTTTGCCTAAAGCACACCAAATACTACAATAAAAGTCAAATACAAAGGTGTAGTTACATTTAGACAGTAACATTTATTTAAATAACTTAAATACACTTTTGGAAGAGTTCTTCAACACCCGACTTTTTAGCTAACTTACATGTATAAAAGTAATAATTGGTGTGAAGTAGCAGTACTCTTACTTTAGTAAACATTTTGGTTACTTTTCCCACTGTGACAAAAGCTTCATTATTATTTCCTGCACAAGATATTAGATAGTTAGAAATTTTAGGCTGACATCAACTTTAAATTATAAATGAGAGAGTTGTACTTGGCTCTTAATTATTTGCGAAATTTCTAGGAATGCTACTTTGTACTTGAATACAAATATTTTGAAGTAGCATTACTCTCACTTCAGTCCACTTTTTGTCAACTCTACCCATATCTGGTCAAAAGTGTTTTCATTATGTATTTATTTAAAGATAAAATAAAAATACCACCTGCCTCCTGCTTCAATCAGCTTCACAACAGATTGTTTTTCTGCTATCTTTCGGCGTGGCGTTGACATGCAGGAAGGGGCTGGTTGGCAGGCAGTCTGTTGTCACCTATATCATTATGAATCCTCTTCTGAGCCTGACAAGTCCTCCATCATACATTTGAGGCGTCTGCTGCAGGGGAGAATGTGGCCTGTCACCTGAGGCCAATCTCCAATGCTCTCTTTTCAGTCCTGTCACTGCGCAGCGCTGACCTGTGATTGGCTTTTCTACTCGTACACATGGCTGGGTGTCCTTAACTATGTGACAAGATGACAGCTGCTGTTTTTGGAAGGGGCATGGGGGCACAAAACCTGTTGAGTGCTGCTTGTTTATTATATCATTGCTTGTGCAGGTTTGTTTCAACAGTAAGAATTGTGTGGTTTAATGAATATTCCATTTCTGTAAAATAAAAAAGTACAAAAAATGCTCGCATTATTTATTATGAATTATTTGATATCCTCGGGATGGGATAGGATGGGTCAATGAATAAACATTTGCTATTGTTTATTTTACCTAAAAATAACTATCCAAAATGTTTCTTTTTTCTGATATATGTTTTTAAATCATCTGGTGTTCCATTTCTGTTTGGACCTAAACAAGGATGTTAAGCTCCCTCCACTGAAAAAAAGAAAAGTGGTTTGAATTTCTAACTAAAATATGTGAGTTTCTTGCCATGTTCAATGGTCACTCAAGTCAAAGTCAAGTCAAATCAAGCGCTTTGAGTGTTGATTAAATAATGTATATATTTATTTACAAAGTATTTTTATAAAAGGATTTCAAAATGTGCTTATATTGTCTGTTATTGAGGATATTCACAGTGCATTTTGTCCCGTATGTTATTGTTCAGAAAATCTGAAAACTGCGAAACAAAGAACTTAACATCTTTTTGTCCTTCAGATCAGGACACAGTGGTGATGTGTCCAAACAAAACAGCACAAACATAGTGGCACAGGAGAGTGCTATGCTGCCTTCTGCCTGAGGGCCAGGGAGCGCTCTGTGGACTTGGCCTGTGTCCAGCTTCTCTGAGCTCCAAAGACAGGTACTGCTAAGACTGTAGACTAGTATGTCTGCAGAGAGAGAGTCTGTCTGCTCTGTGGAATAATCCTCTTAGTCTGTATCAAACTATATCCACCAGCACAGCAGACACATTGCCACAAAGATGTTTGGCCATTTTGGGTCAAACTCATTAATTGCTTCTATAATGTAAATCAAATACTATTACGTACGTTTTCATGTACAAAGCATTCTTTCAGTTTACGCGGGAGAAGGTCTTCTCTTTTCATAAAGTGACGTTCAACAGTTGAGAAATACTGTAATACTTTGATAGATATACACTTGCATTCACTTATTTAATATGTAGAGAGTATATTTCCTTCGCTGAGGTGAATGTTGGACATGGATTAGTGAATAATGCAGAGCCCTGCCTTCCAGATATGCTGCTCCATCAGATCCAAGTCACAGAGCAGGCTGCTTCCTGTCAATATGAGATAAAGGCCTATCTCCACACTGCAGATACACAGGTCATTTAACCCATACAAAGCCCTGAGAGTGAGTCTGCTCCTCAGAAAGCCCAAATTTGTTTTTGTGGAGTTGAAATATATGTATAATTTATGTACACATGAACATACCAAAAATATCTCTCTCTCTCTCTCTCTCTCTCTCTCTCTCTCTCTCTCTCTCTCTCTCTCTCTCTCTCTCTCTCTCTCTCTCTCTCTCTCTCTCTCTCTCTCTCTCTCTCTCTCTCTCTCTCTCTCTCTCTCTCTCTCTCTCTCTCTCTCTCTTTCTCTTTCTCTTTCTCTTTCTCTTTCTCTTTCTCTTTCTCTTTCTCTTTCTTTCCTTTTATATATTTTTCTCTCGGGGTCTTTTGCAACAAAAGAGAAGGCAAAAACTTTCAAAAATGTTCACTGAAAAAAAAAGGGCATGAATGGTTACTAATGAGGCAGCACACTGTCTGTGCAGTGCCATTTGCATCTCTATTTACTGTCTCATCGTCCTGCTTTCACTTCCTGTTCATTAGGTTCCATATTAGGTTCTTCAATAGGAAATAGAGTGATTAGGACGTGGCCTGAGTGTCCACTGTGGTATAAGTGTACAGAATGACTTTGGTGTCTGCTCCTCTAAACTGTCTCTGTGGAACATTCAGCAGAGCATGGCTAATGGACCATGATGATAGTCACTTATCCTCCACAGACTAAAGAGTTATGTTTAAAATAACCATGGGGTCATCTGGAAAGTTTCCTGCTGAGGAAGCAAAGGACAGTGAAACTAAGGAGGGAAATACTCTCCGTCCACTGTCGGAAATTCATTCACATAATGTACACTTTAATTGTACTGTTTATTGATTTACTAATAGTGATATAGACACAGTTTTTTTCCCCCTTTCCCCCCGAAGTTTCGACTCTCATTCTCAATCTGTGGATCTGATCTGAGAATCTTTTTATCCAATGGAACACTCATTTACTTCATAACTGCCAGTTTGCATGTTATTTACTTCAAATGGCATGCACTGATAAATGTTAAGTTTACCTAATCAACATTATAATGTCAGCCACTGTCACCCACTATCCTACTATTCAGTGCTTTGTAGAATGTAGAATGTGTAATAAAAAAAATGCTGGCATGGTACATTTTCAGATGGGTTTTGACATACATATTTAAATAGTTTCCCATGCGTAAACATTAATATTAAGTCAACTATATCTTTTAACTTGAACTTGAATCATACATGAACTTCTGAACTTTATACCTTGTGTACAGTGAAAGTACAGTGTGAGCCTGTGGGGTGTGACTGGGCTCCCCAGCTGCCACATCAACATCTCAATAATCCCTGTAACATCAACTAAATAGTGTGGCTCGAAAAGCACACTTGTCACCAGCACAAGTAGAGGATGTGCAGTGGACTAAGACGAGGTGAACTGTCAGCGAAACACACTCCTAATCTGCCACGAGAACAAATTAGAAACAAGCCAACTATAACATCCCATAACTGGTTTCCACTCAATCTGTTGTAAAGAGGACTCCTTCAGTATGACTTTTCACATGACACGAAACACCAATTCAGCTGTTTTATTTGTTTCTATCCAGGCAGTAACTATTCACTTTGTAGTAAAGGGTCACAACTCTATTTTGCTTTTCATCTTCTTTGCCGTAAACTATTCTCCACTCTTCCATTCTTCACCATTCTTCACTGAACAACAGCCGATATGAAGGAACTGAACCACTGACATCAACCTTCTGTAATTGGGTGAACTATGTAAGTTTAAAGTCTTTATGACAGGTCCTCATGTTTTTCTAAGACCGTCGTGAGACAGGTTAGTTTTACCCTACTGATGATGTGTTGTTGCAATAGTAATGCTTGTTTGGTGATATAGTCCTTGTGGTGAATAATTATCATAGTTTGTCATCAGTCAAGCTTCAGTGAAGTAAATTTGACAAATACATTTTAAAATTACAGTAAGTAGTGCAGAAGTGTTGAACAGAATACCTATGCTACTAGGTATGCTATTAAAATTTCCACTGTAAGTCAGGCCTAAACATGGCGAATCTGCTTTTCAGTTTTTGCAGGTAAAATCTGGAACAGTCTTTCTAAAGATGTGAGTAACTGTTTTTTCCTGTTGTGTGAAGCACTATGAATTGCCTTGTGTATGAATTGCGCTGTACAAATAAGCTTACCTTGCTTTGCCTAAGTTGTACAGTTCCAGGTCAGATCTGTGGAGAGGTGTCTGCGTCTTTTTTTAAATGAAATACATGCCAGATAAATAATGCCATACCGTGGAACATTCCAGGCAAAGCAAAAGACCCTTCCTGCAGTGTTGTGTTTAGAACAGCTGTGCACGCTATTTTATTCCATTCATTTTCACGGGGCAGCAAATAAATATTTTACATTTGCAGACACATGGTTAGTGTTACTATGTTCATTACATTTGCCAAAAATAACTATCAATATCTAACTTCAACCACCACTTTCTAAAGTTCAGTTATTACTGTAGGATTTCATGTTCATGTTCTTGGTGCAAAATTGTTAGAATGTAATCGCTAAGGTAAGAATCTATACATGTTTACATCATACACAACAGTGCTACACATTGAAAATGCATTAGCGCTAACTCGTGCAATAGTACCAGCTAATGGAACGCAGCCTTTTGTTTAAAAACACTGAAGGGTCTATAACAAGTGCAATAACAATAGGTAACGTGTGCATAAACGGTGGCATAACTTAGTGGCTCTAAAAAACTGAAAATTCCCAATTTGTTACACAGTGTATTTCAAAACACATTCATACTTTTCAACCTCAAACTTTCTGTCCTTGATGATTTAGAATCTCAAAATGACTGAAGAGTGCTTATGTGTCCATTTTACAGTTTCCCATTATCCATTTGACACTCCTCAGTCGAACCTACAAAGAACTCCAAATCAATAGACTTGAGGAGTGGTTAGATGGCCTTTATCTTTTGTGGCCGATGATTTGGCTGCGTGAATAATTCATCAGCAGAAAGCTATGCTGTGTGTGCTGGTGTGCTCCAAGAATGGGAATAACAGCTTTTTCTTATCACTCTTAATCTAGACTTTGCAGTAATGCAATTCCTAACATTTAGCACTTAACGGGATGTCAGAGCGGCAACATGATCTAAAACCATTAGGCTTGGGTTTTGTGGAGGTTCCAAACAGGATTTTTCTTATCTCTGTCACTAAGCTAACCGAGGAAGCAGAAACCCACCAAGGTGTGAGTGCAATCTAGACTTCAAGGCCATACCATTCTTCACTGCAGCCACTTTGCACATTTGTACTTAAATGTTAGACTTGTTTTTATGTATGTTTACCAGACAGTTTAGCAAACTGTGGTGGTCTTAAATCAGCTTCCTTTTAAATGAGATGTTCATAATTATCCATTTCTCTATGTCATGAAAATTTAATGTGCACTATTTTCACCACCTGCCTATCTCCATTGAGATGATGTTGCTTTGCCTGCAATGTTCGACACTATGGCATTAAACGTATACCTTGACTTGCATTTAATCATTCACAATTTTTAACAATATCTAAATGGAGACTAGCAGGTTGCAAACAAGACTTAGGACTTGTCGCCACAGTCTGACACACATTTTGAAACGTATAGGTTTCATAATGTTCGATAGCTGTGAGCACACCATTAATACCACCATGAGTATTTCAGCCACTGTTATAAATGCCACTAGAAAGAACCGGTTGTATCCATGAGTAACACATTCCACTTCACCAACATTGCCTGTGAACATATCAGTGTGACTGTGGGAATAGTGGTAGTCGGAGATGGTAAGGAAAGCCTTCAATTTATAGTAACATTAATGAGAGAGTACGAGAGGAATGCATGAATAGAATACCAAATTGTAACGCAACTGCCCAAAAGCAATATGTAAAACAAATTCAGCATTATTTTTACAAATATCTGACATCTGTAAGAGTCTGGCCAAATACTCCGCCGCGA
Source organism: Chaenogobius annularis (assembly GCA_015082035.1). Classification (NCBI taxonomy): domain Eukaryota; kingdom Metazoa; phylum Chordata; class Actinopteri; order Gobiiformes; family Gobiidae; genus Chaenogobius; species Chaenogobius annularis. The sequence continues at coordinate 3,081,508 of BJKM01000030.1, read as the reverse complement.
CGAGTCAAGCAGTGGAAATATCCTCGTTAGGTCGTCCCCAGGCCTCTGAGCAGCCGGCCCTCACCAGAGAGCTGAGCATGTGCTAACTCCTCGTGAGAAGTGCCAAGAAAAGCATTGCACTGAAGCCAGCTCCATCACTCACCACTGTCTGTCTTACATTTATTTCACAGATGTGGCACTGTATGAACTCGAAGAAGAAACACATAATGTTATGTCTGCTTTTCATGTGAATAACTGTAATTACTGTGTATTATGCTAAATTAACTTTGATCAGCTTTTGACCATACTATAAAAATGTTACCTCATCATTACCCCACTCAAAGCTGTATTTTGATTGATTCATGTATATACAGTAAGTACTCCTGCATTGTCCTTTATTTGAGGCTTGAGTGCTAAGAAAATGTCTGTTTTCACCTACCGTATTCCCGCCCACAGCTCTGGTTAAAATTCAAACCCCCATGGTTGAAAAATGGCCCTCACCATAATCGCGTGGTGCGCTCTTAGCGCATGGGAAGCATGCTGCACCTCCAGCCATGACAAACTGATCAAGTTTGCAGACGACACCACCTTCATCGGGTTCATCTCGGACAGTGATGAGTCTGTCTACAGGAGGGAGGTTGACAGGCTGGTGTCCTGTTGCAGTGGTAACAACCTGGAGGTCAACGCCCAGAATACAGTGAAGATGATCATTGACTTCAGGAAAGTCCCCCCCTCCACACCCTGGCAGACTCCTCCATCATCATCACCCAGGACCTCTTCAGGTTATTCACTCTGCTGAGAAGATATCGGCTGCAGCCTCCCATCTCTCTGGGACCAGTCAGATTACAGCTGACTCTTCTCACCCATGCACTACTTCAGCCACTCTCATCAGGCAGAAGGCTAAGGTCCATTTCCTCTTGTCTAAAGCCATTGGACTAATGAACACTTCATAACTTCTGTCACTTTAGTAACAATCACCCAGAGAGATCATATGATGTTTTCGTCTGGACTGGGAGTCTGGACCCATGATCTCCTTATTGGTAGGTGAGGGCTTTAACGCCTGATTTTATCATGGTTTATATTTTCCTATTATTATTCATTGTTTCATGTTGCACCATACATGATTGTTTCTGATTCTATTATATAGCCATTTTAGAAATATTTCGCAGTTTACTTTGAATAAAACGGTAAAATAATTTGTAGATCAGCAAAAAATAAATGAATAAATAAATAAATAGATAAACCTTATAGTATGGCTTCTTAAAAGTTTTCATCTTGAAGACTTACTGTTCTATTTTTGTGTATTTTTGCACTTCACTCTCCACTGGTGTTGGATCAATCTCACTCAGAGTTTATAACTCGTATTCTCTCCCACTACAACTTTCAAACTTTTATATGCTGCAGATATAATGAATATTCTGGCCTCCGACCTGTGCACCCCCTGTTTGAGTGCCTGTCTAATTGTGTGTCAGTAATATCCTTGCTCTTTTTGTCACTGTTCATTAGAACTTAATTAGGCAATGAGTTTGGAAAATACGGCTGGACAAACGTTTTTTTCAATCTATATGGAGGGTAAAATAAATGGGAATAAAAAATAAATCCAAACTAGTAATTACACAAACACACAAATTATGTCCTACACAATATAATGTCAGCTATACCATGGTCAGTGAGGGTTCTAATGCAAACTGGGGTGTGTTTTTATATAACCGCACAGGTAGCACCAGCAACAGTTAATCACATTCTATAGCACTTCGCTGCTGACATCACCATAGCAATGGGTAAACAAATGAGCTACTGTTAGGAGGGACCAGCTTCAACTAAAACTGAGATAACTGATCCCTCGGACATAAAAATGACACAAACAATTATTATATATCATATGTTATATTCAACAATTGGCTCAGAGTTGGTGGGAATATGGTATAAGCAGATTGAACAACACAGAGCTGTGCGTTACACACGTTTTAACACACTCCGCTGCGCGTCATGGTGTTCTAGACTCCACATTGTGCGTTAAAACTGTGTAACGCACTGCTCCTTGTTGTTTAATCCTTACTAATTAGCCAAACATCCACCCACAGCCCATCAACAGCAGCTCACTGACAGCACACTTGTGAATATTCAACAACGCACACTCAAGTGTCTGACAAGGAGAGCCGGGTGCTGAAATTCTACAGTATTGGTCACAGGAGGCCTTGTCACCCTATAAAACAGGCAAGTTGCTAATGACTTTTTCAAGAACTAATTTTCTGCTTTGTGGCACAGCCCATAAAACAAGGTTATTCTCCTCCACCAGGGGAAGAATAGAGGCTTAACTGTCCTCCCTGTTTATTGTCCCGTTGCAACATTTGGACAATGTGTATGCTGCAAGTTGCACAAAGTCTTTGTTATTCTGTAGATCTTTAGTTTTGACTGTGTTAGCCTTAAAGCATGGTAATATTGTGTATAATGAATGTTTGGTGGAAGTAGGGTCACCGCCTCAAATTGTAGTAAGAGTGAAAAAAGTGAAGGAACATGGTGGGATGGACACGTTTTTATTGTTTGTACACAAAAGCCTGCAACTTTTACAAAATCGCCTTGTAGTTACAGGCAGCCATTGCTTTCCAGGTTGTGGTATTTTTAAATCCTGATATTGAAGAAACGCAACCACTCATATCAGTGATAAATGGAAGGACATTTTTCAATAAGTTGGTCAAAAGTACAAATCAATACAAAATAAACCAACCCTTTCCACAAAAGGCAAAAAGGTGTCCTCCCTTGTGAGTGAGAAGGGACGTACAGCTAGGAGACAAAAGATCATTAAGATATTTACAAACTATTATTTTCAAATCTATACAAACTTGCAAACTCAGTGACATTAGCTTGTTTACATCTCGGAAAAGAAACATAACAGTAGAAGCGTGGAAGCTTTCACTCAAACTATAGCCTTTCTGACGAATGACCGCAGTATACATGACTTCATTATGAGTGCACAGGAAATACAGTCCATCCCTGGTAATGAGCGTGGAGGCTGTCGATAAAAAGCCTGATAAACGCAGACTTCCTGAGTGGGTATGTATAAATACAGACCAAGTAATGAGGCTGCTGGACATGACAGTTCTGCTCTCCATCATATGCTGCTCTGTGGCTCACGGCTGCACTGGGGAGGCCTTTAAATCTTCAGCCAGTGAGTGTTCACAGCTGGCAATCAGACAGGGCTTGTGATCTCTGAGAGGGACAAAGTGAGGTATGGAAAAGACACTAATGGTTGATTGGCACTTCACTCACTAGTCTCCAAGTCTGTCTTGTTCTCAAGTGATCTACCTATTATAAAAACACAGGACACCAGGTAGTCCACATGTTGCCTTATGTATTCAGAAACTAAATTCAAATTGTTTAAATTATTTATTCATTTATTTATTTATTAGTAGTTTATTTGAAAGGGACAGAACAAAGAGCATTACCACATTTAAAATAGTAACCGATGCCATGTCCATAGGCCATCTAGACAAATGCTAATTAGCTGCAGACCTGGTCCCTGAAAGATAATGTTTCTCGTCTTTAAACCCTTGTCTTTATCCCATAGCAGCAGAAACATCAGCCGCCTCATCCTCTCCATCTCCTCCACTCCAGCATTCTAAAAGTACTTAAGAATTGTTTCTCCTTTTGCCAAATCCCTGAGCTACTTCATCTCGTAATGTGGTAATTATGAGCATGTCGTTTGTAATATACACCAAAGAGAGTGGCTCTCCTTACTCCTTACACAGGTAACGAAATAAAGACATCAATGACACCCTACTTCTTCCCTAGTTTTGCTAAACAGGACCGAAGACTATTGAACTAAGAAAATTGGTCATCTTGAGTTGACAAATTGTCAAAACAGAAATGCATTAATCCCATTTAATCTGCACATTTATTGAATCTATCCTTATTGGATTACTTCAAAAAAAATTATGCAGTAATGTATGAATAAGAGCATTCTGTCCTAGATAACCAGAGGCAGATTCAAATATGTTATGTCAAATACTTGATTGGATGCAGAAGGATTGCAGGGCATTATTGGAATCGAAGACCTATATTTTTTTCATTTACAAGTTGCAAATGATATAATAAATGGCTATGGCTACCCTTTTCTCTTTGCGCTCCATCATGTAGTGACAGGAGAATTAAGATGCGAGACATTCAAACCTGCTTTCCTTGGTGCTAATAAGACAGCTTTAGTCTGCTGATCACCCGTAAAGACTTTCAGAACTCGCACTTCATTCAGATTTTAATATTGCAGTTCATCTTCATCATCATTCTCCTCTTCTGCAGGTCAGCTAAGGATATCTGCCGTGCATTTGTACTAATTACCACCTGCCATGTATGATAATTGATTTTCCTTTAAAAGGCTAGATATCCCTAATCCCTCTCACTTTAATTACGGCTTCCAGCATGATGATGGAAATAGTAGAGCCAAGGTGGTAAGAGCTATTCACTAGTTTATTCAGGTGCAGTGAAAAGTTAAAAATACAGTCCTTTTTTCAGTCAATATTCTAATGCAGTGTAGTAAGCCATTTATACTAAGAAAAATATGAAGAATAAAACAATATTATTCTTATAAATCTGCATCAAGCCATCGACAAATACAGTATCACAAGTTTCCATGTTCCAACTGCCAACCCCAAACAGAAATGCAAAAAAAGTTGTGCAAGACCTGTGTATACTTGAGATATACTATATTGCAAGCCTGGCATTCGACCATAAAAGTTTGTAAGAAAACATACATTCACACAAAGTAGACCCAAATAAACTATTCAGGTTGTAAACTATAGTGTGTGTTTTAACAAGACTTGAGGGGCTCTTCCGGCTGAACAATCAATACTGTGTTAACAGGCAATACTAAAGGTTCTTCAGTACATGTTGCAAAAAAGTTATTTATTTGATTTTTATAGGCAACTGGAGTCTGAATCAGAAACAGCTCCAAGTTTAGCTGGAGTTTTACGACTTTACAGCAACTATAAGTGCATGATTTTCTACACTTTGAAAACTTTGCTTGCTACAAATGTCTGCAGTGCTGTGGGTTGCCTGAAAAGGAGTTCTAAAAACGTTTAGTATGGACAGAGAGAGAGGGAGGTGAAATCACTCTAAACAGGCTTACCCTGGGGAATAAATTATCTCACACAGTGACAGGCAAAGTCACACCTCGGAATTAGGCTTGAAACTGTCAAATGGGGTTTGGGCATGTTTATAGCCTCTGCATTTGCAGTGGTCACAACTAGAGCTATTCTGGATCAGCAGAAAGCCAATTAGGCCGTATATTTACTCATGGAGATACTTCCACCAACACTTCACTCTTTGTAGATATGCCCGTCTAATCTTGTGCAAAGTATATGTACTGTAAATAGTGTGCATCACAAATATTAAATGCTGTATTTTAAAAAGTTGGGGAAAGTTTTTAATTTCTACCTTTTTTCCCCCTTTCATCAACTAGAACCGGCTCTGACAATTTGCTGCAGTTGATCCCTTCTCTCATCCCCCATTTCAAAAATCCTTCAAAAGAATGACTGCAATATTATTACTGTTTAAACAAGAGCAACATATGTGGTTGTTATTGAAAGTGAGTATTAAAAAAAAAAAAAAAATTGAGTAGAGTTTTACATTTTCTGATCTGGGCGTTAAAGATTGTCCTCACATACTCTTAATAGGAAGTTGGTGTAATTAATAGGAAGATAATTGTGGTTGTCAAAGCAGTGACTCAGCACTGCTTATTCAGTGAAAGTGCTGAGTAATGCTCCATTGTGGGACAGCTGACCTGTCACAGTGACTGCTCTCCTCGCTTTGACACTCAGACGAACAGGAGGGAGACATGGCCTGGCAGACACAGCCCCAGATAGCCCCCGTCCAACAGCTGACAGCCACTGGGCTTTTGGAAATGGATCAGTGGGTTGTGGTGAGCCGGACACCCAGGTGGCACCGGCATCTGTTTGACTATAGACTCACTGCACCTTTTGACCTTAACTTCACACATGGGGCCATAGATGTTCGAATATCCAGCCTTTTCTTAATAGTAAGATATAATCATTTGTTGACATTATGCATGTTTTACGTGGTGCATCCATGGAAACCACAGTTTGGTTCTTGTTGAGGCTGTTACAACTTAAAAAAAATAAATAAATATATATATATATATATATATTTTTTTTCCTTTTTTCTTTTGCCTAATAATTGTTATATTTTAGACATTTTACATCGCAATATTGGTCTAAAACAAGTGTGCTGACTTCCGGGTTGAACACTGCAGCACTGATTTCAGCTTGCCTTTTTACAGTACGTCACCATAAACTTCAACACATCAAAGTACAGCACTGCCAGACCATGCTGATGAACCAATACAATCCATGGTAAACAGCGGATTGTTATTATTATTTGAATTTCAGCCAAAATGGCTACGCGCTGAATCATATGTGTATCACCTATTGAAATAAAAACTTTGGAGTAAATAAGTAAGTAAGATCAAGGGGCGTGTATGGAGGGTAGGAGGAAAAAGGAACTTTTCAAGCATTGATGTATAGAGTTCTGCTGTGGAGTTCAACATTTCATAGGCCTCTTTGTGTCTGACAGAACCCTGATGTCTTTCTGATTCCACAAAGACATGTATGGCAGAAGGCAGAGAGAGGAAAAAGTTGGACTTATCATACTGTATGCTGATAAGTCCTGTGGGTGGTCTTGAGTTTCTCAAAAATCTAGGCATGAGCAACTTTTTCTGGGCTCCTGCTGAGAAAAGAGCACTCCTGGAGTTCAGAATGGCGTGTGTGGCTGCTGAGAGCTGTTCTGGCTTTTTGGTTATTTCAGGAACTGATCAGAAGTACAATTTCATGGATTAAAATTTTTTGTACCTCCTACAATTATTTGCTCCTAAAAAAACCCATATTTTTTAATAATTAAAAAAAATAGTAAAATGTGTTTATTTGTTTTGGATCAACTGAACCCTGTGCTTTATAACCATGCCATGATGCCTATTTCATGCCACTGTTGTGGAACAAATCTCAAAGACCTTTGCCACTGAATGAAAGCACGTAAAGGGCAAGGGCAAAAAGTAACAATGTGAAACTCAGCGCAGTCAGTGCAAACGGGGTGAAGTGCATGTTCTCCCCTGTAGAAATGCGTGTTCAACGGTAAAGACTGCTTAGACATCCCTTCAGCAGCAGCAGTGCTGAGGCAGGACATGCTGGAGGAGGCGGTGTGTTCCGCTTGGCCAGCCGGTGTTTTGCAAGTCTGTGTTACGGAGGAAGACTGCACCCAGTAGCACCCCGCAGCACCCAGCACTCCTCCTGGCTGCGTCTCCGCTGTGAACTGGCTGAGTGTGCGCGCGTGCCTGTCTCTCTATGCGCGGGGCTCCAGTGGGAAAGGGAGGGAGGCAGACACGTGCGAAAGGTTTCTTGGCGCATCCGCAGGAGCCTCACCAAGTCATCACTTCCCAGGATGCAACCCGCGAGACGCCACGCCGCCAGCCGCTCCCGCCACTCTCATCATCACTGAACAGGGCGCACGGGGGAACCATCGGACGCTATGAAGGAGTAGACAAACAAACAAACAACCGGATGAGCCCGTGAACGTAGACACCGTCCGCCGCCGCGCCGTCAATTTTACGCTCGAGTGTCACGGATGTTATTTTTGTCCCGGAGCGTCGCTCGCAGATCTCGGTGATGTTTGTGTGCCGCAGCGTGTCTGAGGACAGGACGGGACTACAGTGAGGAGTGAGGACGTGCGGATCTGGGACAGGTGAGGCGCGTAAAGATATCTGCCGCTGCCGTGTTTCTCGGCGGTCTGGCTTTGGACTGTCGTGTGGGTCTGGGCAGAGCAGGGTCCGAACTTTTCACGCATGATGTGCACGCCCAACATGTGTGTACCTGTAAGTGCGGCTGCGAGGGGACGTCAGGGAAAAGGATTCATGTACAAGTGCGGACACAGGGCGATTTTCCACTCCATCATTTTGTCTATCAGTTTTTATGGTTAGGAAATTAATATTAGATACACAATAACTGTGATTGTTCAAAAGATCAGTTGTTCAAAAGGCTAGTTGCTTTTAAAATTGGACTTGACTGGCTCATTTGTATGTGTCAAATAATTAGTCAAAAGAAGCAAACATAGGAGTTTCCGGTACACATTTATTTTGTGTTAATTTGTTTCACAATAATTCACAATTGTTGGCACAAAACAGTGAAATCCTTCGTTTGCTTTCTTTCACAAGTCTAGCTTTATGAAATCAAACTTTCTGAATGAAAGAGTAATAGTATTGTCACATAAACAGCCAGATGTTTGACGTTTTTGGAGTGTAAATTGAACTGAAATCACTTATTGTTGCTGCCTGACTCTCACAATTATATATATATTTTTAATTCTTTTGCAATTATTGATAAACCAAATAATCTTGACATCCCTAGTTGCCAGTGGACTTGGATGGAATGGTGTTGTTCCATTACTATTCTATTTTTGACATGGATTGCCAAGGGTACATTTACAGTTATGTTTTGGTCACAATGAAACACATCTTTAATAAATGTCCTCACAAAGTAGTTAGTCCAGATTCTTGTGTGGCTGTAGGATATCGCCTTCCCTGACTCTGAACCCTGGCCGTGTTGATCCTGATCGGATTCTCTGCTGTGGTATTGTGGTTGTGTGGCTGAGATGGTGGCACTGGCGTAATCTGGGTCCATTCCAGATGAGTGCAGATGTTTGGTAATCCCGCCGTTCACCCTGCCTTCACTAATCTCACCGGATTTGTTGATTATTCTGACCATGACCACCCATTGCCACAGGGAGTCTCTGCTGAAGAGTGCTTGAGGATACTGGCATTAAGAGAGGAAAGGCAAAGGAGCAGGACTCGAGCAATTCTTGAAAGGAAGAATATACTTGAATTTAGATATATTTTGAAGCGCGATAAATTGCTGAGGATAACACAGACTGTAAACAGTAATGTAGAAAGCAATTTATAACCAGAATGAAACATTTTATGTAGTCATTTTATATTTGGCAGTTATTTGTTCAACCGTCTACAGCTCAAATCTTATCATAGTACAGAAAAAGAACCAAAAGTCTCCTGTGGGTACAAAGAGACAGTACCCTGATAAATATTGACCCCAAAAAATGTATTATTGTTCCTTCTATTATTTATTGCACGTTAAGTCGATATTTTAATTACTGTGACTGGCCTGGTTGTTTATTGGCGTGACAGGGCAGACATTCTTTTGAGCTATGATTTGACAGAATAATACAAATTTTGAAACAGCTAAACATTTTTAATCAGACTTTTTTGTATGTAAGTATTATTTTGAATTTTGTATTGTTTAAGCCTTTATTCAGTTCCCATCGACTGTGTTGTGTGCAATGTTTCCCAACCAGAGGTACGGGGACTTCTGGGTGTCTTTGAGCACTTGCCAGGGGGTGCTTGCATTTCAAATTTAAAAGAAAGATGGAAAGGTTCTTTATAGGACATTTTACATCCTTAATCATGTTTCTGCCGGATAATTTTGTAATACATTTCCGTTCAAACAAGAAAATATAATTGTTATATTTGACTACCGTTATATATGTACTAGTACTGATTTATAAGTTCTAAAGAAGCACTGGTACACAATATATAGGTACCTGAAGGGGTTACTCAAGACAAAGATGGGAACCACTGGTCTATATAATTATTTTGTGTGTTTTTAGTATTATTATGAGTATTAGTAGAAGCAGTGGTTGTAGCATTTGTTGTAGTCAAGAGTATTGAGTTGCACTTCAGCATCTAGTGTGCATTTATTTTTGAAATAGTCAACAAACAGCATGATCTACTATGCTTGAGTATGTATAATAGATGTATAGTATATCTCCCGTTTATGCGACTTGCCTCTGTAACTTTTGCCACAAAGTGCTTACTCCAGGGAGAACTCAAAGTAATTCAATGGAATGTTGTGCGGCAGAAAAAAGCTAAAATAAGCCTGTCATGGAGCGCGTCTTCACAGCCACTGTCAGGGAAAAGTGTCAGATGTGAGGATAACAGCAGCAGCACCAGTGCAGAGCATGTGCGGCACACAAGGCAGGGCCGCCTCTATCTGATGGTGCACAGTGTTCACGAGCGCCGCTGGTGCTGAGGAGGAGGAGAGGGGGAGGGCGGCACACTGTGGGAGCTGTTAGCATCACTTCTCATCCAACCTGACAGCACTGCAACTTATTCTAAAGGTTAGCTGAGTAAAAAGAGAAACCTCCAAAGCTTTATGGACGATCATTTTTGGGTTTGTGACATATGGGTTAGCGATACGACACAAAAACTTACACCGACTTTATTGATTAATTCAATATCTGAAACTTGTTCTGCACTATGACTATGCAAGCCAAGGAATTTCTTACGATTGTCATCTTAATGTTGTGTCATGCGCTGCATGTTTAAAGGTGCAGTGCGTAACTTTTCTGGTAGAGGGTCTGGAACCTGCTTGTCTCCATGGTGATGTAATTGCTTACATTTACATTTATAGAATGTTCCACAGTGTGTCATTAAACTTATGTCATGTTAATGTCTTGGCATGCATGGGTCTGCTACGTGTGCAGCTTGGGTGCATACGCTTAGTTATGCACCCAAGCATAACTAAGCGTACCTGAATTCTAATTTTTCAGCAATTCACAAAGGCATTGAGTAATTCCATGTTTGTGACTCTGTGAGATTTGGCTAGAGTAAACACTGAAATAACGTCCAGTTAATCATCAGGTTTTTTTCAAGGTCTTCACAAAATGTGTTTGGTTGGATAGAGTTAGATGCATTATGCACCTGAGTCTGCGTTCTCTCTTGTCCAACCATTGTGCTCTAAAGTGTTCCAAGAGCTGAAAGCGAGCCAGCATCCTCTGGAAGCAAGTACCACAGACCCCACAAACAGTACAGATCACTTTGTGGAGTGGAAACACCACACACACAACAGGACCGCCCCAAACTGCCCCACCTTGTGCCACTCCGCCGTTTACCTTGAGATGTTGCTGTATACATGTTACACATTTGGAAACTGATTGCAACTCAACTTGATTTGTAGAGCACAATTAAATATGCATTAAATCACACTACAAACAAATAAAACCTTAAATAATCATTATAAACTTTACTTTAAATGAGAAAAGTGCAGCTAAAATCCTTTCAGTCAGATCATAAATAGAGTCCTTGCAACTTCTGAATAAGCGATGCCTATTCAGAAGATTTGTAACATTTACTTTTTTTTATGGAATATGAGGTTCTCTAATGCAAGCATTTTGAAACTTCTCTGTCTGGAACCCCCAAATTCACCATGCAACCGACTTGCGACCCCCACTGTGAAATGAAATGAACAGCAGTAATAAGTTCAAAATGCGAAGAATCATTTTAAATGTGTAACTGAATAGTTTGTTGTGTTATTGAACTGGATTTCACCAAAAAATACTGCGTTAAATCAAAGAACTGATCAAATATAGTATCATAATTATACGTTGACATAATTTCACGACCCCCTGGGGATCCATCACTTTGGCAACCGCTGTACTAGATGGTGCGTCACTTGCCAGAATAGTTATGAAATGTAATCTATATAAAAACCTGATTCCAAAAGCCCAAGGACAGATGTGTTTTTAGGATATTGCGGCAACTGTTACTGCACAGATGGCATTACTTCATGGTAAGAGCATTGACAGGCCTATTGCTCCAATTTGACTACTCGCCCCCGCCCACATCACAGCACACGGAACATCTCTTTTTATGTCTGTCATCCTGGAAGTCGACAAGCTCGTCAACAGTGATGGAGCACAGAAGTGACAGGAAAATTATTCCGGGATAGGTGCATTTAAAGGTGCTCTATAAAAGTTTAATTGGTTGGAATTTACAAAGTGTATCAAAGAAATGCGCCATCAAGGTCATTTTTATTTCATGTCTCTTCTAGAAATGTAGCTCATAGGACGGGCACAGAGGCTTGGGACAAAATGTTCTATGGCGTCAGAAATGGTGCAGAGATGTTTCATGTGTTGGGCTTATTTGACCACCATAGGGTTTGGTGTTCTAAATCAGGCCAGTATTATAAATAGCCCTTAGACTTCACAGCACCAGAAGATTTTGGTGCTTACGTCCCACTTGTTGTTGTCATCGATTAACTTTGCATGTTGTGTAATGGTGAGCAATGAATAAAAAAACAAAAGCAAAACATATATATACATTTAAACCTACATCATGATTTAGATTTGGTCACAATTTAAAATATATCTGAAAGCATACACTTTGCTATGATTGGTTACATAAATCTGTCACTCACTCGCAGGAAAACAGCATAGAGCAGCATTGAAATGGGAAGCACATAATTTTATAACACCCAAAGTATTTTATCTTATCATGCTCTGTATTTATTGTCATATCGCCCAGCCCTAATTGCAAGTGTTTTTTTTTCTTCTAACCTCAACCTTCTCTTGAAGAAGAATACATTTTCAGAAAATTAACAGCGCTGACATCATTAAGATGTTCAACAATCATTTAGTTGCCTTTTACACAGTGAGTAGACAGGGTTATTTTTATCCATTCCACAGTTGATCAGCTAAAAATCCAATTACAAGAAAAGGCCTCTTCAAACGGCACTTTTCTGTGAGTGTCTTTCTTGAGTAGAGTTTCACTGAAATAGTCTTTTTATTGTGTTCATTGGATATGTTCCACTCACTTGTATCCAAAATAAAACAGTTCTTAGTTATTTTGTGCTCATTCATCTAGTCCTAGTTTTACAACATCTTCCAATTCTATCCTCTTTTTAATCCCAAATTAGAACCCTGCATATTTCTAATTTGTGCCTCTGGTTAAACAAAATAGTTCAGTTACATTATTCTAAGTAGCTGTCATCAGTTTCACCAAATACTTTGGTAAGCGTTCACGTTCCGACAATGATAGTCGCTGTTCAAACTGCTGTCCCGTTCAAGACACTCTCATTTCCCACTCCAGTCTCAGTGTGGGTTGTGATGGGAAGAGTATCAATCTTCAAAGTCAGTAGTCAAATAAGGAAATTAAATACCCTCACTTGTATCTTTTCAAATTAATTGCGTCATCTTTTCAAATTAATTGCGTCGTCTGTCTATATATCTAATGTATAGAACAAATATCAAAAATGAAATTTGACCTTTTTGGAATCGTTTTTGAATGGACCACATGATGACCACACGATATATACACACACACACATACACACACACACACACACACACACACACACACACATACGTGGTATGTTACTGATCATAAATCGGTGTAATCCCTCATTTTTCCAGGAGTGTTCCAATATAGATAATACTGATAATACTGATAATGATACTATTGCGACAACACTAGTTCTTTGGGTAGTTAATTGGATGCAAGATGAAAACAGCTCTGCCTTTTTTTGGTTTATAAAGCTCTCATTGGTATTTTGCCTGATTATTAACATGTGTTCAGCAGAACATCAGATCAGGTATGCCACGACTGAGATCTCAGGGCATGTTTATTTTAGTCATGCTGTATTAACACAGAATTGGGAAAAAAAAGGCTTTCAGCAATTTTGCTCCACATCTATGGAACAAAACACCACAGACATGATTTAAATTGGATCATATTTCTATTGGAATTTAAGACACTTGTTAAAGATTATCCGCAAAGACAGTGGTCTTGCTTTGCATGATTTTATTACATGTTGTATGTGTTATTGTATTTAACTTTTTGAATGTTTTTGTTGGTTTTATTGACATTATATCTTGATATTCTGTTTCTTGTTTCATGTCTGGTTTGTGGACATAGGCAGGGTACCCATGAATAAGAGATCTTCTGAGGAATATATATAGATTTGACAAAATAAGTAAAAAAAAAAAAAAAGAGTAAATAAAGAATGGGTGGCATTCAAAGAAAAGAAGGTTACAGCAGTCCTGAAGGGATTTTTTTCCCATTTTGCGCATGTCGATATCCTAATCATATTATTGCAATGTGGCTGTTTTGGCTGTCACTTCCAGGGCTTTTGGTTTCATCATGTGGGGGTCTCGCTATCTCGGCACCAAACGTTTCTTCATCCACCCTCTCCTTAGAACGCTTTATGTAATTGAGTGCTTATTATAAGATGCCACACAACTAGAGGGGCCGTAGGCATCGACACTGCTGCATTATTAAACGATGTGATTGTCTATGACTTGATTGGAGCATCCACTGTAAATTGGATTTTGTTTTTTTCTTACTCTTATCCCAAAGGATGCGACCACTACCCAGTCTTTCTACTAATGGTGTTTTCGTGTAGGGATGTCACAATTTTAGTGTCATGATTGCTGTGAGAGGAAACCTCATGATTTAACAATTATTGACACCATGATCAAACAACAGTAAAATCCTTCATTCGATTTAAGTCACATTGTTTACCTTCATCCTGTAGGTGTCATTTTAATGAAACTGAACCTCCTGAATGATAAAGTAAAGCTAATGTGACATAAAAAGACAGATTAAAAGCACTTGAAATTAAGGTTAAGTTTGGGGAGCTTCTAAAATTGTCACAATTATTATTATTAAGTTTGCTAATACCTATGATTATCCTTGTAACCTGAAAAAAAAAAACATCATGGATTAACACAAACCTTGAAATCTTGACTTCCCTATTTGGATGTATTTTTAAAGTGTTGGCTGGCTGGGATATGAGCTATTTGAGCTATTATGGACATGTTCTCTGATTTTATTGGAATTAGTAAATGTATTTGTTCCCTAGAAATTGTATAAAATATTTTAGCATTACTTGATATTTATACAGTTTTTAATGATTGTTTATTTAGTCATGATCCCATTTCAGTTATGGCATTGTGATTAGCGCTTATATTGCAGCAACACATCCTGCCCTCCCCTGCTGGTTCCTAAAGAAAAAGAAACTATTTTACTTACCACAATTCCACTTACAATTAGCACAAATACCAGCGTTCCCAAAAGACACAACACAGGACTTTGGAAAAGGAGCTACTATAGCCAAAGTGTATTTTAGTACGTTCTGAGTAAACACAACACAAAAACACACTCCACTGTGTTTAGTTATTTCTATTGCTAACACATTTTAGCTCATTGATGAACTGGTAAAAAAAAGTAGGCCATTTTTTGATCTGCATTGTGTCGTCATGTATTGTGTGTTCTCTGCTCTGGGTTGTGGCCTCTTTGTCCTCCGTCACTTTGTACAATTGTGTGCCTAACCCCCACATCAAGATTAAAACAATCAACAAACTTTGAGATTGTTTTTAAGGAATGATCACCACCATGTGCCAGTCTTTCTGCTTGAAGTCGTCCTGTTTTAAAAGCTTGAGTTCACAGACCACTTAGTCTTACAAGAGGAGTGTGAAATCTTCCAAACGTGGGCAGCAGGATGCCATAAGACTGCGCCAAACCAAAGTTCTTCCTCTCAAACCTCTGCCATAAGAAGAAGAAGGATGAAAAAAAAAAAAAAAAAACAAAAAAAAAAAAAAAAAGGAACAAAAAAAAAAATAAATTTCATTTCCCCAAAATTGAGTCACGCGTTCGTCTTCATTTGCATTACACAGGAGTTTGAAAATAACCTCTTTCTCACAAAAATGCTGTTTGTTCTCCACCTAAAAGTACAAAAAAGTGTTTGTGTGGTAGAGATCTGAAGCTCTGTTCAGACAGATAACTTCATGAACCCAAAAGTGGAGCACAGCAGCACACAGGATTTGTCAGTCACTTTTTGAACATTTTGAACATGTATAAAACACAATTTGAATAATGAGTATGGATTCTTTATACTAACAAATCATATAAATTGCTCCTAATTTAAAAAGCAAACAAATTTAAAATGATAATCTTGACAATTTTAGACGCTAACTGTAGTCTTTGTTTTTCAATCCGAAAATACATCTAAATTTAACTAACTCTATTAGCTAAGTTTGATTTTGCAAAGCTGATCAAAACGTGAGGATTATACTCAATACTAACATTTTAGACTGCGGGAATTAAAGAAAATGAATCATTGCTCTGTTGGTCACTAAATGGTATGGTGTCAGTAATAGTGAACAATCAATAATTAGGGTTTCTTCTCAAAATAATCATAACATGACATTTTACGGTACTCCATCTTTCTGACATCTTGGTTGTGTGTAGTAAAGCTGTTGAAACAAATTGAAACTCAAATAATAACAATAAAACGAGTTAGTGAAATAAAACTGTATGATTATGAGTAGTTGATTGAAAAAAAATATCACATAAGGGGAAGTAGAACAGAATCTGACCTTTCCGGAATATTTATTTTAGACTGATCTTGATCTAAAGTAATTAGAATTAGAGTGTCAAGATTTTTACATTTTAGTATTTGTTGTGAAACTAGTGTGTTTGTCGTATTACAATGTGGTGTGGTGTAGTGTAGTGTAGTATATGTAGTGAGTGTGTGGTTGTAGTGTAGTGTAGTGTAATGTAGTGTGTAGTGTAGTGTAGTGAGTGTGTGATGTAGTGTAGTGTAATATAGTGTAGTGAGTGTGTGGTGTAGTGTAGTGTAGTGTAGTGAGTATTGTGATAGTAGTACTAGTGTAGTGAGTGTGTGGGGTAAGTGTAGTTGTAGTATAGTGAGTGGTGTTGATGTATTTGTAGTGGAATGTGTGTAGTGTAGTGTAGTACGTTGATAGTACGTAGTGTACCAAGTTGTGTGAGTGTGGGTGTAGTGTAGTGTCCTTCGTGTACCAACCAGTGTACGTGTAGTGTAGTGATTTCATCTGTGTAGTATAGTGTAGTGTATGTCGGATTGTAAGTGACGTGTGTTATGTGATGTGGCTTAACCTGTATGCCGCATTAGATATCTGAAGAAATGCCGAAGGTAGTGTATTGTCAGTTGAAAGTGTATTGTAGGTGATGTAGTGTGTAGTGAGTGTGTCAAGGTGTAGTGTAGTGTAGTGTAGTGAGTATGTGATGTAGTATAGTGTAGTGAGTGTGTGGTGTAGTGTAGTGTAGTATAGTGAGTGTGTGATGTATTGTAGTGAAGTGTGATGTAGTGTAGTGTAGTGAGTGTGTGATGTAGTGTAGTGGGTGTGTGATGTAGTGTAGTGGGTGTATGATGTAGTGTAGTGAGTTTGTGATGTAGTGTAGTGAGTGTGTGGTGTAGTGAGTGTGTGATGTAGTGTAGTGAGTGTGTGGTGTAGTGAGTGTGTGATGTAGTGTAGTGAGTGTAGTGATGTAGTGTAGTTTGAGCTGTGAGTGTGTGGTGTAGGTGCTGTGAGTCCGCGTCTGGGTGTGATGTAGTGTTAGTAAGTGTGTGTCATATACCTCCATCAATGTGTGAGCAAGTGTTTTAGTGAGTGTGTGATGTACTGTAGTGGGTGTGTGATGTAGTGAGCTATCCTGTGTGATGAATTTTCCCAGTGTAGTGAGTGTGTGATGTTGTGTGACAAGTGAGGTGTGTCTCTCTATTTGGTGTACACGTCTGAGTGATGTCTAGAACAATGTTACGTGGCGGAGCCAGGTCTCAGCGATGGTATTGGCGAGGAAACAGGTGCGAATGGCCTGATTGTCTCTGAGGGCACCCCCTCATGGAACATGTTGCCCCCAGAGAGTCTTTGTGCTCTCTCCAGTACAAAAAGTATAATGTGCAGAGAACAACGCCAGTCCTACTTCAAAATATCACCAATTACCAGTAATTGCTGCATTTTAAGAATGCATAATGTCTCTTTTCAGTTTGCAACAGCAATCATGCAGGATTTATTTAAGTGTGTCCTTTATAGGCTATAATTTGCTGAATTGTACAGCTATCTCTGTGATTGGCCAATTGTTTGGTTGCCACTTTTTATGTGTTCTAGGCTTGGGTCAGTCCTCTACAGAAGAGTCGACATTTACTGTCATTGAAAAATTCTCCCAAGACAACTCTATTTCTCTCCTGTACAATGCGACAGTAGACATGTGTTTCTGGACTGAAGACACTTTGTAGATAGTCAATAGTACGGTTAGTTAGAGAAAATATTTTCTGGACTGAGATGTCTGATGTTTTTTTCCAGGGATCTCCTGTAGCCTACTGGGGCCGAGTGCTCCGATGACCGACGGGCACCACTTTCGCCGTGCTCTCCAGCTCTCGTCTTTGAGCCCTTGGTATTTCTCCAGTTTCTCTTGTTCCTTTTTCCTGATGTTGCCATCACTTGGTATCGCCACGTCAACCACAACGGCTTTCCTCTGCTGTTTATCCACCACCACAATGTCTGGTTGGTTTGCCATTACCATTCTGTCAGTCTGTATCTGGAAGTCCCACAGGATCTTGGCTCTGTCATTCTCTACCACCTTTGGAGGTGCTTTGGAGGTCCCACTTTGTAAAAATATATAAATATATAAAATATATATATATATAAAAAGGAAAGTAGAGCTTGGTGATAAAACAAGCAAAAACCCAAATCATAAATGTGTATATCTATGTAAATCACATGCTTTTACTGATTTGGCTATAGAGCTCTCAATTAAAAAGCCCCAAGCTTTTTATTGACAATTTGAACATACATCGATTAAATTAAATTTCGATTTGTTGCAGTTGCACAGCCCTATTTATAAGTCAATTTTGTAGGGCTGTAGTCGACTAAAAACATTCTTGGTTGACTAAAGACACACTCTATCGACCGATTAGTTGACTAAAAGAGTGTGTCAAAACACCATGTATCCAACCCAAACTGCACTCAAAAGACTACAACTGCAGTGTTTTAAATATATAGAGTACTAGTGTTCGATATTTAGAAGTTAGATTAAATTCATTATTCATTATTTCAAAATCTTCTGCTAGTAATTTTGGTCAGCTAAGACACCATCGACCAATTAATCAACTAAACAAATAAAGGATTACTGCCCTACTATTTTGAATGCTTTGTTCATTTCAGCACAAAACAATGCTACTTGTTGTGGACAGTGACAGAAAGTGTGGCCCCATTCTGCCAGGGACTTGACTTTTCCTGCTGCTGACTTGTGTCCATTTGATTGGCACCTGGGCCGGAGATGTGTCAGAGAAACAGAGTGGAGAGACCTGCTCATTTGTGGGCTCTGACGGCTGTCCGAAAAGCCAAACCAGGTGCACACAGAACCATCCACTGTTAACAGTTACTGTACAGTATAACTCATAGAGGAGGAAAAATCTACCAGAAATTTACCTCAAGTACCCAATATTATTAGTCATGCAGAGGAAGTACAGGTAAAATGGTTTCTCAGGTAAAAGAATACATTTTGCTGTAATGGAGTGCTATTATTCAACAGGCATTCAGCAAAATTTCTGTCAGTCAATAATTACTGTCAATGATTGATTGACAGTAATGACTGTAAAATTTCTGTCAATCAATCATTGACAGTAATCCCATAAATAAATGATGGAATTACTGTTACATATCTTTGTAATTGTAGAATTTGGGCTGCACAAATCTGTCAAGCATTGGGATCATACTTAGCCCCAAGGGGTCTTTCTCAGCCTCCCGACTTAGTAAATTGTGCTTCTGAGTGTGTAAGTCGTGCTCCTGAGTTCGTGTCATATGTATCAACACAGCAGAGCGGCTAAAATGAGATGGCTATAGGTCAATGCTGGACAGAAAGAGGAATGAGTGTGATACATTATGGTTTATTTAATGTGCACACTTGTTTTATTGAGTCATTATAGTGCTATTGGCACCCATAGGACTGGTATCAGCCTGGGGAGACTGGAGAAGTTGTGTGCGCTGCGTCTTGAGTGCTCTTGGAGGGGGTTGAAGGGACATATCCAGCGCTCTATATGATAGGTCCAGAGTTAGTGTCAGAGCCGGACAGATTTGACTCGTTTTCAGCCCTGCTCTGACTACAGAGCAACTAAAGAGAAAGTTTGGTCAATGGTCACTGCTCTGCACTCTTTGGAGATCCATTTGGATTCAATGGGCAAATTACGCAATGTGTTTACTGCTATTTAACAGGCACAGTTACAAACAGTTGGACTTTAACAGGCTACATTGGTGACAATTTGAGATTTCATTTATTTTAACTTATGTAGCCTTCAAGAAAGGATTCACATTAACCACACTTCAGATCAGACACTCCAGACGTGCACTTTCTTGGGATCCTGACATACAACCTTGTGCATGCGCTAGTTACAAATTAAGGAGCGTTAAGTCAGGAGCTCGAGAAAGACCTCTTATTGTGTTCATCTGTTCAGAGTGCACATTTTAAGTGCAGAGAGAATGATTAAATAACTGCAGTCTTTGGAATTTGTTTATTGACCATTCAAATTGCATTTTAGATTCAATTGAGACATATCTTAAATCTTGACGTGTAATGTATCTAATCCCGAGGTTGTTTGTAATTGGTCTAGCCACATCCGGGTCTGAAAATGGCAGTTTCACACCATTTAGAAAGTGCTTCACACATCCTCGCAGACTGCACTGACTTCGAACATTTATTTTGGTACTGAGGCAAGAGGAAGTTTGTGAAGCATAAAAGATTTTAGAGGAGATTTGAGCAGACCAATCAACAGAGCCGAAACTCCAGACACAGAAGTGGAAATGGAGGGTCATTATCATCCAGGACATGGTTAAGTTGACCTACAAAGATTTTAGATGCACAAACTGGCATTGCAATAGGATACCTTTTCACAGAGCTTGCTTCAAAGGACACGCCTGAAAAATATTTTCAATATTGGAGCAATAACTTTTAACTTTTATCAAGGACATAGATACGACGGAGTATAAGGGCCAACCCAAATTAAAAAATTGCGGAGCACTACGAGAATAAACTCATAATTGAAAGAGAATAAACTCGGAAATTAACGAGAATAAACTCAAAAATTAACGTGATTAAACAAAAAAATTAACAAGAATAAAGTCGCGGTCAAAATGGCTTGGATGAGTTAAAAGTTAACACAAAAGCCCACAATAGATATCGAACTTTATGATGCGGCCCCCATGTCCTTCTGGTTAAGGGCCTGCGTGCGGAGCTCAGCTCCTGGGCACTGGGCAGGACACTGCGGTCAGAGGCACAGCCGCAGGCCAATAATCTTCTCCCTTGACTTCGGCCTCTTCACCCTTCTAAACTTTGTATAAAATCAGCGTTCATATGAGTTATTTGTGTGCATATGTTTCACAACACAGCACTATGGGTTTGTGGAGCCGTCTTGCTTTTATGTAGTTCTAAGATGTTTACTCTTCCAAGCCCATTCTTTTGCGCCCTGGCCGTGGGGATTGCCCATGTCACTTTGAAACGTTTAAATGTCGACTTTATTTTGACTACGACTTAATTCTCATAAATGTATGACTTTATTCTCATTAATTTGTGTGTTTCTTCTCGTAGTGCCCTGCAATTTTTTTAATTTGGGTTGGCCCTTATACTCAGTCGTACATAGATGTTTGATACGTCATATGTCTATTTTGACATATGACATTGTTGTTGCTATTGATTGATTGATTGATTTTTGATTGATGTTAGCTAAATTGCTTTTACCCTCTATGAAAAAGCTAGACGAAATCAAGTGTTCTTTAAAAAAAAAAAAAAAAAAAAGGAAAAAAAAAAGGTACATTTCCTACAAATATTCACAGAATTCCTACCTGAAGCAAAAAATCTTCACATCACTACAATGTTATCATTATATTGTCAGAGTCTGTTTGTATTCTTGTTCTTCTCCTTCTCAGTCATTTTAGCTGAAAGTCACCTCTACAACCGCTTTCAATCAAAACACATTGCAGGCTGAGGACACAGCTTTGACCTGGTGGGTCAGTAGAACATACTGGTCAGACATTGTCTAACCTCTCTAAAGTTAACTTTTCCTTTGAGATTTTGAACTCACAAAGCATTTGATTTTCTCTTGTCTTGTCTGCTCCAAGCTCCTTGTTCAGGACACACACACCATTTCCAATTAAATGCTGTGCATGCTTTGAAAACGAGAATCTTTGATGGGATGATAGGGCCGTGCACGAAGAAAGTGCGCAAGAGGCCTCAAGATTTTGGAAAATAATGAAAGTCTATATCTCTGTGTTATTAACCCTGCGACGAGCTGGCCACTGTCCAGGGTGTACCCCGCCTAAGGCCCAAAGGCACTGGGATAGGCTCCAGTCACCCGCGACCCCTAACGGGAACAAGCGGTAGAAAATGAATGAATGAATGAAAGACTGCAAAATAATTTGTTGATATGGTGAGGGATTTAGACTTTAGATTTAAATTTATTGAGAAGATTAAAGGTACACATTGTAACTTTTCTGCTTAAGTGTCCACCTCCTGCCTGTCTCAATGTTTCTGCTTTATCTGAAATGTTCCACAGTCGGGCACTGAATCTCCATGGAGACAGACAGGTGTAGTTATCAGATCAGATATGTGGAGAGGTGACCCCTTTCACAGTAAGAATGCCTGTTTACTTCCCTGTTTAAATACTGTAAATTAAACATTCTGGAACATTCCAGGCAGAGCAATAATCTCAGAGACAAGCAGGTGATGGACGCCTCACCTGAAAATGCACTTAGATTGGAATGTGTCTTCTCATAAACCCAAATAATAGAACAGCTGATTGTTTAACATGATTGATTAAGAGGACTAACATACCTTATATACGTAAATACAGTATATTGACTTATTGACTTGCTGATGCTTTCCTCTCAGTAGCATCCATTTGCCACTTGCTCCCACTTCTGCTCTGGCCTTAGTCACACGGGGCGTGGGGAGATGGAGTTCTTTGGACCCCTGCAGTTCATTAAAAAAAACTGTTATCTTCTACAAGTAAATTTCATTTAAAGGAGTGAGAGCACCTTCCAGATATCAGTCTTTTCAAAGCAAGCTTTTCTAATCAATGTGTTTGAGAGCAATAGAACAATTCAATCAGCTCACAGTCTGTTTATCCGGACTATATTAGCAATATATAACCCTTTCTTTCAAAGGTGCACTATAACGTTTCTGGTGGGGGTCCACCTCCCACTTACCTCCATGGAGATGTTATTGCTTTGCCTAGAATGTTCTTCAGTATGACATTAAATGTTGTTCAGTGTTTATTTCATTGCGGGTGTTTTGAATTGCTCAAACATTCAAAAACATACATAGTTATTGTGTGTGATATAGTCTCTCCATCGATTTGACCTGTAACCTGGCCTTGGACATCCCCTTGTCTAGATTGAGATAGATGAGTTTAATGCCATACTGTGGAATTGCTATGCACAGACAAATGCGGCATGTTTTATTTCAATCTAATTCATAATTACGGAGAAACAAGCCTATTGAGGAAATGAATTTAGGCACACTAAAATGTAACAACAAGAGCTGCCCGGTGGTCGAGTGGTTAAGGCACAGCACATGTATGCCAGGCTCCAAGTGCAGCCGGCCGCAGTGTTTTGAGTTCAGATCCAGACTATGACAGTTTGCAGCATGTCCTCCCTTCTCTCTCATCCCCCATTTCACACTGTCCTCTCCTAATACGAGCAACAAAATCCTAAAAAATTTTTTTTAAAGACACACATGGACAGGCGAGACGGTGGTCTACATTTTATAACCCGCCCCAGCCAACCCTGCTTTTAAATGATAACTTCTTGTCCCACCCTTACCCGACCCACAAGGCAAAACAAAACCCATGCATCACTAGTCCGGAACATTCCTGGCAAAACATTAACATCTCCATGGAACATATTGTACCTTCAACTCATAGACCCAAAGAATAGAGACCTGCTCCTTCCTGCCAGCATGAGATCCGAGAGATCGAGAGATCCCAGCAGGCCCCGATGGGCCCTAGGTTTTACGTTTTACGTGCCTGGCCTCAGATACGAGCAGCAGCTTTGCAATCATGCCCAGCACACACAGCGCATTCATTCATAAGTTAGTTCAACAATCCATTCGCCATCTTTGCTTTGTTCTTCTTGCATGATTCAAATATGGATCTAAAGCGTTATCATGCGATAATACGTCCACCTGACTCTGGGCCGCTCCCGCCCAAAGGCCACCTCAATCCTGCAGGGTCGGTTCCCCAATCCATGGGGGATCCTGCCCGTTACCATTTATGTATATTTTGTATTTGTACTATGATGTAGCCATAAATATTTTTGGTTTTTGGTTTTTCATGAACTTAAACTTTTCCAAACCACATTTATTTTGACTTTGTTTTAGTTTAATTAAACTGGTTTTGTCAACACGAGTACTGACAATAATTATCTTATTTGCGTAGAATGAGATCATTTTCATGTGTATCATCAAGTTTAATTTATTCAAACATGTTTGCTATTTTAAGTCAGCTCTACAGACGTCATTTGTGAATCAATGACTGTTTTAGAATCTCATTTATTACTAAAGGTCACACGTGAAAATTCAGTTATGTCTAAATGAACCATGGGCAAAAATCTATCAAGAATTTTCCAGGAAATTGTGATCACTGACTGAATACATTGATTACCTCCTTCCAATATATACCAGGAGACAATGTGTCTTCATAAAGAAATCCATCTTTGTGCATCACTAGTAAAGAGTATACCGTATATATGTCCCATTGGGTAAAAAGTTTAGAAGTTAGAAATCTCCTTATATGCAACATTTCAAGACAGGCGCACACTCTTGCTTCATGTTTCTCACATCATTGGGCCAGCAGTTGGTCGTTTCTCATTTCAAACAACCTCCTTAGCTCAGAGCAGCAGGGGGCTGGCAGACACTCTCCTCCAGGTGGATACGTCAACTGTAAGGTAAATGAAAGATGACTGAGCACCAATCATTTTTTTAAGAGGCAATAGAAGTTTGTTATATGGATGGAAATTCGATCTCGAATTTATTTCAATTATTACATTGTCTCTCGTGCTAGTTGGTTGTTTTTATCATTTTGTCTACAGCTGAGATCACATAGTTATCTTGTGTAGCTCTAAAACAAAGGAAGAATGCTTCAGGATATCGTTGCAAATGTTTCCAGGCCAGGAGTGCAGTTTGGCTCAGTTCATTGCTATGCCTCTGACAGGGCTGCATATGATGAACGCAGATGAAACACTGTTCTTGGCAGACAAGAGAAACAAGATAATGAGAATGTAGCCTTCATTTAAAGCATTCCTTTGGTGTTCGGTGGGCGTTAAGGCAACTTTTTTTCTTCACTTCAATGGTTAGAATTGGATTTTATCTAGTAGTGGTAGGATTAATTCTATTTTTGTATAAGAACTACTTGCTTTAAAACAGAATAGGCACATTCTTTTAAAGCATACACTACGGGACTTGTGGTAAAGTACTTTGTGACTTTCTCTACTCAAGTATTCTCTCGCACTAATGCACGGATATTAGCTTTTATGAGAGGGCAAAACTGTGCCCTTGTTATATCCTTGACAACAACTGTGTTTTTTCCTGGTTCCACTTACTATAAATTGTAAGTCGAGGCTAATATGTAGAGTACCCCCCCACAAAAAAGCATTGGTCCTATATGTACACATATGTAAAGCATAACACACACTTTTACTCACTAGCACGTTTCCTCCAAAAAGATATTACTCAAGTAGAAGTAAAGTAGTTTCAGAAAAAACAGCTTGCTTCAAACAAAATGCTTAGTTAGTACTGTGAAGTAAATGTAAATGAGTAACTGTAACTGCTCTAATCTCCTCAACTCATTGAATATGTTTGGTCACTCATCAAAGTAGCTTCTTCGATTCAGTATATACAGTAGAGTATAATGCATTTCAAAATGTTTATAAACTATACATTGGTTGCATCCAAGCAAAAAAAAAAGATACACAACTTTTGCTTCTAAATGTTCTTTCTAAATCTGTTTTTGATGAATTGATTTGATGGCAATCAACTGATCTGATGTAGCCAAATTCCAACATTGTATCTAATAATTGCAAAAGTAGATTAAGAACAGTTATTTCAATGCCACTAGGATTCTGTATTCTAATAAAGACAGTGGACTGTGCGGGGGAGCATCCTGTCAGTGAAAATGTAATATGTGACAGTTTTTCTACAAGCCCACTATCCACAACTTAGAGAACTGCTACCACCTCAACATTCAACAAACTTTTAATTTTCACTCTGGGGAGATATTGCTCTGTGTTGTGAGTGGTTGGAGTTCTTCTAGATGTTTCTGCATTTTTTCCAAGCTTTATACTGTAAAAAATGTGCTGCTGGTACCAAAGAACAATCCAACCAGAACTTTAGAAACGGCTTTTTTTTAGACTGACATAAAAGTATTCCTCCCTGGAGTTGAAGTATGTGGGCATATATATATATATGTGTGTATATATATGTGTGTGTGTGTATATATATATATATATATATATATATATATATATATATATATATATATATATATATATATATATATATATATATATATATATATATATATATATATATATATATATATATATGTACCATATATAATATATATATATATATATATATCTCTGTACACCCACACATCAATTAAATACAATTCTGTTTCAGGTTATGCTGAGTTATTTAATGTGGCACTTATTATTATTTTCTACTCTGCCAGGAATGTTCGACAGTATGGCATTAAACTTAATTTATAGAAACAAGCAAATTTCAAGTCAGACCTGTGGATATGTGACCACGCTCACAATAGGAATGCGGATATATATGGAATATGTTTTTCATGTATATTGAATATGAAAAAAAACACTGCTAATTGAATAATAAATACTATGTTCCTTATATTATGCCATACAGTGAAACATTGCACACAAACGAATAAAATCTTCATTGAGACGGTGATGGACCCTTCACTTGAAAAGTTACATAATGCACCTTTAACTCAATTAAGAGCCAGTTATGACTCATTACATTAATTTTATTTCATTATTATTTTTTTTATACCATCAATTACAAATGTATATTTAATCCTCAATGAATTCTTAGTTTGAATTCCAAGCATGTATTCAAATCTTTTTAAATACATTTCTATCTATATTTTATCTGTTTATGAACTGTAACACAATTTCAAACACTAATATTCTCCGACCTGCTTCTCTTACAGATCACACAGAGGAGCCAGCGAGGTGCAAATCGGATTCTATATTGCAGTGATTGGATGTAAGTCTACTTTGACCCTACAAAATTGAAGATGACGTTGCTATGGAAACTGCTGGTGCTGCAGTCACTCGTGGGGTGCCTTGCAGGTAAGTGCCTTTTTAGAAACTTTTGATGCATGCCAAAGCTGCTTTTGTTGTAGGCCCCACTGCTTATTCATATGGATCCAGGCCAGCAGGAAAAAGGAAGCAAGGTCTGGAGACGACTAACAACATTCAATCAATATGAAAGTAGTCCATAGCGTAACAAATTCTCTTCCTGATCTTTCCATATTCAAACGGCATGTGGAAAGCCCTGACCAGTGCTGCTATCCACAGTCAGATGCAACAGTAGCATGATCATTATACTGTCAGTTGCAGAGTGTTTTGGAATTGTTGTGAGTCTGTCTGAGTGGGATGCCCATTGGCTTCAGATTATTGTGGTAGATATTTGTGTTGTCTGTTCCAAACCATTAGACTTTGCAGTGGAGAAATTCTGAGAAGAAAGTGGACAATTTTACTTGAAAATTGGTGTGGAAAAATTGTCTGTGAAACAAAAATGATTTGTAGAGGACTAAATTATGGATAAAATATTCAGACTTTTGAGTTCAGAATTCCCTTATAATATTGAAGTATTGTCTAATGCAATCTGAAACACTTAAAAGCATTGATTTACTGGCGCATGAAGGAGCTAATAGATCTCAGATAAGTCTCATGGCAGTTTTGATGTTCATGATATTACATCATGTACCGCTTTGGATTTAATGGAAATATGGTTCAATGAACAATAACCGTAACACAGAAACCTGTCAATCAAATCACACGAAGAACACTCATGCTTATTAGACCATGCAAAAAGTGATTAAAACGTATCCCTTCTGGCTCGCTTTTGTCATGAAATAAATAACTTCAGGGACCAGTTCCGATTTGCTGTGAATATTTTAAATACATTGAATAATTTAATTATAACTTTTGTCTCTGCTTCCTGAGCCACTGGTAAACAGATGATTCAGAGATTGATTGATTGATGGGAACTCAGTGGCAGTATACAGTTCCTACTACAATATATTAGTAAATGTTACAAGGTTTTTTCCAGACCGTGGCTTTAAGTGAAAGCAATACCAATGGTCCAAAATCAAATACTGATAGAGCATTCCTGGCAGAACTTTATCATTTTGGGCATCTTGAAATGGTTGGGTGCATGGTTTGAGATGACATCAGAATGTTTTATCTTTACTGTGTAATTGAGAAAAGGGATACAGTTTAATTGATTTTCTAATACTGTTGCAGAGAATAAGAAGCTATCACAAAAACAAAGCATCCATTTTATTTTGGGGAATTTATTTTATATAATTTTTTAACATAAAAAGAACACAAAATATAGAATTTGACCAGAGAACAGTAAACAATACAAAATGAAACACGAGTAGCACTGAACAATTACAGAAAACAAAATCATGACACATTAAACAAAAAATTATTGTTGGTGCAAATTGGGTCATCCTTATTATTATTATAACGTTTTCATTTTTCAAAAAAACAAAGAAAAAACAAAGCAAATACATAAAACAACGGCAAGACAAGGCAAGTTTATTTGTAGAGCACAATTTGTACACAATGCAATTCAAAGTGCTTCACACAACAGGAAAAAATGCATTAAAATCACAAAGACATGACAGAAATCACAAAACAATTTAAGACATAAAAGAGAAGAGTTGAAAGAAAATTATTTCAGTCATATGCACAGCTAAACAAAACGTTTTTAGCTTAGATTTGAACATTGTCAGAGTAGAGGCCTGTCTCACATCTTCAGGAAGACTGTTCAGCTGCATAAAAGTGAAACGCAGATTCCCCATGTTTAGTCCTGACTCTGGCACCAGCAGGAGGCCGGTCCCTGAGGTCCTCAGAGTCCGAGATGGTTCATATGGCACTAACATGTCCGAGATGTACAGTACTTTGGTACTAGGCCATGGAGAGACTTGCACACTAGCAGAGCTGGCTTTAAAGTCTATTATCTGAGCCCTGAAGCCAGTGCAGAGACCTGAGGACAGGACTAATGTGATCGTACTTCCTGGTTCTATTCTAGGAACCGGGCAGCAGCGTTCTGGATGTACTGCAGCTGTTTTACAGCTCGTTTTGGAGAGGCCAGTGAGCAGGCCCTTACAGTAGTCTAATCTACCAGAGACAAACGCATGGATAAGTCTCTCCAAGGCTGGACACTAACATTTTGATTATTGCAATGATTTTTAGATGGTAAAAAGCTGCTGATTTTATTGATTTGACATGGCTGTTAAAATTTAAGTCTGTGTCCGTTATTACCCCAGATTTCTAGCATGATTCCAGCAGGTTTTAAAGTGAGACTCTGGAGGTGACTGGTATCACTTTCTCTTTGTTTCTGTGGGCCAAAGACGATGATTTCAGTCTTGTCTGAGTTTCAAGCTGGAGAAAGTTGTTTTGCATCCACACACTGATCTGTTGGATGCAGTGACAGAGTGAATCTACTGGTCCATATTCACCTGCCGTCAGTGAAACATAGATCTGAGTGTTGGCTGCATAATTGTGATAGAGAAGATTTTCGCTGCGTATCAACTGATCTAACGGCAGCATGTAGAGGTTAAACAGAACAGAAACACAGGTCAGGGGCATATGGTCTGAGACAAAGCTACCAATTTCAACAAACTTCCTGTCTTCCTGATAGGACTTTAACCAATTTAGGGCAGTGCCAGTGATGCCCACCCAGTCCTCTAGTCTCTGTTAGAGACAGCGTCAAAAGCAGCATTCAGATCTAACCGAATTAAGACTGAGGCTTTGCCCGCGTCAGTGTTCAGGTGGATGTCATTTGTCATCTTGACAAGAGCAGTCTCAGTGCTGTGATGAGGTCTAAAACCTGACTGTAAAACATCAAATGAGTTGTTTATTAGGAGGAAATCAGTGAGCTGTTGATAAACCAACCTTTTCAAGGACTTTACCCCAAAATAGCAGATTAGAGATGTGCCGGTAATTACTCAGTACTGCGGCATCAAGACTGATTTTCTTTAGGAAAGGCTTTATCATGGCCGTTTTCAAAGCCCTTGGGAATGTTCCAGATTGAAGCTTAGGGCCTCTTTTTCCCAAAAATAAAAAAATGACCCCCATTTAAAACTGAAGCTGTTCCTGAACCCTCTGGAGCACAAACAATTGGCTGGAGACTCTGTAGTTTTGGACTCTGATATCTGTTTTACTCTAATCAAGTAGAAACAAGCTTTGCACAAAAGAATTAAGATTTGAAATCCCGCCTAGATTTTCTTACTTAAATATATGAGTAAAGCTGGTGTCTGGTATGGTCTGATTGACTCTAGTTTTAACATTTATTGGGTTTTGACAATTCTCTTTTAAAAGCTGAAGGTAAATTCAAGAAAAATTTGTTTTAGGGACTTGTAGCTAAAAGGTCCAGGCGGAATCCATATAAAAGTCCTATTCAATTTGATTTATTTTTTACTTGTGGGTTTGTAGAACAAACTTTCCCTGATGCTTCCCAGAATGATTGAATTGACTGGAAATAAGTGGGCTACATCGTTATTTTTAAGTACAGCATATCAAGCAGCTTGAGGGTTTTCTTTTATAAGATGGTGGGCAAAATGGAATAAATAAAAAAAGCATGGGACGCCCTAATATGTGAGTGAGTGGTTCTAACACACTCTTCAGTACAGAAATCTGATGGGTAACACGTTGCAGCATGTAGATGAGCTCAGACTGGTGACGATCTCCTGGACAGTTTTGTCAGTTACAGGTGCAAAGTGAGTCAGCTCTAAGTACAAGCCGAGACCAGAGAGAAACAAATCAGGTAAAATAAAAAAAAATAAAAAACATGGCAAGGTGGGAAAAAGAAGGTTACGGCACACAAAGTCCAAAATAACATCTTTTTTCACCCCATTTTCCGTATATAAGTTATGGTGTCGGTCTAGTCCTTAATTGTCGGTGCAGTTTGTGTCATCCATTATTTGTAACAGGCCTTTTTTTTTTCCTGCTGCTAGGAGTATGCTCCAAAGATATTCCGTCACTGTGACCATGGCAGGAGTTTTAAGTACATAGTTTTGAAATCAAATGGGATGGCGACGTTACAAACAGAATGGAGGGCTTTGTTAATCTCAGTCCAGTATTTGTTAATCTCAGTCCAGTATTTCTGTGCCACAGGACATTCCCAAAACGGTAATGGTAATGGTGTGCGTCCGGACATCCACAGGACTTTTACTTTTGAATATGTCTTACAGTGGAATCAATAGCTTCTGAGAATGTTGTATCATAACATTACATTATCTGAAAAGAGCCAATAGTATCATACTCAAATCACGAGCACACTTTTGTTTGCGGAAACCAAATTTTCACATTGTGGGTAATCAGTTTGCATTTGGGATAAGCCATACCTAAACCAACAGCATGAATTATTAAATCGTTTTAAGATATTGATTTTACACAAATAACATATACATTACATGCAGATAGACTCACTCTAATCTCCTGATCGTCAAATTGTACCCACATTTTATGTTAGCGAGTCAGTTTGTAAAACCATATTTCAATTACTACATTGCGATTAAGAAACTATACATGAGACTATAAGTTAAAATCCCTTTGTGGCTTTTCCTCGTGTCCATCATTCATTTCCGGCGCTGTAAAGTTGAATTATGGCTTCATTATGGCTCGTTGTTCATTTCAGCTTCAGGGGCTGCTTGGCATTGATCACATTTTGATTGAGGACTTTAATTTGTCTCCTTTACAAATAGGAAGGGTCAGCAGAGAGCATCAGTGGAATCAGCCAGTCTTTAATCAACAGGTATTACACCAATCAAGATGAAGAAAAGACTCCGATGAGCTCTGTGTCAAGGTGCAGCTTATTTCTCATTGCATTTACAGCCTGGTCTAAATAGATAGTTCAAGAGAAGGAATTGGCATTGTAATGTTGGTAATTCTGGTAGTTGATGTAGTTTGAATGTGGTCAAACAGCCACTGTATACAACATGAAATCAAATCCAATATTTAGATGAGGGGATCGACTCTGTGACCAGAGTGAATGAATATTAAATGAAGGGCAACTTGATGATGAAGTTGGATGCTATTTTAGCATTTGCTTTTAATGCCCTACTGAGGAACATTCCAGGTAGGGCTGGCAGAATTGATGATAATAATCGCATCGTTATCTGCTATTGTTGTCAAATTTTCATATTAGGGATGGGCCAGATCCCGATAACGATATTCAGACAATATTATGTCGATCCAACAGAAATGCGTTGAAACATCTTATGAAATGTATTGTATGGGAAATATCTAATATTATATATACTCTATTAGTCAGCTCTTTTTGTTGCATATTTATCCAATATATCCTATTATATATTTCCTATAAGCAATATAATTGGTATTAAGATTTCATCTTAAAAACAACAATCACAATATTATAAAAAAAAAAAATGATATATTGTCCTCCACTAGTGTTAAAAAGAATTCAAACTCGATCGTTACTCAATACCACAATGGTGACAAAAACAATATAGTAATAATTTCAACACAAAATAATAGTTATGTGGTATTTTACAAGTTCTGAAAAAGCTGAAGATCATTCTAAAACAGTTCAGGAATGGTAAAAATAGTTTGTTTTGTTTTGTTTTGTTAGTATTGGTACGTGTGAAATGAGTTTTAGTATTCTATACTATCTGTTTTTCAATGCTTTTGACAACCCTAACCCCTACAACACATTGTGATTAGGTATTCTACCATTAATTGCTGCTGTATGTTCATCAGCCTTCTTCATGCAAGTGTGTGACAGATACATTTAACCAATCACAGTGAAATGTGAACTCCTTTAAGACAACAGCCTCATTTAAGAAGTTATGGTGATTAATGGAAATGACGATGTTCATTAGCCTCATAGTTAGAATAAATAAATGATATAGATTATTTTTATTATACAGCACATCAATGTTTTCATGAGATCTAAAGATTTGAAGCTAAACCTTGCTGAAAGGCAAGAACATACCATGCACTGCTGCACAGTGCGCACGAACAGAAGGACATGATGGAAAACCTGCATGCGTTTGCCTTTAACCAGTGCTGCTGAAAACATGAATCTGGGACCAAGGCTTGTGAAGGATTGTATTACAGCCTCCTCAAAAGCAGAGTTAGAAATGGGATAACAGGACAGCACAGATGTGTGTGACTTTGGAGATGGGATGAAGAGGAAGTTGAGGAACAGGTGAAGGTCGAGCAGACGAGTCACGTCTTCTCTTATGTCATCAATGCTCTGTACGCAGACCTCATGGCCTTCACTAAGAACTTTAAAAGGACATGGAATTTCTATAATCTGTTATAAATCTGTACATTAACCATACACAAT
This sequence comes from Chaenogobius annularis, assembly GCA_015082035.1. Classification (NCBI taxonomy): domain Eukaryota; kingdom Metazoa; phylum Chordata; class Actinopteri; order Gobiiformes; family Gobiidae; genus Chaenogobius; species Chaenogobius annularis. Next base: position 3,048,237 of record BJKM01000030.1, on the reverse strand, counting down.
CATTTGAAATAAAAAAAATATGCCATGTAGCTATGTAAACTGCAGAAGTCTGTTCTCCTTATACCTGCTATAGAGAATGTTCACTCAGTTTTATGTAAATCTCAGCGCCTAAGTGTATATGAATCGTGATTGTGAATCGTGGGTCAAAATTGTATTTATTCCGGTACTTTTTTGGCATATCAACCCCCCTTACTTCCAGGAGAAACAAAACTATTTCAATAGATCCAAACAGACCACACATGAGAAATGCAACATAATGCACGTTTTAAATGTGGCTTGAATTAAAAATCTCAATAGTGAAATGTTATGTCTGGTCCCTTGGTAATTTTCCCTCCCAAATTACACCTACCCAAGTAATCAACCATGAATGCCCAATAAGAAAGTAGAGGAGATGGCCCCAGCAGCAAGGGCGGTCAAAACAACAAAGACATGGAAAACTTTTTATAGCACCTTTTTATGGCCCATTGAGTTACCAGCACATTGTAAAAAGTTTACACCAAACGCATGAATATCCAAGAGGGACAGTTGTTAGAGCAGTATTAACGAAGAGGCAAACTTTGAGGTAAATGCAATACAGAAGTTGAGGCTGTTTTTAGACAAAGGCTAATGCGATTATATGTTTCTACAGGGGAGGAATAATAATAGTTGTGGTGGGGGTGTGTGATATGGTGATAAAAATCTAATTGTGATCCTTGTGATGATCTGCTGCTTTGTTGATATTGTCAAACCGTGATTAATTATTCCTCTATTTAATGCTGTTTGTTTGCGCAATCACTCTGTTCGCCTCCCATTTCTCCTATTGGTTAGACTAAAAAGACCATTGAGTATATCGGCTAAAATAAAACAATTAAAATTACCTCAAAAAGATACAGACACGTCTGGTGTGATCTCTCAAACAATGGTAAGTGATTTTTCTGCCCTTTTGTGGTTGATTTTTATTTTGTGTGATATTTGAACCTCAACACGGTTAATTTACTGACACATCTTAGCACGTTCCTTATGCATAGTTAAAATATTACCTGAACATTGTTATCGAAAGCAAGCAAAAAATATTGAGATACTCCTTTTTATCAATAACACCCACCTCTACAGTACATACAGTGAGATGTTGGATCTACACTTGCAAATAAAAGCAGTTGGCTACTTTCCTGTGTGTGTTTAACAAAATATTACACATTTCCCCCATCTTAACTCGCGGGGGTTTCCCAGCATTTTTCAGTCACATCTAATTAGTCGAAGTCATCATACTTCTATTCATACTCCCTCGCACATTTGTCACCAGCTGGCTTTGTTTAGGCAGTGCGTTGGTTTGGTTTGGTTGGGGCGTCCTTGCAGTCCGTGTGCAGGAGATCAAAGAAGCCGTTTTGCCAGGCAGACTCATATTTTCTTTTTCCGAGAGCTGCGCACAAATATGCATGCATACACACTTGGATTGGACACCTCATTGGTCTCTGTGAAAGCTGTTTCTAGTCATTTTTAGGCGCAGTGTTGTATAATGCAAATATGAGTCTGGTGCGTGAAAAGAAAAAGAAAAATGTTTTCTCGCGACAAATAGGAGAACACATCAAACAGGAAGTCGTTTGAGAAGGAGATCAGCTCAGGACATGCAGTTAATAACTAAACAACCCTACATCATTATATGTTTGGCTGCAAAATAATAGTTATAGAGTGTGTGGTGTGCAGTAACATGTTTAGAATGTAAATAAATACAAAAGTTGACTGAGTAGGAATGTCAAATATTAGTGTTACGATTATTTGAAGAGACTTGACTATATATACAGTATATATATACAGTATATATACATATACTTGGAGCACTGAATTGAATTGACTTATTTTTTCTTCTGAAATAGTATCAATCACTAGTTTTTTGTTCGCGGGATTAATTTGTCACCTAAATAATCTTGAGTATTAATTAACTAAAATATCTTAACATCTCTATTGTTGAGTAAATAAATATTGCTCACATACCCAAAGTAAGATTTAACTAATCCTTTGATGCAGACATATTGATACACCCCTGAGGTACTGTTTTTTTATTGGAGCCTTGTTGCAAAATAGAAAATAAGAAATCTGGACCATTGGTATTGTCAGTTGGTAGCTTTTGTTGCAGTCGACAATTAGGGGGAAATGGGTCAGTTTATTTGATAAGAAATAAAATGCAGAGTCGATACTGTGTCGTTTCATATCCACACCAAACACTTATCCAACCACAAACTATTGGTCTATATTGCATTTGTACTTTTTTTTCCAACAGAATAATATGCATCTTCCTGGCCCTACTTTATTTGCATCTTACACAAACTGTTGGTACTACTTCTGTACAGCCAGCAAAACCGGAGCGTCCTTGCACCATTCTTCAGGTGACATGTTTATGCATTGTTTACCCTATTCATTATTCACTGCATGCCACTGAAAACAATTGCAAACTCCCGCCGCTATGACCTGCTTTGCAACAACAATCACACTCAAATATAATGCATTATATATATATACATATTTATTTATTTTTTCTTTCAGTGTATAAAGTACATTTGAGATAGAAGCATTTGAGATGTCAAAAAGATAAAGAAAAAAAAATCATTTTTTCAATCAACATTTTCTTGGGGCCACAGGTAGAAAATATATGGAAAAATTAATCATATCGCAAATGTTGATTTGAAAATATGCTAAATTAGAACATTGAGTGTATTGTGTGTAATTAAAACGGTTAAAATGAGCTGAAATGAGACAGAAATGAGAAGTATAAAGTGATATTTCTGCACTTTTGGGGTTCATTTTATGATCCATTCACGTTTTGTACAGTATTGAAACTTCAAACAACAGACAATTTGCACGTTCAAGAGACAAATACTGAATCACTATTTGTCGATTTTGCCAAAATGGCAGATTGTCACCGGAATGAGACCATATTTCCCTGCCTTACCTAAAAGTATATTTATTTTCTACACTTTTCTAACACTGCGCAATGGGCTCTTCTTGGTTCATGTCCCTGTGCAAATGTGTCTATCAACAGTGAGAAGTCAACAGTGAAATGCTGTTCCACCGGCAAGAGATGCACACACAGATGGGAGGCGTACAAAAGTGAGAGCGGATACTGTTACTTGAGAAGAAAATACATATAAACTAATCCAATCCTCACACAAGTTGAGCATAGACTTGGAGATGCTCAGGGCCTAACAGGATGAACAAATTTGATCACACCAGGCTGCCGTATCCCTGGAGAGGTTTTTAATATCAGTATAAATCATGTACAGCTGAAAAAAGAGACAGGGGCTGTAATAATTCCCAGGTGGTCAGAACGGAAAAGCGGACTTTCTCCTGGGAGTGCCTTTAATGAATATTCAAATAAATTACATGTTGGAATAAGTTACATAATGCAGTGTTTAGTATAATAAAATCAAAGCTATAGGCATAATGTGTGAAACAACAAATTACATTTTAATTTATTTTAATAGTTTGCTTCACTTTAATGAGAGCAGAGCAGAAACACAAGCACTACTACACTATTAAGTGCAGTGCATACGGAAAGTATTCCACATTTTGTTATCTCACAGACTTATTCCAAAATGGATTAAATACATCATTTGCCTCAAAATTCAACAATCAATATCCTATATACGTGAAAAAAAGGTTGGTTGAATTATTTGAAAATGTATTAAAAAGAAAACAAAATAAAAATACTTAAATATTCACAGCCTTTGCTCAATATGAAGCACCTTTGGCACTAATTACAGCCTCAAGTCTTTTTGAGTATAATGTTACAAGCTTGGCACATCTATTTATTGGCAGTTTCTCCCATTATTTTGTGCAAAGCCTCTCAAGCTCCATCAAGTTAGATGGTGAGTGTCAGTTCACAGCCATTTTCAGATCTTTCCAGAGACGTTCATTTGGGTTCAAGTCTGGGCTCTGGCTGGGCCACTCAAGGACATTCATATAGTTGTCCTGTAGCCACTCCTTTGTTATCCTGGGTCATTCTCTTGTTGGAATATGAACTTTCTCCCCAGTCTGAGGTCCAGAGCTCTCTGGAGCAGGTTTTCATCAAGGATGTCTCTGTACTGCATTAATCGTTCTGTTGATCCTGACTAGTCTCCCTGTTCCTGCCACAGCATGATGCTGCCATCACCATGATTCCAGGTGATGAGTGGTGCCTGGTTTCCTCCAGACATGATGCTTGTAATTCAAGCCAAAAAGTTCATCTTTGTTTCATCAGACCAGAGATTTTTGTTTCTCTTGGCCTGAGAGGCCTTCGAGCAGCTGTCATGTGCCTTTTACAGAGGGGTGGCTTGTGTCTGGCCACTCTACCATACAGGCCTGATTGGTGGAGTGCTGCAGAGATGGTTGTTCTTCTGGAAGGTTCTCCTCTTTCCATAGAGACGCATTGGAGATCTGTCACCATCGGGTTCTCGGTCACCTCACTGACTAAGGCCCTTCCCTGCCAGTTGCTCAGTTTGGCTGGGCCCAGCGCAAGGAAGAGTCTTGATGGTTCCAAACTTTTTCCATTTATGGATGATAGAAGCCACTGTGCTCATAAGAACATTTAATACCTTTTCTGTCCCCTTCCCCAGATGCCTTGATACAATCCTTTCTCGGAGGTCCACAGACAAGTCCTTGGACTTCATGGCTTGGTTTGTTCTCTGACATCACTGTTAACTGTGGGACCTTATATAGACAGGTGTGTGCTTTTCCAAATGATGTCCAATCAACTGAATTTACCACCAATCCACTTGTAGAAGCATCAGCAAGGCCCTGATCAGTGACCTCAATTTTGAGTTTCATGGCAAATACTGTGGATACTTAAGTACATGTTTTTTTTTTTTTACCTTCTTTCAAGTTGTCATTATGGGGTATTGTTTGTTGAAATTTGAGGCAAATAATTAATTTAATCAATTTTGGAATAAGGCTGTAACAAAACAAAACGTGGAAAAGTGAATTGCTGCGAATACATCCCGTATGCACTGTACATGTAAAGTTGAGATAATGTACTGATCACTGCTGTCAATTCAATTTTAAAACATGCTCAGTCACTTCATCATCACTTCATCATTCATTTATTATTTGAATGTTTTTTCTTTGCATACTTTAAATGACACTCCAGACATTTAATATGTTTGATTTATTTCTTTTTGATCAGCATAATTATGTGATTTAATCTGGTTTCAACTCAACAAATGCTGAGCAGATCACTGAGTGTGAAATGGACCCTTGCTGCTAAAACATTGTTCATACATCACTGTCCACACTATAGAAAATGAATGACTCCAGCTCACCACTTGTGCTATGATAGAACGATCTGTTCTAATAAAATTGAACTGTAGAGTTTGTCTTCCTCCACGGATTTTTTAAAATAATAAATTGTGTTTGCCAGACTGTTCGGTTAAGAGTCAAGATGCATGGGCAATGGCAAATCCAACCATTTTAGTATTTATTTGATTTAATCATCATAGGGATGTTTGTTTAACTGAATTTTAAGTGAGATTCAGTCATCTGTAATCTTCCTTTTTAATGGTGAAGTCTATAGCCAATCTTCTGTCAGTAAAAGTATGTCGTTTGTAGAAGAGTTCCGACTTGGAGGAATAAATGTTACAACCAGGTCTCAGAAGGTTCATTATTAAAATCTATACTGTTTCTGTTCAGGAAATAACACTGAGAGCCATTTTTAATTGTTTTAAAAAAATATGAAAAAACACTGAATTGAAAATCGAGATCAGTCAATATGAGGAAAATAAATGATGATATAGCCCTAATATATTGTTTTCTATAATAAGACTTGGTCCAGAGTTAGATTTTGTTCCATAATACATTTGGACAAATTCAGCACATTAGAAGGACAACATACAATTTACGTACATCTTGGAATGTAATCTGCAAAAGGCAGTTAAACCATATTTTATTGTTCTTTTTGTACCAGCTGGAATAAGTTGCTGACATCCTTACTTTTGTAACCGTTTGGTGTAATCTCTCATTTGTCCAAGAGTGTTCCATAGTAGAAAAAGTTTCACTATCAATATACACTATCACACATTCTAAGAACTATAGTATTTTATTTGTTTATGAATTGTACTATTATGCCGTTTTACAATTGTTTAGTTAAACTGAACCAGACTGCTCCTATTTCATTGTAAAGCTGACACACACGCACGCGCATACACACACACACACACACACACACACATATGCACACACACACACACACACACACAGCTGTAGAATTTGTTCAGACATTTAACCACGTGTCACCCCAAGAGCAACTGAGATAGTCACAGCCGCTTCCAGTGACATCTGATATGCACTTGACCAGTTCCCTCTGGCAAATTACATTCGTAGGGACAGGGCAGTGTGCTGAAGTTGTACAGTTCAACATCATCATCACACGTATTACTATTGCATATGTATTATATTTACCATGAATGGCAACATGCAGTCCATCCACAATGTCTTCTACAGAGTGAGGCCTAAATATACACATGTTATTTTTCATGTAAGTTGGGTCAATGTATTATTCAATTCCATAGCTTCATTGGAATTCTATTTATCTTCTTATCTCTGGTACATTTTGGATGAGAGACAAACAATCATGTGATGTAACATACATAACTAACAATAGACAACAACAGAAACTAAAACTTTACTAGAACAAAAAACATAATAGGAAAAACAAAAGAGACAATACAGAACAAGGATCAGATTTGCACGGACACAAGCATGTTTGAGAGGAGTATTGTAATTTGATGCCTGTATCAGAGATGTGGCTTGGAGATGCTGCGCAGATAAACGGCACGTTCAGCGGACTGTCGTGTCTGCGGTGCCGTTTTATTGTTGTTTTTCAGCATATGTCAATTTTGCATCGAGACTGAACGAGACACGTGTACGATGCGTATCATGACATTTAAGAATTGTGATGGATTTTGGTGCGATGCATCATTACACCTCTACTGTTTAGTATGCAGTCATTGCATGAAAAATAAGTAAAAGTACTTGTATCTCTTCTGTTACCTGGAATCATTCTGTTCAGACAAGAAAAAGTACATTGGTTCTCCGAACACAATTTGCAATGATGAAGCAATGCCCTGAACCTGAGCTCATCCGCACTACTTCCCATTGCCTGCTTGTTAGAATTGTTGAATCAAATGGCAACCTACTTTTTCTAATTAGTCACTGTTCGCAACCCATTTTCACAACCAAATTTTAAAAACCTTTTTAAAGTAGGCAATAGTAGGTATAATTTCCGACCATGAATACAATAAATGGATACCTTTGGAGCGTACTTTTGACGCAGGAAAAAAGGACATCACAAAAAAATGACCTCACCCACAATCAAGGACTGGACTGACATGGTAACAGATATCAGACAAACTTTGACTTAATTCTGAAATTGACTAATTCAACGGACTTTGAATTAAGTGGGACTTTTATTTTCATTTAAATTTGCCGAGATTTTGTTTTTATTGATGTCTAGTTGATGTCTAATTATTTTTAATTTATATTTTGGATCTTCCCCCTGTGCACCCCTCCTGTCCTCTCTACTGCGTGGCCAGAGTGCAGGTGACGGGTCATGGTCCATGTCCACAGAACACTCTGCATCCAGAGTTTGCGCCGTATGAGGGACTCTAGACTCTAGAAGTCTCTAGAGGAGGCATTATTGTGTTACTTCATTCATTCTTCCACTAACTTCGCTGTGGATGACCCACAGCCCCAAAACACGGTGCACACACGTCGTAAAGAAGTGTATAATAAAGCGATGGAAACATATAAGCAACATTATATTAGTCAGATCATTATTTTTTTATTGGCAGAGTAATAACTGGAGTAAGTCCTCGTAAAGGGAGGGCAAGAACAAGTGCAGTGACCAAAACAGGGAACTACTCCCAAGAATCAGGCAAGACTGTTTTACCGCACCTGCACAGCGCTTCACGAGAAAGCCACCTAGGTTTATATCATTTATTTATTGAGAGAGAGAGAGACTTACTGTCGTTTTCAGAATAAGTAGGTGTTTTATGTGGATGTGGTCGATGTCCAAACGCTCATTCACTTAGCAACTTCACATGACCCATCAAAAATGTCCCGAGACACCAAGTTTGAGAACCAAAGTTTTCAACAATACTTCTGTAACAAAGTTTAAATCTTTGTATTGCAAATTTCTTTTATCAACCTTTATTTATAGAGCCCTTTACAACACTAAAAGTGATAAAAGTGGTTCACATTAAAATTTCAAGGCAATACAAAACATAATAACTCAAGTAAAAACAAACTGTACAAAATAAAGTGTCACTAAACTACTTATTGTTGCAGTTTTTTTTTTAGGAACTTGTTTAGGGATTGTCAACCCCCTTTTGAGCATTGTCTGTAGATATTTGGAATACAGTCAAATAGATGGAGATACAGTATATTAAAACATGTATAATATCACTACAATTTTTTTTTTTAAATTGTCATCGAGGAAATCCCAAACCATAGAGGGTTATTCATTTTCGTCATTATCGCCCACCCCTACAGCCAATATGTTTGTTGTGTTAAGTTGACTGAAAAGCGTGCTGTAAAATTTGAAATTCTGGATTCTTCTTAATTTGTGTGTTTGTCTTATACGAATGACAGCAATTGTAGAGTTGTGTCGTCTATAGTGATTAAAATTCAAACTCGATTTCAGTACCAAGGAAAGGGCTTTATACGAGATACATATTATGATACAGCAGTGATAACGAGGCAATGTGACGTCTCAACACAAAGTGATAGTGACTTATTTATCCGCCTTGTAGTCTTAAACTAGTTCTATTCACAGTAGCTCAAGACCATCCAGGAAAGATCCACGTTTGTTCTATTTATTTGATTAAATATCAATTAGTTGATTGGTAGTTTTTTTTATATAATCCTATTGTGGCATGAGATTTCAAATTCATTGTGAGTACAGTGTCTGGCTGGACAAGAGAATAGAAGAAAGTGCTCTTGTTTGGAGGATCATTTGGCATGCCATAGCTGAGATGAGCGCAGCAGGTATAATTAACAGACGGTTAATGGCAGCATTGGGTGCGCTCGCTCACTGGAATGGCTGCTGGGACTGTTACTGGAGCAGACTGAGCGTTTATTAATGTTATCAGACACACCTGGGAATGTGATCCAAATGAGTATTGAACACACGTTGCAATAAAACCCAAAAAATAAATAAATGATAACTGTTATTTCCTGAATAGGTTTAGTTCCTCAGTCGGCTTTTACTTTTGGTGGTGCCAGAAGTCTTTACCAATTTGAGACAGAGTGAATCACCTTCAGTTAGACCAATTAACCATCTGGCCTGATGCCTTTCCACCAGAGCCAGTGACCATCAGTATAGCTGCTCTCTCAAGTCTGGTGTCTGTGGCAGCATCAATATAAACCTCCATTAGAAAGAGTCTAAAAGAAAAAGCAGTCACAGCCATGTTTTAATCTTCCACTCATTCTTTCATGTGCGTATATAGGCCATCCCTCTAGGCAAGGTGCATCCTGGACAGTGACCAGCAAGTCACACAGAGGAACTACATGGAGCATCAATCACACACTCCACGTTCTCTATTTAGAGCCATTTCACATGCATGCTTTTTGGATGGTGTCTGTCAAATGAATCACAAAAGTTGAAAATGTACAAAGTACCTTTTTGTAAATTGGATTTTTAATCAGCTTTTTGTAGAATTTTTTAATATAAACTCGATTTGGATATCTTCAAAACAGCATTCATGATATCTAAATTTCGATATACCTCTAGTATATTGCACATGATTAACTATAGTAAACTGTGTATTTTTCTGTCACATAACCGATATGTAAACGAGGATATAAAACGTGTGCAATACTATATATATTATATTATAAATCCCTTATCACCCTCCGCGGGTGGGTTCTAAGCTTGGGTCCTCTAGCAGAGGCCTGAGGGCTTGAGGGTTCTGCTCAGTATCTTTGCTGTTCCTAGCACTGTACTTTTCTGGACTGAGATGTCAGATGTTTTTCCAGGGATCTGCTGTAGCCACTCCTCCAGTTTGGGGGTCACTTCCCTGAGTGCTCCGATGACCACGGGCACCACTTACGCCTTCACCTTCCACGCCTTCTCCAGCTCTTCTCTGAGCTCTTGGTATTCCTCCAGTTTCTCGTGTTTGCAAGGTTTTGAGTTTGACCCCTGAACAAAATGGCAACTAATCTGCAGGAGGTGTCAAAGTACTTCATTTAACATGAACATATTTATTAATTTAACAAATCTCAAGGCTAAAGAGGATTTTGGGGGTCATTACAAAGTAAACCAGAGGCCTGGTCACTCTGAACCGTCAGACACTTTCAAATGGAAATGCATAACTGCAGGCAGTGGGAGTTCTAGTGTGTCAGAGCACAAGTGTTCCTGGATGTTGTGCCATGCAGAGTGATGCAGTGTAGCCTGTATGTGTATGTGTAATGTGCCCAGTGCCCATGAAGGGCATCTCTGAGGCTGATGTCCCTGTCAGATGGCCCTCCATGTCAAAGTCTCCTCTGGCAGTGCTGCCCCCGTCACTTGAGGCCATTTCCAGTGACAGGATGAACAGTGACCTCTGTCATTGCGCTGGCTGAGCAGCCTGCAGTCAGGCTGCTGGTGGTGGGCCAGCTGAGCCCCACTCTCAGTGGCCTTTAGCCCCTGGGTCTCCAGTGTGGACAAGCACACGTCCAATGGGCCCAGCTGTCCCCACTTCATTATGTCTGATTAATAGGAGCTACTGGTCGTGAAGTGCATCATGGTCTGAGAATCTAGAACCAGTTTTTGTATTTAGCTAACTGTTACACAAATTACCTTTAAAAGCATTATTATTAAAACTGTTATTGATAATTTACCAAAAATTCAACATGTCAGTATTACGGTATATGTATAACATGTGTTTTATGCTGTAGTGGTTACACACAGATATGCTTGATTAGCTTATTAACAATAGGACAAGATGACATGATATTCAGTGTTGTTTTTAAGATCTCTTACTCATACTTTTCTCTCTGCATCGGAATATTCCTATCAGTTCTATTGTAATGATCCTCACTTGGCCCAGGGCCCTGTGGTTGAGTGTCTGATAAGGTTTATAAGTCTGTTCGATGCGCTATTAAATCCTTCATTAGTGCTGAGATGGACCTGATGGCAGTATTAGTGAGCACTCAGCTGTATAACACCAAGCGTCTCTAGGTGACTTACCTGCTCTTCCTCAAGAGGGCCCATTACATGGATCTGGAGACGCAGGGGGTCCCCAGACGCACTCTGGGCCGCGCCCTCAGTAATTGCTAGTGCACAGCAGGTTCATCAGAGAAGTGCCTTCCCCCTCTCCACTGGCCCTTTATATCTTTGTTTCTCTTTGCCAAATCTTGCCTTTTTGAATTGCATATCAACGCATCTTTTATTCATGCTTTTGGAGTCTAATCTGTCAGGATCACCTTGCTGTTGTCTGTAGGCACAAGAATTGCCGTCCTTTTGTTTGTCTAGCTTTGTCATTTCAAAGCTAATTTTGCATTGTGTCCCCCCCACAATGAATGATTTATGTGTCTGCTGCTCACTGGGAGCAGAACAACCAAGTTTGTACAGGCCAGTCTGTGCCAGCTCCAAGGGTCTAGGTGTACATTTTCTTTCTAAATGAAGAAAGCTATGCTAATTACAAGTCAGCACAAGAACAGGGGAAGACATTTTCATGGCTGCTGAAAGGATTTTGGGCCTGAGTTGCACCTTCACGGATGTAACTTTATTGTGTAAACTGAACAGCAGAACCTTTCTATGCATTAATTGATTGAACAACTAAGATAATATGTAATGTATCAAATCCAGTGTCAAGTAAGGTTTCTGAATACCATATGCAGTTGTCTTAGTATTGTATGGTAAGTGGTTCCACATTGAGAACATGCTTGTGCTTGGTGCAGACTCTGACCTCTAATGGCTCTAAGGGACTGGGGACTGAGACTGCCACCATAAAACCAGGAGTTATGATCCTACAGCTACTGTAATGGTCCCTGCAAAGTAAAGAGGCTACTGCTGCAGAGGGAGTGGGTGGAGCTGATAAACGCTAATGTTACATCATACAGGCTAAGCTTTAAAGCAATATTTGAAAACTCCCCATTGTACAACTGCCCCAGTGACACAGTGAAGCCTGTCAATCTGAATGGAAAACACACAAGGGTATTTTATTTATTACACAAGGTATTTAAAGTGGTCTGTGATGGTCATCTATTGTCAGCATTTCCTTTTTTCTTGATTTTTGAGTATTAGGGATCTAGAAATATTTTGGAGGATCCGGCAACATACCTAAAACATCATAATGGCATGTAATGGGAGTGTTCTGGCAACTATTTTGGTCTGATGCCCGAATCCATGACATCCGTTCACATGTGCTCTAGTTAAAAATGAAGACTCTGCATTTCTAACTGGCCTACGGTCTTATCAGCTACAACACAAAGGCCTAACCTATTAAGTGTTTGTTCATGTGCAATATTGAAAAGACACTGGACAAAACCTCATCTGCTCTCATCCTGTGTGGGACCAGCTCATATTCATTGTTTGTTCATTTCCTGTTACTCCAAATTCTGCATCAAGATGGCTTTAATCTGTCCCACCCTTAACAGCGCCACTTACTTCTTACATGTCTATCCACCTTAAAGCATCAGATCATTTCAAACGCTGCACAAGCTTGGCTCTGTCTGCACATCCGGGTAACGGAGAGGATTCTATGCCTTTCATAATCTGGTTTGATTTTAAATTGATGGTTTAATGACAAACAGTCTCTCCATCTCTTTTATCAAGTTTTTTGAAGAACCAATGTACAGGTGAGGGACTTAACATAATTTATATAATTTAATACAGTTCACTCAATTCACTTCAATTCACTTCTAATTAAACTTTTGATCCCACGGCGCGGACTTACAAGCTCACACGTAATCCGTTGGAAGAAATCGAAGCCTTATAGGCCAATAGGCCTTAATTCATATATATATATATAGATATATATATATCTATATATATATATATATGCTGGCAGGGAAAGCATACATGGAGCGCCATAACCAAGTGGCTGGCATAGTGTACAGGAACATCTGTGCGGAGTATGGACTGGAAACCCCAAGGTCAAAGTGGGAAACACCCCCAAAGGTGGTAGAGAATGACCGAGCCAAGATCCTGTGGGACTTCCAGATACAAACTGACAGAATGGTAATGGCAAACCAACCAGACATTGTGGTGGTGGATAAACAGCAGAGGAAAGCCGTTGTGGTTGACGTGGCAAAACCAAGTGATGGCAACATCAGGAAAAAGGAACACGAGAAACTGGAGAAATACCAAGAGCTCAGAGAAGAGCTGGAGAAGGCGTGGAAGGTGAAGGCGTAAGTGGTGCTTGTGGTCATCGGAGCACTCGGGGCAGTGACCCCCAAACTGGAGGAGTGGCTACAGCAGATCCCTGGAAAAACATCTGACATCTCAGTCCAGAAAAGTACAGTGCTAGGAACAGCAAAGATACTGAGCAGAACCCTCAAGCTCCCAGGCCTCTGCTAGAGGACCCGAGCTTAGAACCCACCCGCGGAGGGTGATAAGGGATTTATAATATAATATATATAGTATTGCACACGTTTTATATCCTCGTTTACGTATCGGTTATGTGGCAGAGAAAATACACAGTTTACTATAGTTAATCATGTGCAATATACTAGAGGTATATCGAAATTTAGATATCATGAATGTTGTTTTGAAGATATCCAAATCAAGTTTATATTAAAAAATTCTACAAAAAGCTGATTAAAAATCCAATTTACAAAAAGGTACTTTGTACATTTTCAACTTTTGTGATTCATTTGACAGACATTTCACATTTGTCTGATAAATAAACCTCAACTAATATTTTTTAAAGACATTTTTTCAACACATTTATGTTGGATTGACATAATTTTGTCTGACTATTGGGTACTCCAAAAAACATTTCGAGATATACATTTTTTTTCAATATGGCCCACCCTACGCCAACCACTACACATGCTATTTTTGAGTTTGTGCCCAAAGCACCTGGATTGATAAATCAGGCCATGTATGTATTAAGCATAAACACTATCACGTTCATTACCTGGGGAATCAGTAGAGACAAATTCTCTCCCTTTCAAAATCGTTGTCACAATAACACCGGCAATCTCCCAGAGCTGTAAGTATTCCCTGCTGGGCTAACCTGATGGTGCTCTCAGCCGTATGCAGATGAGGCGGCTCGCTTTTGCAGACATTTTGCAGGTGTGTGGTTTTCTGGGAGTGCCGCGCAAACTGTACCAAAGCTTTGAGGAAAATATAGTAGAAATCATGCACTAGTCCACTTCTATCTTTTGGTAATATAGTGCAGAATGTATTCACACCGCTTCACTTTTTACACATTTTGTTATGTTGTTATGCCTTATTCCAAAAATGATTAAATTTATTGTTTGCTTCAAAATTTAAATCAAAAACAAAAAAGTACATACATATTTATAGTGTTTATTTATGACGCTAAAAATTTTGCTCATGTATATTGTTTTTCCACTGTTCACCCTTGAGATGCTTCTACAACTTGATTGGAGTCCAACTGTGTTAAATTCGGTTGATTGGACATGATTTGGAAAAACACACACCGTTAGCCTGGCTCACGCCAGATTAATCTGTGTCTCTCTCTGAATTTATTTCTTCACATTAATCAATCTGCAAATGCTCTTGCCAAAAGCCGTCGGGATGCTAAAAAAATACTTCACGCTGATTGGTCGAAGCGTCACAACAGCAGAAGAAGCAGACAAGTCTAAATTGTGTTAAGCCCCGGGCACGTAAAAAAAATATTTTAAAAGTCTGTATTTCTCCTAAATTAGGTCAAAGTACGGCTGTCAGCGCCACCATGTTTGTTTTGGTTCGTTGTTTTTTTTAAACTTCTGCCTAAACAACAATGTGACTGGCCCGTTTACCACTGGTGCGTACTGCAAATGAATCAGCGGGAGCCTAAAGGCCCGTTTACACCGCGGCGGCCAAATTTGCACTGGCCGCCCAAATTGAACGCCTGTACATTTGAAGGCAGACGCCCTGGCCGCGCCACCTGGCCGCCTCGAACGCGTGGCCAAAAAAGAAAGTCTCTGCAGCAGTCGTGTGGCTGTGGCAGCCAGCGCACATGCGCAGTGGAGGAGTTGTGTTCTATGGCAGTTCAGGTCAAGACAGGAGTCGGCAACCTTAAAAGTTCAAAGAGCCATTTCGGACCAAAAAGACAAAAATCAAATCTGTCTGGAGCTGCAAAAAAATTAAAAGCCTTATATAAGATAGGATAATATAAGATCACCTTTATTTGTCACACAATGGGGAAATTCCAGTGTTGCAACAAAGGGTACAGAAACAGATTAGGCACAGTATTATAATAAAAACAGATAACAGAAAAAGAAAAAAAGAAAAACTGTGTAAAATTATTAAATTGTAATCTTAATAATAATAACAACTGTCATATGGACAGAAAATATTGCACAGGGATGATTGACATTATGTCACAGTATTGCACAGGACTATAACAGTATTGCACATGATTATGACAGTATTGCACAGGATTATGAAACACGTTCTGAACTAACAGTGTTTGTTGTAAAGTTTTACAGCAGCAGGAAGGAAAGACCTGCGAAACCTCTCCTTCACACAGCGAGGGTGGATCAGTCTGTCACTGAAGCTGTTCTCCAGAGCGGACAGAGTGTCCTGCAGGGGGTGAGACTCATAGTCCAGCATAGACATGAGTTTAGCCAGGACCCCTCTGTCCTCCACCTCCTGCACCGAGTCCAGAGCACAGCGCAGGACGGAGCTGGACTTCTTGATTACTTTGTCCAGCTTCTTCCTCTCCCTCTCTGTGATGCTGCTGCTCCCGCAGACCACACCGTACAGGAGGGCTGATGCCACCACCGAGTCGTAGAAGGTCCTCAGGAGTGGCCCTGTCACTCCAAAGGACCGGAGTCTCCTCAGGAGGTAGAGCCGACTCTGCCTTTTCCTGTACAGTGTGTCTGTGTGATGAGTCCAGTCCAGTTTGTAGTTCAGATGAACACCCAAGTACTTGTATGAGTCCACTCTCAATGTCCCTCCCCTGGATGTTCACTGGTGAGGGGGCAGCAGAGTGGCGTCTGCGGAAGTCCACCACCATCTCCTTGGTCTTCCCCGCGTTGATAAGTAGGTGGTTCTGCCAACACCAGTCCACAAAGTCCTGCGCAAGTCCTCTGTTCTCTGCATCGTCGTCGCCCGTGATGAGTCCGATGACGGCAGTCATCAGAGAACTTCTACAGGACACAGCTGTCCATGTCGTGTCTGAGATCTGCGGTGTAAAGGGTGAAGAGAAAGGGCGCGGGATCCTGACTGCGCTGCCAGGCTTCTCCAGGTGAGCAAGAGAGAGCAGTGCAGCAGGGAGATGACGGCGTCCTCCACTCCAATCCCAGACCGGTATGCAAACTGCAGCGGATCCATGGTTGAGCTCATGGTGGAGCGGAGGTAGTCCAGGACCAGCCGCCCCAGTGTCTTCATCAGATGGGACGTGAGAACCACTGGCCTGAAGCTGGCTCATGTTGAAGACATGCTCCACAACTCCACACAGCTCATCTGTGCAGGACTTAAGGAGCCTGGAGCTGATACCGTCTGCTCCTGCTGCCTTCCTTGTTTTAATCCTCTTCAACTCTCTCCTCACCAGCGCACATTGTAGCGACAAAAACCGCAATAATCCAACAAAAAAAAAGTCTAATCAAAGCAGAGCCAGCGCGTGTCTATGAGCACTGGCCTTACAAGGAAATGTAAAAAAATTCCAGAGAGTATTTACAAAATTACAATAGAGCAAAAGAAAAGTTGGAAAAGAGGGAGAGCGTTGCAGCCTATGACGCAAATCTTTGCTGACAGAAATTTTGAAATTTTATATTTATAATAAAAAAATGTATTACATTGGAAAACGTTAAGAATGTTTGCGCCATGTTTGTCCTCCTACAGAAACCATATTAAAACAACAAATATTTATTTCTATTTCCATTTATTTCTATTGTCATACATTTTTGAAAAAGTTCCAGTGAGCCACCAGGAAGACGCTAAAGAGCCACATGCGGCTCCGGAGCCGCGGGTTGCCGACCCCTGGGTTAAGAGAATGGCTTTGGTGTATTTGCTCCAAGTCCAAAAATGGAGGCGATTGGCTCGGCTTCTTGTCTGGGTCCTGCAGATACTTCAGAGGTGAGCAGAGTTTAGTGAATACCATTATTTGCTCCAAGAGCTGCGTCTGGCTGTTTCGGTCCGGAGTTTGCTTTGGTCCTTCTGCCGAGTAGTGCGTAGGTACGTCACTAGAGTGTAATCTCTGATTGGTTGCCGCGTCTGCCGCAAAAAAGTTCAGCTTTGTCCAACTTTTCTGCGGCTCTGCCCACCGCTCAAACTGCCCCGTTGCGCCGCTCAAAACGCAGGATTTGTGCCGCAAAAATGCTCAAAACGCGCCGCAAAAACGCAGGTCGCACGTCCACATAGACTTTGAATGTAAACTGGACGCTTTGCCGCAGCGGTGTGAACTCGGCTTTACAGGATGGGTTCTCAAAAGTTTGTGAACTCACAAAAATCAAGAGAATTCATCTTGCTGGCAAGGTAAAACACCTGTCTATATAAGGTCCCACAGTTAACAGTGATGTCAGAGCACAAACCAAGCCATGAAGTCGAGGGAATTGTCTGTGGACCTCCGAGACAGCACTGTATCAAGACACAGATCTGGGGAAGGAAACGGAAAAATGTCTGCAGCGTTGAAGATTCCTTTGAGTGCAGTGGCCTCCATCAGCTGGAAATGGAAAAAGTTTTGAGCCCCGAAAACTCTTCCTAGAACTCGGCCCAGCCAAAGTGAGCAAGGGGCCTTAGTCAGGAAGATGACCAAGACCTTGATGGTCACTCTGACAGATCTCCAGCGTGTCTCCGTGGAGAGAGGAGAACCTTCCAGAAGAACAACCATCTCTGCAGCACTCCACCAATCAGGCCCGTATGGTAGAGTGGCCCGACAGAAGCCACTCCTCAGTAAAAGGCACTTGACAGCCCTTATGGAGTTTGCAAAAAGGCACCTGAAGGCCTCACAGACCGTGAGATACAAAAATCTCTGGCCTGATGAAACAAAGATTGAACTTTTTGGCTTGAATAGGGAGCGTCATGTCTGGAGGAAACCAGCACCACTCATCACCTGGCCAGTACCATCCCTACAATGAAGCATGGCAGCATCATGCTGTAGGGAAGTTTTTCAGCAACAGGAACTGACACAAATGTTTTGTGGGGAAATATTGCGAATTTTACGAATAATCACGATTATTTGCTGAAAGAAAGGAAACACTATTTAAGGGGAGGCGCTTGAGACTTTGAGAAAGTCACTTTCCTTTGGCTCACGTCACCAACAAACGGATTTGTGAAGAACAAAATGCCATTAACAGACAGGATTACGCTATGGCACCCTCTCTCTCTCGCTCTCAAGTGAATTGAGTGAACTTGAGCAACCGCTTTGTGCCCAAACAAGCCATCAGCTGTGCAGTCCCTCGCTCTGCCCTTTGCAAACTTATGAAGCAGTGGGCATAAAACCACTCCACTCGCGCTGACTGTATCTTGCGCGGAGGTTGTGGACCTCCGTGTGTAACGGGCAGGTTATTCAGCACGCCACAGTCGCGTGTACGCCAGACAATCATTAAGCTTAATTAAGCAGCCAAAATCTTCAGCTGGATTGGCAGCGAGAGCAGGTGGCTCAAACCGAGGGGTGGAGAAACAGCCTGGAATCAACTAACAGAGAGGCAGCCTCTGTTCATGCTGTGTCATGGGGAAAGGATATCTTAGGTTTCATTGAAGTGTGACACTGAATAAAACTATATCAAATTTGAATGCTCTTGTGTCCCTCACACACCACTGACTGACACACACATCACCAGAGCAACAAACAATGAGCTCACAATAAACCTTAAGCTTGGTTTTTATCTATGATGAAAATTACTTTTAACACACCAAAATCTTATTTTATTTACGCTGTCAGCCTGGGCCTTTACTGTCTGATTTGGACTATCTGTGATGATATAAAAGTAGACAAATGAGATTAGGAGCGAGGAGGAGGAGGAGCAGAGCAGAAAATGCAGGATGACCCAATCAGCTGTCTCCTCCTCCACAGCACTGCATTTCCCATCATGTATTTGGAGTTTGTAGTCCATGAAGGTGTTGCAGTTGCTTTTCACCGGCTCCACTGACTTGCAAGGCACTTTAAGCCGATGTGATCTCGTCTTGATCTCACGATATTACAGGGGCTGGCGCACAGGAGTTGTAGGACCTTTCGCTTTCAGCTGCCTTGCTTTGCTTAAACTGGCCTATTTTAAACAGATCAGGCTTGTTGACTTGTTGTGCTCCGTCTGATACACACACATACACACATGGGCACGCTGCGTTGCACCTGGACATATTTCTGCGGTATACCGTGGATTCCAGAAGCCCCACAAATAACCTACCGTAACCATAAACAGTCACAGTAATTGAAAAAACAGTTCATCTTGACATCCCTCGCAACAGGACAACTGTGTGAATGTCCTTGAATGGTCCAGCCAGAACCTTGATCCCAATCAAATATTTCTGGAGAGATCTGAAAATGGCTGTAAACCGACACTTGCCAACCAAACTTGCTGGGGTTGGGTGATTGTGCATAGAAGGGGGTGCCCCAAGGGTCAATCCTGGGACCTTTTCTATTCAACCTCAAAGCAAAAATGTGTCCTATCACAATTATGCAGACGACACTCAGATCTATGTTTCACTGACGGCAGGTGAATATGGGCCAGTGGATTCACTCTGTCACTGCATCCAACAGATCAGTGTGTTGGATTCACTCTGTCACTGCATCCAACAGATCAGTGTGTGGATGCAAAACAACTTTCTCCAGCTGAACTCAGACAAGACTGAAATCATCGTCTTTGGCCCACAGAAACAAATTGAAAGTGTTAGCAGTCACCTCCAGAGTCTCACTCTAAAACCTACAAATCAAGTTAGAATTTTGGGGGTAATAATGGACTCAGACTTGAATTTTAACCGTCACGTCAAATCAATCACATCAGCAGCCTTTTACCATCTAAAAACATCGCCAAAATCAAAAGTAATGTCTAAACCAGACTTGGAAAGACTTATCCATGCGTCTCTAGTCTCTAGTAGATTAGACTACTGTAACGGCCTGCTCACTGGCCTCTCCAAACGAGGTGTAAACAGCTGCAGTACATTCAGAACGCTGCTTCTCGGGTACAGGAAGTACGATCACATTAGTCCTGTGCTCAGGTCTCTGCACTGGCTCCCTGTGACTCAGAGAATAGACTTCAAAGCAGTTTCAAAGTCCAAGCAGCACAAGTCTGTCCATGGCCTAGCACCAAAGTACATTTCGGACATGTTCGTGCCATATGAACCATCTCGGACTCTGAGGACCTCAGGGACCGGCCTCCTGCTGGGGCCCAGAGTCAGGACTAAACATGGGGAATGTTTTGTTTGGCTGTGCATATGACTGAAATGATTTTCTTTGCACTTTTATGTCTTAACCTATTTGACAGATAGCCTGAAAATGGCACCTTCTAATTTCTTTAAATTAAGGTTTTGTGATTTTGATGAATTTTTTTCCTGTTGTTTGAAGCACTTTGAATTGCCTTGTGTACGAATTGTGCTCTACAAATAAACTTGCCTTGCCTTGCCTAGAAGATTGGGAGAAACTGCCCAAAAATAGGTGTGCCCAGCTTGTAACATTATACTCTAAACTTGAGGCTGTAATTAGTGCTAAAGGAGCTTCAACAAAGTATTGAGCAAAGGATATGTATGTACAAGTACTTTTTTTGTTTTGTTTTTTATTTTAGTAAATTTGCCAACAATTCAAATAACCTACTTTCACGTTGTCATTTGGGGGTATTGTTTGTTGACTTTTGAGGCATTAAATGAAATGAATTTGATTTTGGAATGAGCTTGTAACATCAACAAAATGTGGAAAAAAAATTGGGGAATACATTCCAGATGCACTGTATATGTTCATGCTCATCTATATTGATAAGAAGAAGAAGTATGCGTCAGCCAGCCATAACAACAGAATATGGTTCCTAGCTAGAGGGGGGACATATGTTGAAAACATTTATAAATATAGTTGTTTAGGAGATATTTTCATTCAGATTTATGAGTGTATTGTCTAAAATTAACACCTGGTGTAAGTTATTTAAACCCAATTAGGCATCAGTACAGTCAACATGTCAAGTTATTCCCCCGATGTTGTTTCTAGGTTTTTATTTAGGTTCCTTTGAATGATTTTATGGCATTAAAAGCTTATATAATTGGTGCACATTTCCGACATGATGCAAGTTAGGTCAAAATAAATAAAAAAAATGCAGCAGCTTGATATGAGCAACAACCTAGTCAATAGGAATAGTTTTTGTAATTAAATGCATTTTTGGTTTTGACACAAATAAAGGTCCAATTAAGGATATAATGTGTTTGAGTAGACTTAAAATACTCTATACTCTACAATATTTCCCCTTATTTCAAGCTGTATTAATGCTATTTCAGTTATTTTCAGTCCCTTTTTTAAAGCTCAATTCAGTTTGGCAGGCTTTATAATGGTTGGGACAGGATTTGGGCCTGGTTTAGTTCTAAGTTCTTGTGCCAGATCTAGCTCTGGTTTTACCTGATTTGTGCTTTTTTAAGTCTGGACAATAAAGGTAAATATTTAATAGAAATAAAATCGCAAGTTTATTTATTTATTTATTTATTTATTATTAGTTATTTGAACTGGGACAGTGCACATTAATCAACATTTCTGTAAGTTTGGCAAGGTGTAAAATGCCAGCAAAAGATTAGGAGTCCATATAAAAACAGATTACAGGCTGAAACATGTACAGAGATCTGCATGACACTAGATGCAGACTCATTAGGCAGCAGCACAAGAGCAGCAGAGGAAAATTATATATTTTTTTAACTATGGTCACAGGTTTGATTCTCAAGTAACCATGATTGCAACATATGTTTAAAAGTTCTGTGTGTATTAGTATTGCATATGTGCGATGGTATTGTGTTCCATTTTTCCATTATTTGTTTAAACATTAAAAAAAATACAATATAAATGTGATATTTCTACTCATGATAATCGTGACTCTATAATGAATATCGTAACATCCCTATTCCGTTGTTTATTTTAAGTGCTATCAAAACAATTTCGATACAGTCTTGTTTTGGGGTCCAATTGAAGTAAAAATAATCTTTCAACTATTTTTTTGATTGGGAAAATATTTCAGGCATCAAGGGGTTACAAATAAAAAGAAAATTGCTCTAAAAATGTCCAAAATGCACTTTTGTACAGTGCATTTATATTTTGTGGATATCGTCCACCCATATTCTTAACAGTGGTTTATAAATGGATCTGTATTTACTAGGTGGATTGTTAAAGATAACTAGTTTGTTTATAGACATTTTTACTGCATATTATCTATCCTTGTGCGTTTCCGTCGTTTTCATTCATTTTGATTTAAAAATTTTAACTGAACTTCAACTGAAAGAAAAGTAAATAAACTAATCTTGAGAGTATCTTTTTTGTTGCGTAAATCAAATAATCATCCATCTGCATTTGTTTCAAAAGCAGTGTGAGCTGTTGTCTGGGCACCACTGTTATAAATAACGGGTGATTTATGAGTTAGGAGACATTAATCTTCACTGAAATAACACATGATTGATGATGGGTGCGTCCTCTCACAAAGCGCGCTCTCTGATTGTGACAGACAAGGCCTAATGCAGTAAATAGAGCCTATTAGAGCTGCATTACTCACATCAGCGCCATAGCTTTTGGTATGCCTCACTTCCCACTTTGCCACCTTTACAGCTGACTGTTTGAAACGAAGTACGCCATTCAAAGGCAGGGTTAGGTGCAGATGAGTACCAGATGCCTGATGCTGAGACGGCTTTCGAAGTGTGTGTCTTGCTAATGAAGAAGTGGAGAGTTTCTACTGTTGGGTTATCGATAGCTTAAATTTGCAACAAAAAAGAGGGCCCTGGGAACAATTGTGGATTTGTTCTCTGAATAATTAGCATTGATTCAACAATGATTAGTTGTCTAATTTTTGGACTGGATTGAACTGTTATGTTACACGTGCATCTTTTGGCCGGAGTGTATATGTGGTCTAGTATTCTGGTCAGTAGGGAAGGTACGACAATACGAGACAGAGGGTTGGGTCCACGGTAGCAAGACAAGACAACATTTTAACCTAATTTATATTACATACATTTGTCTCACAAGTTCTGCTTACTTCTTCTGCTTATTTACTACTTTTGCTGTCGATGTAGCCCTGCTTTTTTAAACTACAACTTCTGAACAGATGTAACAAACCAGCTTAAACCTTTTTCGTCCAATCTGAAAGTAAACACTAGGGCTGTAAAATAAATTATAAATTGACTAAATAAATTATAAGTCGACTAAAGAAATGTCCATGTATCTAACCTATACTGCACTCAAAAGACTACAATTTCACTGGAATTCATGCTATTTGTACATAAAAGTACTAGTAACATTGTATTTAAAAGTATATTAAACTCATTCAAAACATTTCAGCTAACTCACTCCTTGTCTTCTCCTTTTTGCTTTTGTCACATAGAAATCCTTTTAATCTACCGTAAATAAAAATAATTGGTCGACTAATATAATTTTTGGTCGACTAAGACACCATGGATTTAATAGCTTGGATAATAAAGACAATGCCTTAGCTTTATTTAGAAACTTTATATGCATTTATCATTCATCCCCTTCACTAACACCACTCACTCACGCACCACATTCATACATAGGCAAGTTGGGTGAAGTGTCTTGCCCAAGGACACAACGGCAGTACTGTATGCACCGGTCGAATTTAAGGTTGGGGGACTGTGATGCTTTGGTGATCCTGAAAATGTTTTTGTTGTTTTGTCATTTTTAGTGCTAAAAATTGTGCTCTTCTTCACCGATATGAACTATTTTCTGGTGTTTTATTACAGTTCCTTGAGTAAAGTACCCTTAAATACATTGGGTTTAGTAGTACGAGTGCGGGCATTTCTCCTTCTGGTGTCGCGAGGTGCACATTTTGAATAGTTTGCTCACTGTATTTCACCGAATAATGTCTTAACCTGTGCATGTCACTATATCAGTGCTGATCCGCTCTTCACAACACAAAGTTTGTTTAATGAGAGATCAAAACAAGTAGCAGCTATTTCTATGTGCTGGAGAATGGCTGTCAGTAAACAATCCATCCTATTGTTCCACCTAAAGTTTACTGTATAGGCATATTCTAGCTGCATACAGGTTATTATTGTATTGTTATTGACGGCTCTTTACAGGCAGATACTAAAGCCAGAAATACATAGCCAAATTTGAGTTATTGTTTGGACAGCAGTTGTGCGTGTATAATTTGACCCCCCATTTTAAAGCATACACTAAAGTGATATTTTTAAGCAACTGAAATTATAATATCAGTCAATGTCTATAATGTGTAAAGACTAGTTTCTCCTTAGCCTGAGCACTAGGGCTGCTGTCGATTAAAGAGTTGCATAAAGTCGGTTCAATATTATGGTTTAACATGATATTTTTCTGGGACAATCTGACTAAAGGTTTTGAGTTGACCTGCTGGCTTTGAGCAAACCAAAATAATGACAAGAAAAAAAATAGATCGATACAGTCAGTTCTGTTGAACAAAAACCAGATATTTCGTTTTCCCGCATAACTACATTACTACAACTTTTGACTCGTGAATAGTAAAAAATCTGTTTAAAATGCATTTAAATATTTTCCTTAAACGTATATTTTTAAAACTGTACTGTAGATGTAGATGTTTTTATGTGATACTTTTGTCATCCGGTATCTTTTTCCACCCCTCATTTTGAGCCGCAGGTCAAATTTCGACGCACAGGGTGGGCTGAACATAGCATAACATTTATATAAAATCAAAAACCGGTAGCTTTATATAGCCTAATAATAGAAATATTTGTGGACATTGTCACAAATCAGCAGCAGGTGAAAGACTTTGAGTCCCTATTCAAATATTAGCAGCAGGTACAGGAATATGAACTAATATGAACGCAATATGAGCTCACTATTTTTCATGTTTAAGCTTGGTGATAAACTATTCATGTAGTGAATCAAATTTGTGCATTGAGATTGCATTTACACAGTGTCCAGCGCTTGTATTCTCACAGTGTCCAGCGCTTCAGTCACATTAGTGTGGACAACAACAGCAGCTTCGCTCTTTCATGATAACACTACGACTACCAGGATTTTAGAACTGCTCAAACTCCCAAGCATTTGATGGTTGCGTTCTGGCGATGATGACATCAATAGAATGATTCTTCTAACACACTAAAATATAGTCTATTAGCCTCTTCAATGAATATTATCATTATTCAGTGTGCCAAAGTTGACCAGCATCAGTGGAGGAAGGAGGAAGAGGAGGAGGAGGAGGAGGGTTGTTTGCGATAGCGAAGCCGCTGCTACATAGAATATACGCATATTCATTAATTGATCTGGACCCACCCTCCTAATAAAAAGCCAGCCAAATACTATTATAACACAGGATTTGTAAATACCTTGAATATTGTTGCCTTTGCCAAGAATATGCCGCTCACTTGGCAGTGATTCCGGAGCAGCTGACGCAACAGGCGCTTAGTTTATTGATCTTGACTATAACTATATCATAAAGTTTGTCATAAATACGTTGAACATTTACAATAGACCTACTGCCAGTGAGATTTTGCCGGCTGCTTTTTGCGTCCTCCACAGTCGTCCTCCGACTCACTGTCTGATTCGGCTGAGCTGCCCAAAACCCGAGTCCTCGTCTGACTCGCCTTCAGCACCCGAATCAATGCATTGAAGCATTACCTTTAACTTTTCTGTGAGAGACACTAAAGGTGACGCAACGCTTTCGTGGCACTGTCATCCGCGGGGAAAAATTACAATGTAATTAATAGAGCCGTCAAATTGACGGGTGTGGGAGCTAGAGGAAGAATTACACAGAACTTGTTTTAATGCTTTTGTTTCAGTTGAATTGCAATATGGGGATGATATACACAATGAGTTCTAGTGTTAATACTTTATTACACTGCGACCTGTGTTTTTACCTGTAGCTCCTGATCTGTCCATGTTTGCTCTGGTTTGGATGTTTACCTCACAGAGCTTCTTGTTGTTAGCTCCACATTTGCCCCACTTTTAGCACAGCTCTAACGTCCACAAAACCATCTCCTTTCCTCCATGTGCTTCCCAAAGCCACTCGTCTCGTTCCCAGCTCAGACCTTTGCTGAAGTCAGGTCTGGAAAGTTTTGTGCAAGTTGGCACTCTGCACTGAGTAGATGCTCCAGCAGCACAGCAGCACTGAGCAGCGTGGGGGAGGGGCGACTGCTGCAAAGAATTGTGAAAATGTTTCTAGTTGTAGCTATAAAAACACTACATGTAGCTATTGTGAAAGTTGTAGCTATAAAAACAATATATATCTATCAGAATGTAATAAATATACATTTGAAATATTTGCTGACCGGATTAAAATGCACAGGGGGTCAGATTCCCTGATATATAGGGTGGTCAAAAAACGATTTCCAAACAAGATAATCAATACTAAAGCTAGGAAACTTTACTGATTTGAGCAAGTTTCAATACTAAAAAATAAATCTTTTCTGTATTATAGTGAATAGTTTGTATCTGTAGCAGAACTAAGACAATATGTTTCTATTGTGTTTCCATCACTGTGGTATAACAATCAGTTTCTATCATTGCTTTATAAAAAATGTTTCTTTGTAGAAAAATCAAGTGCAAATGTGTTGTATTGTGACAAAACTACTATAATATATAGAAAGAGCAATTTATACTGTATTTTCTTGTTCATAGAAAGTGAGTGAAGTAGTTACTTCAAATGCGACATCAGTCGTGTTAATCAATACGATAATTTTGACCAATACAATTAATAATACATTGATGGTTGGTGACTCGGTGGTGCAATAAATAAGTGAAAAATATGTTTGGCCTTCCTTTATACACCCTTTTTGCAAATTTAAAGAAGGAGTAATAGTTTTTTCTTTCCCACATCGCCAAGCTCCATCATTGGCTGTGGTAATGATCACTTTGATGAAGAAACTAAGACCGGGTGCTGTGGCAGTTTTAACAAAGAGCTGTAATCACATGAAACCAACTCATTTCCCCCTTGTCAGACACCCAGCTCGGACAGGCAATAAATAAATACCACAAGAAAAGCCAGATGACAAAAACAAATGAGGACAATTTAGAGGGCGCTTGTCCGACAAACGTTGGGCTGTAGGTACAATTATTAGCTCCTAAGTAGCAAGAAGAGACATAGTTTGTGCGAAATCCGTCTTGTTGATTGTGGTGGGTGGTGTCAGGCAGGCTCAAATGCATGATGTTTGTTTTCTCAGAGGTGGAAGAAACTTGAAGTGAGCAATACAAAGACATTTAGATGATATTGTCTTTTTATTTATTGACCTTTATTTAACCAGGCAGAAGAGTCTATTGTACATGTTATTAGTGGTTAGGGGAACCTACGCAGAGACGGGAAGAACATGCAAACGGGAATCAAACCCCAGACCTTCTTGGTGTGCGGCGAGAGTGCAAACCGCCACTGTGAATGTTGTTTTAAAGATATGTACATTTTGAATATTGAGTATATAATTTTAGATTGAAAAGGTAACAAAACGAGCTCATTACAAATACAAACAAATTTAAGTTGTAAAATATATAAGGTGATATTGCTGCACTTTTGTGATTAATTTAGCAGATATTTCACATTTGTCTGATACTAACATATTTCTGTTGGACTGACATAAAATCCTTTGATTATCGCTATTGAGATACTGCAAAAAATATAGATATATTAATTTTGGTCGATATTGCAAACCTATAGAAGAAACACATCTCAAACACATAAAAAACCTGCAATAAATAGTTTAAGAACGTTACTTGAAATTGAACATAAAGAAAGTTACAACAGTTTCCCACCCGGCGAAATAGAACCCAATGGAATGCAAGACGTAGTAAAGTAGTTTAAATTGCACTTTTAATTAGGGCTGCACAATATATCAGAAACGTATCAATACAATATTTGCTGACTCAATAATAAATATTGCAACAAACTAAATATATCACAAAAACACCAAGGGCCTCCATCCGACAAATATTTTTACAGTTTTATACAGAAAAAGTCAGATTTTTATTCATGGTTTTGCTTATTCAGTCTTAATTAGTTTTGGTTTAGTCTCTGTTAAGTTTTTATTTTCATTTTTACATTTAGGCATGAACATATGTTTTTATATAACTGAAATTATGTGTAAAAATATATCTATTCAAATATCGCCGTACTACTGTATCACATATTTAATTCATTTCCAATATTTTGCAGCCCTACTTTCAATCACTTAGTGTTATTACTAAAATGTATGTTTATTATGACAAGAAAAAAGTAATTCATGAAGAACAAAGTAGATTTCATAGCTTACATTATTTTCAGTTCAGTCCAAATATTAATGAATCAGCAATTCTCAAAATGAGAACATCTCCAATAGACTGTGTGTGCATTGTCTCCACTTTGCTTGATTATTTTGTTGGCCTTGATGTCCTTTACAGAGACGGGGGTCCTGCAGAGCCCTGTGTTCTCCAAACAGCCCGGCAGTATTGTGTACCCGGTGGAGAACGTGGAGAAGAACAGGGAGGTGGTGTTCAGCTGTGAAGCCCAGGCCAGCCCTCGGCCTCTCTACAGGTGAGACCCCAGTGCACTGCCATCACTCTCTACTCTGCCATTTCTCAAAACAGCATCCTTTATATTGATACTGCAAATCCGTCTTACCCTCTTCACCTAACAGACAACTGTAAGGGCTACCAGTTGTTCCAGCCTCCCTAAAGTTTCTTGAGATCTGTCCGGAAAATTAAAGCCACTTGGATGAGTGTCTTCACTCTTAATACTTTTGTCCGGTTGACAGAATGAAATGTTCTTTTGCTATGAAATCTACTTGGACGACTGAGGGTCTACATTAGGGATGTCACAATATTGAATTTTAGTGTTAGAATTATTGTGAGAAGAAACATCTCTAGAAAATGATTATGTACAATTATTGACACATAACAAAACAAAAGTGAAATCCTTCATTTTCCATACATTCTAATACATTAATGTCCCTATAGTATGTGACCAGCTTTATGAAATCAAACTTTCTGAATGCAAAAGCAAAGTTACTGTTTAAAATAGGCATATAAAAAGCACTATACCTGGTGTCTTTCTTTGGAGCACATTGTGACATGAATAATTATTGTTTAACCAAATAATCATGACATCCCTGGTCTACACAGGCAACTTTCCGCTAGATTCAAAAGAAAAGTATTGACTTTTAATTAATTGCCAGCTAATTAGGGATGCACAATAACATCGGTCACCGATAATTATGGGCTGATAATGGCAAATTATGACATCATATTGATTATCTGATAATTCAATTTTCCACTGATAATTTGATCTGATAATTATAAACCAAAAATACTTATTTTAGGCCGAGTTTTTCTCCTCACAATGCCGCTGACTCTGAGCCCGGCTCTGCCCCCTGCCCCCTGCACACACATACGCACACACAAACACAGCCCTGGGACCTGAGGTAGACAGAGAAGAGGAGGAAAGTTTACGTACAAGCTTATTTTATGTTTTGGAAGAAAGCTAAAGGAGAGGAACTACAGGCTTCTCACATAAAATCTATCAAGTCATCTGAGTGCAAACACGAGGCAGCCCTCATCAGCCCTGAACACGCTTGACACGCTAACTTCTATTCTTGCAGAAAGTAATTTATTGGAGAAAAAAACACAACACAACTAAGAGCTTTTTTTAAACTGTAAGTTGTAGCTAATGAGTTAAAAGGGCTTTGTATCAGTAGTTGCATCAGAGCCAGATGGTGTTGTATTAAGCCATTGTGTGCACGGCCTGTTACATGATTACATAAAACATGGGCCTAACAAATGGTGCTGCTGTTCTCGACTCGCCTGCATAAATTGCTGTAAATACAATTATTAAATAATTATGTGTACATGTGTTGGCTGTAATCAGTTTCTATCCCGTCTTAATTTCAACAACACTGTGGACTGACACGTCTATAGAACTCAAAATGCACTTAACCCACACTGCTTCCAATTCCCCTGTAGTAAAGGAGCACTCACATTTCTATATCTGTCATGCAGTCTAAATATCGATATCTAATGGCTCTGAGTGGCAGATGTTGTCATAAAGCTTTCAATTGGTAACTGAAGACAGATTGCGCAACTATTTGGCCAATGTTTTAATAAGTATGTTTTTTATTTATTTATTGTTAACCTTTACTACACTGTATGGGCACACATACTGTAAATGTCTCAAGTAAATATTTTCTTCATACGGCAGCATAGTTATACTTTAAAAAGGCTTCCAAACTCCGGCTCGCTCTGCAGCCTAATGCTTTACCAAAACAAGGAATAACCATCAAATCAATGACAGAGAAAGTGTTTTGTTAAATCTGATTTCAAGCTGTCACGCAATTAAACCATCTTCTTGGAGGATACAATACAGGGGCTGTCTAAGCAATTACATTGATGAAAGGAACTGCGTCCATATTTGATAGCTTCCATTTATGTTGACAAAAGTACAGCAGAGCCCTTTGCAAAGAGTGCTCATGTGTCAGCAGCGCTGTCCATCTGCATATTTTGCAAGTCGAAGGTCTACCTTGGCTCTAAAATATGAAATAGATTTTGTACTTTCTACTTCTTTAGTGCTGGGTTAAACCTGGTTATGTCTTTGATTAGACGGAAAGTACACGGCCCGGTTTCGACCAGCAGTTCAGTTACTTTATTCTTCAAGACTGTTACGTTATACAATATTGAGACTTTTTACCCAACATTTCATAACATATACAGTACTTGCTAACTTATACCTATTTGTATGCATTTGTGACCACACACAGTTGTTGCTTGAAGAGGGTAATTTAATGGTGCACTGAGTAGTGATGCTGTTTACATTAGCCAAAAAAACAGTAACTGCTACCATGAAATTTTGCTGACATCATCAGAATGAATCTACCAATGCTGTTTAGACTTTAAATAAAAATATGGATCACTTTGAGGATTGAAGTAAATGAAACATCTATGTTTTTGACTCACCATAACATGGTTAAAAAAATAAAATAATAACATGCACAATAGGCCCCTCCTGCATCTTCAACTGCACTGTACCTGAAGCATTGTACCTGCAGCATTTGAGATTAGAGAGGATGCTGCGATCTGTCAATTACTGTGTTTAAAAATTAGACTTTGGTTTGTCCCACCTCAGATAAATCCATGACAATGTGTGTGGAGACTGCAGCCAACTCAGGCTAGTGTCTGTTATGAGTAGTAATAAGGCTCTGGAGAGGGCACTCTTACTTACAACTGAATTCTAGAAGGGCCATGAAACGCTATAGTGGCTCTATTAAAAGCACAAACCTACAGAGGCTCTTTGTGAGCGCGGCAGTCTAACTCTCTTCAGAAAGACTTTGTGGGCGAGTCTAGAACCACACTCTGACATTTGTTTGTATGTCATCACCTCCTACTTCTTCTTCTACACTTTGATGTGGGGCTCTTGCCATGGACGCAGCGCTAACACAGCAGCACTTGCCAACAAAATAAATAAAATTATCTACAGCAGTGGATCCCATTCATTGGGCCTTAATCCAGTTTGTTCTGGCATACAGTCTCAAAATGAAGCAAAAACATCCCTTTCTATTCGAATTAGGCTAGAAGCTAAATATGTGTCTTGTCTGCGATGGAAATTGGAAACATCACTTAAGTATACCTGAATCAAATAGTATATCAGTGGTAGATGCATACAATGTCATAATTGAATAACAAAAGTTTCCATTAGTAAAACATGTAATCAGTTAAAAATCACAGATGGAAAGTACATTAATCCTACCGAGCTGCATTCAAATCTACATCTGATTTAGTTGATGTACTGCAGATGTGTTTTCCCATTAAATCCCATTTACTGAACCAAGCAACCGATTGCAAAAGATTTCTCAAAAACTTAGCACTACTATGATGATGTGAAGGGAAAACAAATATAATTCAAAACAATTATCTCAAGTTTATGTAAACTCTGCTTTTTTAAGAGTATGGTCTTGATTTTGAAAACTGTTAAAAGAGACACTTTAATGAGCTTTCAACCTGGTTATAATAGTCTTTCCTCATCATGAGTTTACTCAAAGTTGTATTTTGAGTGAGTCCTGCATGTTTTAGAAAGCCTGTATTGCTTGATTCCTGTTTTCCCCTACCCCCTATCCTCGCCCACACCCTGGTTCTTAGACATAATTATTTGAAATTTAAGGTCATTCAAGTAGGGTTCTCAAATGTCACATAAAATTTTTCAACATTAAAAAACAAATGAAAATCAGCTTTTTTGCTTGGTGAAATGACACTGTGAAGAGTTTATCAGCTCTGTAATTTTGAACTGGTGGTTAAATTACTAGTTTCTATTATCAAGCCAATTTTAGTTAAATAATGCGGTTTAGGATTAACAAAATATTACATGATGATTTTCTTATGTTATAGTTATATAAAAAACATAAACATATTATGTCTCCTTTAAATGTTCTGCAGTGAAGGTGATGCTGTATTTTGTTTGAAGTCTATTTGACAGGTTAGACTTCCCATTTCACTAAAATGCAGTAAACACAATTATATTTCAGATTTGATTAAACATTTTGCCTATTTGTCCCCAGTTTGACAATTTTTGTAAAGTTTATAATTGTACTTCCTGGTTGGACATGGGAACAAACCATAGAGGTAATTCTGCAACTGTGGAGGGGGCTCCGGCTTCTCACCAATCATAAGCCCCGAGCCCCCCCTGCTGCAGACAATCGAAAACTGGCTGAGGAACTTAACACCTTCTACTCCAGGTTTGATGTGACCACCCCCTCTCCCACGGTGGCTACCTCCGCCAACCCAAACCTGCAATCATTGTCCCTGTCCCCAAGAAGCCCCGGATCACTGGACTTAATGACTACAGGCCTGTGGCGCTGACGTCTGTAGTCATGAAGTCATTTGAACGCCTGGTCTTGCCGCACCTCAAGTCCCTCACCTCCTCCCTGCTGGACCCCCTGCAGTTCGCCTACAGAGCCAACAGGTCTGTAGACGACACCATCAACCTGGCACTCCACTTCATCGTGCAGCATCTGTACTCCCCGGGAACCAACGCCAGGATCCTGTTTGTGGACTTCAGCTCTGCGTTCAGCACCATCCTCCCTGCTCTGCTCCAGGACAAGCTCTCCCAGCTCAACGTGCCCGACTCCACCTGCAGGTGGATCACTGACTTCCTGACGGATCGGAGGCAGTGCGTGCGGCTGGGGTGGGGAAGAATGTCTCAGACACTCGTACTATCAGCACAGGAGCTCCACAGGGCTATGTACTTTCTCCTGTGCTCTTCTCCCTGTACACAAACTGCTGCACCTCCAGCCATGACTCTGTAAAACTGATCAAGTTTGCAGACGACACCACCCTCATCGGGCTCATCTCGGACGGGGATAAGTCTATAAGTCTGTCTACAGGAGTGAGGTGGACCGGCTGGTGTCCTGGTGCAGCGGTAACAACCTGGAGTTCAACGCCCAGACCTGTACATCTCCAGGGCTGTGGGACGAGCAGGTCGGATCACAGCTGACCCTTCTCACCCTGGACATAGTCTATTTGAACCACTCCCCTCAGGCAGGAGGCTACGGTCCACGGAAAGAATAGTTTCTTTCCCTCTGCGGTTGGACTCATGAACACTTTCTTAAACATCTGCCACTTTAAATGCAACTATTCATCACTCACTGTACTGTCACTTTCCGCACTACAACTGTAAATTTTAACTGTAATCTTGTGTACATAGTAATGCCTATTTTTATTTTTATACTATAGTAATTTTAAATAGTTTCTTAATGCATGCCATTTTGATTGAATATATATTGTTTTATTATTGCTCAGTGTTTTATGTTGCACCTTAATGCCGAGATAAGTTCCTATTTTTGTGAATTTTGTTCACTGACAATGGCAATAAACCTCTTCTGATTCTGATTCTGATTCTGTTACCTAGCAACCATACTGAAAACAAGAGCCAAAATCCATTTAAATTACACAATAATTATGATTTGACAAACAACAATACCATAATAACACATTTATTTTGTTGAATAATCATTTGAACTGTCAGAAAAGTGTGTCCGTTAAGTGTATATTGTTGTTGTTGTTGTTGTTGTTGTTGTTGTTGTTGTTGTGTTAATAAATGTTCCTGTTTTAGAGAACAAACTCATGTGTATATACCCTTAGATAATTAGCAATAAAATGTGGAGCAGACTCGACTGAACACAAGAGCTGGGGAAAATTAGAAGCATTTGTTTTAATTGTGGCACCCAAATGATTAAGCAGTGTTTTTTATGTGTAGTGACTGGGGCCAGCAAAGATGGATGGTCCGCAATGATATCTATTCTGAGAGAGTCGAGTCCTTGCAACCACAGTGCCTCACACCTGCTTGGATTAACACCAAGCTGCAGGGCATTATTACAACATTGAGATTTACAAATTATGGGACTCAGTACATCTAGTCTTGTCATTTCACAATATGGTGTACTATTCATTCACTTCATGGGATTATTGCTTTAAATGTGTATTGTTGTTTTTTATTATTATTAAAAAGGAATTTCTATCTTCATTTGTTTTATTCAGGTGGAAACTGAATGGCACAGAAATCAAACCAGGATCTCACTACAGTCTTTCTGGAGGAAATCTGCGAATCAGCCATCTAAACAGAGACCAGGACGCTGGGACGTACCAGTGTCTTGCCACAAACTCTTTTGGGACCATAGTGAGTCGAGAGGCCAGCTTAACGTTTGCATGTGAGTTTTTCTTCTACTCTCTGTTCTATCCTGCCTTAAAATAAAAATGTATCACTACTTTTTGAAAAAAAAACAAAGCAACAACAACAACAGGAGAGATATAAATGAAATAAAATTAAAATAAAGTTTTGTGCGCAACGATTTTTAAAGGGCAACAAGTGTGTACTGTAAATCAGTGTGCACAGATCAATATATTTTCTATAGACATAGATTACATTTAACACATTGTCAACATGTGACCCCAAGTGAAGAGTCTTGGGCTGACTCTGGACTGTAACTTGAATTTTGATAACCATATTAAAATTATTAGTAGGTCGGCCTTCTATCACTTAAAAAATATTTCGTGCCTCAGTGACTTTATATCCAGACAAGATCTGGAAAAGTTGATCCATACATTTATTTCAAGTAGACTGGACTATTGTAATAGCCTGTTCACTGGTCTCATAAAGTCCTCAATCCGGCAGCTACAACTAATACAAAATGCCGCAGCTAGGGTTGTCACTAAAACAAAAAAATAGACAGCACATTACCCCAGTACGACAAATGTTGCACTGGCTTTTAGTCCCTCACAGAATTAACTTAAAAATTCTCCTATTGGTCCACAAAGCACTAAATGCTAGCGGTCCAAAGTATCTGGCGGGCCTGCTGAATCCTTATAAGACCAGTCGACCCCTGAGATCAGCTGGTACTGCTCTTCTAGTGGTTCCTAAAGTTCAAACCAAACATGGTGAAGCCTCTTTTTCTTTTTATGCCTCCAAGATGTGGAACTCCCTTCCAGAAGATCTACGTTTTGAAATTAAGCCTATTATTTTTAAGTCTAAATTAAAAACTAATCTTTTTAGCATTGCCTATGTCTAATTTATTAATAAATGTATGAAGTATGTATTCATTGATTTTAAAATACTCTTTGTCTTTACTAGAAATGTGTAAATTGTATGAATATTTTCAATTCTATGTAAAGCACTTTGAGTTGTCTGGGTGCATGAAAAGTGCTCTACAAATAAAATTGACTCAACAAATCTCTGAGTGATAGAAACCCACAGGTCTTCTTTAGTTGAATTTTAAACAGCATCTGTTCTAATTTAGCTATTTATGCAACAACAAACACTATGAGGATTCTCCATACTGAGCATTTGCATTACATCTGCTTTGCTATTTTGCTAATTGACTCTTTCTTATTTTTTTATTTGCCGTGTCGTTTAATCTTTTTCTGTTTTAATAGTTTGTAACTATCCCCATGTGAAACACTTTTTTAGATTGCAAAAGAAAATTGAAGTTTTGAAGGGTAAAGACAAGGACAAAGAGAATCACTGGAGAATTACTGTCTTGTATCTGTCTGAAGGGAGCGGCTAACTACACTGAAACTAACACAAACAAGTAATTTACAGAGAGGAGGATCTGTTGTTGGCCTATTGTACTACTTTAAGGTGTGAATCGTCACCTGAGTCATATTTTGCATTATTGTTCTTGCCCAATGGGTCATTTTGTTTCGCTATGGAACATACCAGGACGACCTAGTTTAAAGATATTTGCACTCATTTAGTGTAATATGTTTTTAATGCAATTGAGCTACAGAACAAAACTATTCTGAGATGCAGTCTAATGATTTTTATGTTCTAGGTTATGAGTCGGTTTGATTAATATCATTGACTTCCAGCAGGATTTTACTGGAAGTCAATAAATGCCTGTAGAATGTGCCAGATACGGTTCTTACAATAACAGATGGCATTAGCAGCAAGTGAGTGATGTCTTCTTTAGTTTAGTTTCCTATGATACCAGCATTTGGTGACCAGAGGAAAATCAATTCTCTGAAGTGGATTTTTCACCATGATAGCGTGACAGTTTCATCAATTGTAGTGGTCTGACCTTACCAAGCTTCACATGTTGTCACTGAATCAGGTCGCGTACGTACAACCCAGTGTCATCTATCTTCTTTATTACGGGGGCTGTAGCGTAATTAACTCCCTGCATGTTAGAGGGGTGAGAGATCAAGCGAATAATTCAAAGGGCAACCGCTAGAAGTGGAGAGTGTCATGTCATTCTTTATAGGAATTTAAAAGAAATAAAGGAGCGTGGCCAGCTTCAAGAATTTCAGTAGACCACACAAAAGCTGATATTCTTTTCCAGAGCCACAGCAATGAAGGGAAATTACACATGTTCATAGTTTAAATGACCATTTAGTTGGAACTATTTCTATTACTACTACTATAAAACTGACTGTCCAAAAAAAACGTCGCCACAGAAATTAAGGGTCATACGCTCTAATATGGACGCCTTCAGCTTTGATTACAGCACACATTCCCTGTGGCATAGTTTCATTAAACTTCTGTAATATTAAAAAGAGTTTTCATCAGTTGATCTTGTATTGATGATGTGAGAGAGTGACCACTGCACAAAGCCTTCTCCAGCTCTTCCCAAACACTCACTGGGGGTCAGGTCTGTCTGTTGATTAGTTTCTGCTTCTCCTTAGATTTTTTTCTGCTTGATGACAATGATTTGACCTTTCTCAAACACACTGACATATTTTCCATGACCAAAGGATTTGTCTTTTCACATGGGTGTTTAAGAAATGAGAAGCAACTCACTGCATCAGCTGGGTTTAAATACTGTGTTGCAGCTGAAAGATTTTCAATTCAATTCAATTTATTTTTGTAACGCCCAAAATCACAACAGTAGTTGCCTCGAGGGGCTACAGTGGAAAACAAAATAAACAGTGTTCATAAGGACTTGGTAATGTTCCAAGCTCCCCTGTCGTTAGACCCTCCTTCTCGGCCAGGAAAAACTACCAAACCTCTTTGGGAAAAAGTAGAAACCTGTAGGAGTTCCAAGATCATCAAGATCATCACCCATGCAGCAATTATCCAGTAGGAGGAGAGGACCTACCGGTTTGCTTAGGTGAATCCAAGTGGCGACTTTCTTTTGGACCGGCAGAGTATGTTTATTCATATATCCTAACACAAAGTATGGCATATGGCTAGAACCACTGAGGTTAACTGGGAAATGGGACTAAACACTTAACTCCACCCACAGCCGCATTTTAAACAGAGCTGTTAAACAGGGCAGTTTCTTGAGCACTAAAGGGGAGAGTAAAAGGGGGATAAGGGACGTGTTTTTGGAGATATGAGGAACGGTGTGATTGGTCTTACAGACATGTTTTAGACCACAAATCTGCAAAGTAACTTATGGAGAAAATTCCTTGTGCCAACATTAAATATATAGGAATTAATTAACTATGCCATTAAATAATCAAATTTCAGTATGTAATCAAAATTAATGTACCAATAAGTTATTAAATGAAACATTTAAAGAATAATTAAAAACATATGCTTGATTATTTCAAAATTGTGTTTGATATTTCATGGTGTGATCTGTAATCATTTAAATAATCTGTCTGATTTAGGCTGCTTTGGTCGAGTCCATTTCTCTAATGAGGGGCCACTGCAGACTTACCATAAAAACTGTGGAAATGTATCATTGTTTCGTGTTCATGGACAACCCAGCCTTGTGACACATGCCCAGTGAAGCTTGTTGCTTCCCGGTGTCAGAGCAGCACAAATATGACCAGAGCAGCAGGTACAGCAAAGGCAGAGACAAAACCGCAGAGCTGTTCCGGCTCCGGGCGTGAGACTGAGGAGAGTTTGTTTACTGCTTTTTGAGACCAAGCAGTCAGAGACAAAGTGGTGATCACTGTCCGAGGCAGCCTGACAGAACACCGTGCTGTGTCTCTGGCGCCGTGGGGCTGGAGTGCATTCTCACCGTCTACTATCTGCGGCTGACTCCCCGTAGACCGGAGGGTGGTGCATTCCCCGCTCGAGCTGAACCTACTGGCGGCTGATGCCCTTTCATGGACTGCAGGAAGTTGAGCATCATACACGAGCACTTTGCACGTCGCTGTCCGTGGGATTTGTGAAGATATTTAGTTTACTACAAAATTCACGTTAACAAGCAAATAGACTCACAGGGATTGCAGTCAAGCATGAGGGTTTGGGCATGGTTTAGAGACGAGTCCATTGTGGGAGTCATAAGCTCATTTACAGAATGTTTATAGTGACTATGACGTGGCACTATCCTCGCGTACAAGTCTACAAGGGCACAGGAAAATGTTTGGTGTTGATTGATGTGAGTGTACCCCGGATGCTTGACCGCTCTTCTTTGTGCCTCAGTGGTTGGAACGGCGGATCGTATACAGGGAAGTTTGCAGCCTGTTTTACTACTGGGCTGTCCTAACAGGGAAAAGCTCAGTCTTACCACAAATGATTCACACTATTCACCTAAATGTTTTAAGGTCCACCCGAGTCAGACTTTCAGGATAGTTTGACAGCTGTTATCGGAAACAGTGTCAAATATCTGAAAATATATCCTATAAGGAAAGTATTTTTAAAGTTTCCTATGTTTAAATTGTTTCTGTCAGAATCTTGACTCAGACATCTCCAACCGCAAAAACTTTTTTCCAAAGGCTCTGTGAGCAGTGAGCGAGGTATAAGGATGGTTGTTATCAGGGCAGACTGTCTCCAGCATGGCCTGTACTCTGAGTCACTGGAGGCTATCTTCGTCATGCACTTTAAACCTGCAACTGAACCCCGAGTCACAGAAATGTATATGGAAAATGTATTAGGGACGCATGATGACAGGTTAGGCATCGTGTGAAACGGCAATAGAGATAAGGCACTTAGTGTCTGCTGATACGATCTCTTTTAAATGTATTATTTATTTAACCAGGAAAGTCCCACTGAGACACGGATAGAACATGCAAACTCCACAACCCTAACACCTATCACACAGAAACCCACACCGAGTCTTGCTTCGAGGCGTGAGCGCTATCCACTGCGACACCATATGCCTAAGCTTTGTCAGCATTTGACAATTTTAACCTACCCCTCAATTTACACCAAGCAGCAACAACGAGGAAGAGTAGCATATGTAAATGAATTGCTTTTAATATTTATTGGTCAGACAATGTTCAACAGCAGCGTTATAGTGTACATGCGTCCAATGCCTTTTCAGCCAGGGAAACACACAGGCTTGTTGTGTCAAAGTGGAAATTCAGGGTAATAGTCTTAAAGATCATCCCATTGACGTGAAGTTCTGTTTAATAATATTGGATTGGATTTCTTTGGAAGTTCCAAATTTATTTTGCATACAGTACGGCTCAGATCTTTGGATAGTACACAACAACATTCGTTTTGGAGTAGGTATTGAGCCTCTGTTTACAGTCCAATACAATGACTGATTGCACATGACCCCACTGCCCCTCAATCAATGCAAATGACTATGTCTCCTCTGTTTGTTAAAACAAGAATACTTTATCCACATGCTTCTTCTAGTGCTTCTTTTCTTTTTTTTGCTTTCATTTTTGCAGGCGAGAACACATTTTACTTTATACTGTTCTTCATTAACAAGGCAGTACCTTTTAATATGTAAAAGATGCACTGCCATACTTCATATTGGTCTTGCATGAACTCTGTTCACTCTATGGCAGTGTAGGGGCATTCAATAGACTTTTACTGTTGTGTGTTCTATGTGATTCTAAATAGTGCCTAAATAGAGTTGTTGAAAGGCATCTTGCAGTGAGTGAGTGTTTGCGTGGAGATTCTTGTATACACTGCCTTACGTGTCAAATAAACTGTTATTTGGCAGAGCGTGAATGGCTGAATATTCACAGTCCCTCCAGAGCCTGCCCAAAGGCTTTGGGGGGAAACATGAATTGCTTATTAAAATGCTAATAAATCTTGCCGCTCGCAGCTGTTGATAATGTGAACCAAGTATATTGACTTAGGTAATGAGGTGTAAATAGCTAATAGGCGGACTCATTCTTTTACTTTTTATCGGCTTTGCCTTATCAAGATACCTCTTCGAGCAAAGCCGACTCAATTAGACCAACGTGGGTCCGTTTTTGCTTTGGTTATGAATATGGACAGAATGAATAGCTCCATTTTAGAGACCTTTTAATGTAATGCGGTAATTACCAGACGTTGAGTGTGCAAAACCGATGTTGATACTCATTTTTTAAAATCCTATATCTAAGGCCAATTTGAGTAATTATTTATTTCTACCAAAGTATATGATATGTATGAACTTTCTATATACTGT
Source organism: Chaenogobius annularis (assembly GCA_015082035.1). NCBI lineage: Eukaryota > Metazoa > Chordata > Actinopteri > Gobiiformes > Gobiidae > Chaenogobius > Chaenogobius annularis. The sequence continues at coordinate 3,007,268 of BJKM01000030.1, read as the reverse complement.
GCACTGCAATGAACAGCCCGGATATGTGTTGTGCACAGTCATAAATATCAGCACCCGGCTAACACTAGTATCAAAACTAGATATTTATTTCAAAATTTAGACAAAGTTGAAACTTTTCTCAATGGTTTTAGAATGCTTTTGAACTAAACTACATGATAATATTAAAATAAAGTACTATTATTTAGTCTTTATTACTTTCTATTGCCTGTGTTTTTATGATTGGAATCCAGTATCGTGCTTGTTGCTTAGTGGGGTTATATGTATGGCTGCAACAATTACTCGAGTAAATTGCCTCGATGATTCGTTTCATTTACATATTTAATTAAACACACGTGAATCTGTGGCGCACGGAACGACTTGTGGCGCTTTTGTTTCACGCAGAGCTTGTTCCGCTCGGACCAAAGCGCAACAGAGGAGAGAGCGGCACGTTCCAAACTCACGAGTGCGACCGGGAAGAGTTTTGTTGTGTGAAAGAGCATGGTGTCCCGAGCTGCAACTCTAACCACCGCAACTAGCTCTGCGCGGCGCTCACCCCAGCCCCTACGTCCCCGCGGACCCCCGTGCTTCCCCAAACAACAACTCTGCTTCCCATTCACACTCGTAATTTTAAACAGCCAATACACATGGAAACAGCACGGAGGACCGCGACCATGTTATAATCACCTGTTGTGAAACAAAGTCTGCGGTGACGACACGGAGGCCAAAATGAACGGCAGACGGAGCCAACGCTGCAAAAGACAAAATGTAAAATGCAGAGCTCCAGGGTCACTGGTCCCACCCAGCATTAAGTTTTACACAAACAAATGTCTTACTTTAAGTGATGTGACATAGACACTAATTAATTCATAGCTACTGTAACTGTTTACAAACAGTCTGGTGACAAGTTAATTAGCCCTTTATATATATTCTTTATATAAAACAGAACAGTTTGGACTGAAGTGATATGCTGCTGTTTTGGGGACATACTTATGTGAAATTAAGAATAAAACGTTTTGTTATTTTAAGCAGAAACTCCATTTGTTATTTGTTTATTACTATGACATATGATGTTTATTTAAAAAAAAAAAGATTTGATATGCTTTTAAGTGGTTTACGGAATGTACAATAAAATGTACCGATTACTCGATTAATCGAAGAAAAGAATTGATAGATTACTCTATTACTAAAATAATCGATTGCTGCAGCCCAAGTAAAGTGTGCAATGTTTTATGTACCATTCCCTTACAAATAGGTAAATTAATTTGCAAACAATCTAAATCAGCTTCTAAAATGACCAAATCTGTCATACACATAATTGTATTTTGTGGATTATCGATGTTCACAACAGTTATTACAGAGTACATTATTACACGCTCTCAGCTGAGACACCCTTGGTCACGCTTGGACAGGCCTGTTGAAGGACGATAAGTTGTTGTGGCATTTGGAAAGCTCGAATGTCTGGGAAGTGATCATGAGCACAAATAGGATCATTGTTTGGAATGCCAGACCAGGTTTCAAGTAATTGATGTTAATACATTCAGATGGGACATCACATTTACCTGTTCTACACAAATTAAGCACTGTATCATTCCCACTTCACTCTTGCACAATTACACGAGCATAGACTTACAAAACTACACAAAACAAAGATTTTCCACAAAAAGTCCTTTTTATTCTTGTCTTGCGTGAATACTTGTCTATTCAACTGTTTGAAAAGTGAATAGGACGTTTGTGGTAGACGTTGGAAGCAAATTATGCTTTCATGGCTCTATTTTGAACTGATGCGTCCACAGCTGTGTGAGTTCTGAGGAGCAGGTCTCCAAGCGGACGCCCCACGTGGGCCTTAAGCTTTACACAGCTGTATTGTGCACCAAATGAGGCCATCTTCACAACAATACCTCTTCTTTTGGCAGTGGATGGCTTTGTGGTGTTGAATTCATCACCACTACCCCATGCTTTCAGCACGAGTGGGGCCACTGTGCCCCACCATTCTTGCATAGATGGGGACATTCAGTGAAGTACACAGCAGGGCTTCAAAAGCACACCAGCTTTGATCTCTACCCAAATAATGCCAAAAAGATTTTTGGGTGGAATAAATTCAGTGCCTCAGATGTGTACTGGCCACTTTGTTGTGTAGGCCCATATTTTGGTTAGTCGTGGGTGCTTTTATCTAACCATCTATCATCAGATGAAAGTAAGTGGCCATGCACACAAAAGCTTTTTGGACATTTTGTAAGAGCGAGCTTGTTTTAGCCAAATCAAAGTAGTTTGTGCATCAGATGAAACAATATTTTTAAGACTGTCTTCAAACTGATTATTTTAGAGCACACATATTGGGCACTAAAGGCAAAGCCAGGTAAGTATAGTTCACTTTAATCAGTGCTCTTTGATGAGCTACAGCAGCCTCAGATAAAAGCTCCTGGCAACAGAGAAGTCAATTAGGCCTGCTACGCCATTAATCACCTCCAAGTGACAGTTTAGAGATAACCAGACAAGCAGAAGTTTCTTTGAAGCCCACTGGAAGGTACCAATTTGTAAAATATGACAAGCTATAAAAATAAATCTTCTAATTTAACCTGATGGAGTTCTACACCCACCATAACGCTCTCACAAAATCATCCTAAATCCACATCGTAGACATGCACAGTGCACCTCCCCTCACCGCACATCCCACTGGTGACGGTGCTCCAGAAAATATAATTTAGGAGGACAGTGATTTGCAGAGTAAAAATGACTAAGGACAGCAAATTTGTCATCCGTCTATGGACTTTTCTCAGATACTCAATTATTCTGGGGCAGTGGCAGCGCGTTGTTTTTCCAGTGTGGCGCAGGGAACAAACAAGTTAATAAATCAGATAGTAGATCTGCATGTTATGAGCAGTTTAATACTGAACACCTACTCCTATTTTGGCTGCTTTCCCCCCCTGAATTTGGCACAGTCATCTGCTGCTCAATGGAACACTTACCTAAAACCTAATAGTTTTTATTTTTGTATTGGCTTTACATCTTTAAACATATTGAACCAAATAAACCAAAGATTTAAGTATTTATTTAGTTTTGAAGGTTTCAATTGTAAAATGCTGTACAGGGGTCACATTTGGTTTTTCTTTTGGACAATGTATTGTCCCTTCATTGATATCTTCCTCTATGAACAGTACCTCTTAAACATCACAAATTCACCGTTGGGGTCAAAAGTTCAAAATCGCAACACACTGAAAATCAGCTCCGTCAATCTTGAATGACAGCTTGTAATGGAGAAACAACATAATAATAAAAAATCCTACTGTCAGTCGCCACACAGGTATCACAGTATCGGGCCAGACAGCTTTCTGACAGGAAGGAGAGGCAGAAAGTGTTGTTCTTCAAGTAAACATGTCAATCAAACCAGCAGAACTGAATGTATTACCATGGTGTACTCACAGCACATTTCAGCCATATAAAAGTTCTCTGGACATTGCTTTTGCACGATCTCAATGAAACAGTAACAAAAGAGCAACAGTTTGTGGATGTGACTGTGTATTAACAACCTCACAACCAGAATCACACCTGAGAATGTGGTTCTTCGTTACCGTATTACACACATAGAAAAGTGTGCTTTTGGTTTAGTCTACTGACATGCACAACTTCAATAGAAAGAAATAAAATAAAATAGATTACAACAAATAATGCATATAACATATAGCCAAGAATAAGGAATAAATAAGTAAAAATCTAATCAAAAAATATTTGTTGAATATTGAAATAATTTTACCTATATCTTTATTTCACCTATATGTAAGAGGTTATGTATTATCGACAGTAACTTCCGTCTTTGTTACCGTTCCCAGATAAAAGTTCCCATAACTATTTAGTTGATTAATTGGTCGAGAGTGCCTTAGTCAGACAAAATGAAGGTTTGGGAGTGAATTCTGATTTCAGTCTGCCTTTATAAATGGTAGATGCTCTTAATTACTTCTCTGTGTGCATAGTTATTATCATGTCTTTTGAGTGCAATGGGGGTCAGCTGCATAGTCAGATCGTAGAGATCGTTATAAGAGCTAGCCCCAGGCCCCCTTAGTCGTCTACCGGTAATTGTTGCACAGGGTATGTATTTAGTTGACCAAGAATGTAAATGTAAATCGAGGTTAACATGTGCGTAGATGTACTACATTTGAGTTTAACTCAAAAACAATCAAACATTAAATCAATTTGTCATTGCGTTTAATTGCACATTTTGCCATTTGCGCTCATGGATAATGGGGCCCATACCAGGAAATGATGCAAGGACGGAACTATTCACTCCATTATACTAGAACAACTGCAAAATCATCTTATATTCTTATTTTTTAAAATGAAACCATTTAATTACTTTTTAAAACATTTGTATTGGTTTTGTCAGTGGCGTTCGGTCCGGGCAATCGAGGAAAGCAGAGATTGACCAATAAAACCCATTTACCCCTCATTTCTGCTGCTGAAGCTTGGCTGAAGTCACGGTGTCTTTTAGTGGCCACTAAAGGCCGCTGAGCAGTACTGCGTGGGAAACTTGGTTCTTATTTTTCCATAGCTGCTCATTCTGTGGCCGTGTTCTGAGGTCTGTTCATGTTCCGCTCTTTAACATGAGCTTTTAAGAACCAGAGCAGACAACAGCTTGTTGTAGAGGTTTGCGCATGCGCTCTGAGGACAACACAGCCTCAAACCACACTGACTAAACCTGTGTGGGAATCTTGGATGGTTGCAGGTTGTGCCTAACTGCACATGTGCAGAGGAGAAGTGAAGCAACAGCAGTGCCAAGTTTCAACAATCTGACTGATTTTTGAGAGACAAGTCTTTGTTTGCAGCTAAAGCTCTTGTCACGTTTCCAATGATTAAACGTTAGTTAGAAATACAGGCATTTAACAACATAAGGGCAAATTTGTGTAATGAACTGATTGGTGAAGTAAGCTTATTTAATCCATTCAGCACTTCCATTCCATTCAGTTTTTGCCCTTCATGCGGGAGCCTGGGGTTCAAAACCCACCCTTGCATGTTCGTTCACTTTTGTGAACACCCCAAGTCTGTTTGCTCATTCATAAAACTCACTGCACGCTACTGGACTCTGGGTTTAATTAAGGGTAATTAAGAGTCACCAAACATATCAACAAATGTCTATTGCATCTTACAAAAACAGCTTATGAAGGCTTTCATTTAGAAGCAAAATGTAAGGTCTGCTCGTGCCACAGTAATAGCCCTGGTTGTTTTCATGTCCTCTCCTCTCCAGTGTGTCTTTTTAAATATGCAATTATACAGAGTTTAACTGTATGTCTCCAGGCACACACTGGATGTTAGGGCACACTATACCACTGCAGTTAACAAAGTATTTTTTATTATCATAATATTTTTGTGTTGTATCTTAGTTGCTTACTGTTTGGCTTGTATCTTTTAGATTTGGAACACTTCAAGACGCAAAGAAGAAGCTCTGTGTCAGTGCGAGAAGGCCAGGGAGTGGTGCTGCTGTGTGGCCCTCCTCCTCATTCTGGAGGTAAGAGATTTCTATTACACCAAAAACACACCTTCAGCAATATTGAAGCACATAGATGCTGTTCAAGATCCATACATGTGGCCTTTCTGATGACTTAATCCACACTATGCAACTGCTGTAGTGAGTGGAATCTCTGGAGATTTGAACAAAGTGAAAAAATATACCATGTGTTATTGTAGCTGAAAATTATTTGTGTCTTGAGAAGATGTATTTATACATTCATGAACAGTTGCAACACATAATATACATCCTGGTGATGGTTGGAAGACATGCAACTGACATGCAGAGCAGAAAGTGTTCAAAAAGTAAATACATTATTAATAATAATAATAATAATAACAACAACTACCCCAGGTGTGTGTTTCTTTTGATGACTGTAACAACTTCACAGCTGAACTCTTTTTCACAACTGCTGGATGTGTGCTCTGTGGAGGAGAAATGTATTGGGAGGTTACACATATTTCCGGTGTGACTGCAGCAGACACATCTTCTCCTAACTCGTTTCCTTCCCTCAGCGCTTGTGAAAAGGCTAAATGTAACATCTGCTTGGCTTTACTTTCCCCGCAGTGACAGGCTCCTAACGGTTTCCTGCTGATCCATGCTGGCTCGTTGCTTTTATCTAACTCAGACATCACCTATAGATTGGCTGCTTGTTAGGTGCATTAAAGAGAGGGTATTACACTTCTTTTGGGGATTAATTGCAAACAGATAGCATATACTGTATATAGATAACGTGTTACTTTTGGTTGGTTTGAAAATGCTATATTTGCCGAAAACGACATATCGTAAAAACTCTGGCCAATATGGCCGATATTCCACCTGGGCATGTTATGCATCGTTTTAATGCTTGGACTCTCTTGAATTTAACCATTTCATCCAATTCACAGACAGAATAATGCCCCAATATTTAGCGCAGCAAAATTTCTCTGTGCAGTAGTTTGTGTGTGTGTCTGAGAGGCCGTAGTACAGCTGAATGCAGCTCCAGAGTGACGCTCCTGTTTGTGTGCGCTCTGACCATTAATGGCTCTGACTGAGACAATGCTGGATTTAAAGTCTCTGAACTCACCTACTAACACAAGAATAAAAGTGAACTTCAGCACAGATCACACCAGTGATTTTTATCAAAGTGTCAGTGTGGAGAAGAGAGAACATTCTGGTCAGCTAACGTTAAGCAGCTAACGTTAAGCGCACGCGCTGCTACTGCTGTTGTCAATACAACATGCTGGCTTATATTCACTACGGACAATCGTTTGAAGTCAGGATTAAAATAAATCTTATTTGTGAAGAGTTGTGATCTGACCCTAACCCTGTCTGAGCAGTGAGTGTTGTAAATACTTTGTTTCTATTGTTCACTTTAGTTAGCGCTTAGCACATGAAGTGCTACTTCAACATTGTAAACATTGCATCTGTAAAGTGATTACAGTTGTATCTGTGTTCATTGGACTGACACTGACATGTAAATGAGTTGTGGTCTTAATGGTCAGAATTTATGCACATTAATTACGGCAACTCACATGCATTAATTAGGCTTACCGCATAGTTTAATTCTATCAGAAATTATGTTGTGTAAACAAAGTCCACCTTTAAAATTCATTGTTAAGAGGCAGTAAATGTTGCCTTAATAAACCCAATTTAAAATGAATAGAGCCTGACAGACTTTATAATCAGCTGCCTATAAAGTATTTATTTTACTTAAGTATATATCTGCAGTTATATCGGCTATCTGCACCTCCTTATATATCAGTCTCCTATTGGCCCCCCAAAATCCATATCTTCTATTTAAAATGATCAGTTCCGGTTTTGATGCTCTGAATCTCCCCCTCCTTCTGCTCCCCGTGCTAAGTCACTCCCCCTTCACAGCGTCAGCACAACACCAGCACATGTAGGTTAAGAAGTTAATAATAACAGCAATAAATACAAAGTAGAGCATTTTAAAAGTAATTATTTGCATGCTGTAGCTCCCAACTGGTGATGGGAATCACAGCCAAATGTGTTATCCAAAACAAGTTGCAGACTCACTCACCAGACTTGTTGGAAGGGAATCCTTTAGAGTCCGTGTTTTAGTTAGTCCATTATCCAACAAGCAATAGTCCTTGGTTAAATGGTGTAAACAAACAAAGCACACTTTCCCCAGATGTAACCCTCCGCTGAAACAAACTCTTGAACAAACAGCCCCCCCTGCTGCAGACAATCGAAAACTGGCTGAGCAACTTAACACCTTCTACTCCAGGTTTGATGTGACCACCCCCTCCCCCACGGTGGCCACCTCCGCCAACCCAAACCTGGTCCCCCCCACCTCCCCCACCACCCTCTCAGTTCAGGAACAGGAGTTCACAGGCTATTTCGGAAATCCAACCCCGAAAAGCTGCTGGACCAGACGGCGTCTCTGCTGCTACATTAAGACATTGCGCACGAGAGTTAACCCCGTCTTCACAGACATTTTTAACACCTCTCTGGGTCATGCCATGTCCCAGCCTGCTTCAAGTCTGCCATCATTGTCCTTGTCCCCAAGAAGCCCCGGATCACTGGACTTAATGACTACAGGCCTGTGGCGCTGACGTCTGTAGTCATGAAGTCATTTGAACGCCTGGTCCTGCCCCACCTCAAGTCCTTCACCTCCTCCCTGCTGGACCCCCTGCAGTTCGCCTACAGAGCCAACAGGTCTGTGGACGACACCATCAACCTGGCACTCCACTTCATCCTGCAGCATCTGGACTCCCCGGGAACCTACGCCAGGATCCTGTTTGTGGACTTCAGCTCTGCGTTCAACACCATCCTCCCTGCTCTGCTCCAGGACAAGCTCTCCCAGCTCAACGTGCCTGACTCCACCTGCAGGTGGATCACTGACTTCCTGACGGATCGGAGGCAGTGCGTGCGGCTGGGGAAGAATGTCTCAGACACTCGGACTATCAGCACAGGAGCTCCACAGGGCTGTGTGTACTTTCCCCTCTGCTCTTCTCCCTGTACACAAACTGCTGCACCTCCAGCCACGACTCCGTAAAACTCATCAAGTTTGCGGACGACACCACCCTCATCGGGCTTCATCTCGGACGGGGATGAGTCGTCTGTCTACAGGAGGGAGGTGGACCGGCTGGTGTCCTGGTGCAGCGGTAACAATCTGGAGTTCAACGCCCAGAAGACAGTGGAGATGATCGTGGACTTCAGGAAAGCCACAGCCCCCCAGCCCCCCCTCATCATGACAGACTCCCCCATCTCCACCGTGGACTCCTTCCGCTTCCTGGGCACCACCATCACCCAGGACCTCAAGTGGGACCCCTCCATCAGCTCCCTCATCAAGAAGGCCCAGCAGAGGATGTACTTTCTGCGGCAGCTGAGGAAAGCCAAGCTGCCAGCGCAGATGATGGTGCAGTTCTACACGGCATCATTGAGTCCATCCTCACCTCCTCCATCACCGTGTGGTACGCTGGAGCCACAGCCAGGGACAAACAGAGACTACAGCGCATTGTGCGTTCTGCTGAGAAGGTGATCGGCTGCAGACTTCCATCTCTGCAGGACCTGTACGTCTCCAGGGCTCTGGGACGAGCAGGTCGGATCACAGCTGACACTTCTCACCCTGGACATGGTCTGTTTGAACCACTCCCCTCAGGCAGGAGGCTACGGTCCATCCGGACCAGAACCTCCCGCCACAAGAATAGTTTCTTCCCCTCTGCCGTTGGACTCATGAACACTTCAAAACACCTGTCACTTTAACTGCAATATTCAACCACTCACTGCACTGTCACTTTCTGCACTACAACTTTAAACATAACTGTAAACTTGTGTACATAGAAATGCCTATTTTTGTTTTATTGTATAGTAATTTTAATTTGTTTCCTAATGCATGCCCTTTTTTGATTGAATATATGTTGTTTATTATTACTCAGTGTTTTATGTTGCACCTTAAGGCCGAGACAAGTTCCTATGTTTGTGAATTTTGTTCATTGACAATGGCAATAAACTCTTTCTGATTCTGATTCTGATTCTACTTTTCCCCAAGTTGCCTTGTCCCTGGGAAATGTGAAAAGAAGCAAGCCTTCTTGGTCATTCAAATGCACTTTCAGTCTGGACAAATTTTTTTCTAAGAAGCCGAAAAGAAAAGTAGCGTTTGTTGTAGCTGTAGTAGCCGCTATCTGCCGTGCTGTTCTGTGACAGGAGGGGGAGCAGAATACCTGAAGGGAGAGGCCGAGTGGAATAGTGCAGACACTTTCTGGTTATGTAAGCTTGTGGGTTGTACTCAATTTTTATTTATTGACTTTTATTTAACCAGGAAAGTCCCACTGAGAACAGTATCTCTTTTGCAATGTAGTCCTGGCCCCAGAGGGGCTATTGTACATGTTTTTAGTGGAAACCTACACAGACATTGGAATAATTTGTTTATTTATCCAAGAAATTGATATTATTGAACTCATGACAATTAAAATACATGGTCAATTATGTGTCAGGCAGGGTTAGTGGCATGTGCCCTGTAAATTCATGAGCATTGTATTTTTGTATAGCACATAGTGCTATTGTTTTATTGTTTGTTGCCATGGAACATAAAATATTCCGACCAAGGCTTTCCCAAATCAGAGCAATAAAGCAATATAATGTTGGACTATCAAGAGGATGGTTCCAGAGACCCAAATACCAATTTGCCAAGGTTCCAATTTTTTGGATAACAGATTGTCTACTGCAAACAACAAAACATTACATATAACATTTTTACTCTGAATTTAAACCTTTACAAAGTGTTGCATGGAATACTTGAATTTGTTTGTCTGTTCAAGTGAATCGCAATTTTAAAACATCATTTGCAAATCTAATTTTGATCACAATTAGACCACCCCACACACATACACACACACAAAATGCCTTCTTGTCTCCATTCAGCCAACAGCAGCTGTCAATTAGCAGTCTGTTTCAGTGACTTACATGTCTCGACTCAAATAGAACCTTCAATCGCCTTGACATTCTTGTACTCACTATGAAGTTGAATTCTTCAGAAAAGTTACAGTTTTTGCCTACCATTTACTAAAAGTCTTAACAATTGTAAGTAAATCTTAGCATTCAAATTTCACAAAATATTACCAAAACTCTTTAAATCAAGCCTATAGGTTTTAAGAAATGGCAACAATGAATGAGGAAACACAATATACCCTAAAATTGTTTGTTTTTTTGTAAATGTAACACATTTTTTATACCTTTATTCAACCAGGAGGTCCCTGTGAGATTCAGAATCTCTTTTGCAAGAGAAACATGGCCAAGGCAGCAGCAACACCATCAACATTGTACAGAAAGAAAATCACAAACTATAACCTTATAAAAATAGCTCTCAAGAAAAACTTAAACAATTCTCAATTACCACACTATCATTTTTTTTAAACTATCATGCGACACTGCAGCTTTCTATTAAAGATTATTCCAAGGCCATGGTGAAGAGTAGGAAAAAGCTGATTTTCCCAGCTATGTGAGGCATCGAGGCCCAAAGAAAAGTAGTTGAGAGGAGGTGCAAAGCCGGTAACTACCTGAGCGGACAATGAGGAGGCCACTGAGGTACTTTAGAAGTTTCCCCAGAATAGCTTTGTAAATTAATATGTACCAATGTTATTGTCTACGAGTGATGTCCAACAAAATCATAAAGAGTGCAGAGGTGAGTAAGGGACTTAGCATTAGTGATAAACCTTAATGGTGCATGATACACAGAGTCAGCCTTATGAGGGCGCATGCATATAAATAATCACCAAATATTCTAATAATAATAAGAGGGATAGTGCTTCAGAAATGCGGAATCTTAATATGTGTGTATGGAGGACACAATACAATACAATATACTTTATTGACCCCTTGGAGAAATTAGTCGTGGACTCATGCTGTAGTGCCTTCAGTTAAAAACCACACGGTACAACTCATGCAATGACTGTAAACATAACTGTAAACTTGTGTACATAGAAATGCCTATTTTTATTTTTATTGTATAGTAATTTTAAATTGTTTCTTAATGCATGCCCTTTTTTTATTGAATATATGTTGTTTTATTATTACTCAGTGTTTTATGTTGCACCTTAAGGCCGAGACAAGTTCCTATGTTTGTGAATTTTGTTCATTGACAATGGCAATAAACTCTTTCTGATTCTGATTCTGATTCTGATTCTGATTCTGATGACAATTGCAGCCAAACACAATGGACAAGGCAATGCTCCAGTTCCTAGGCTGGTTAAGGAGCCTTATAGATGTTGGCAAAAAAAAGTGTTTTTGTAGTGGTTGAGTCTGCAATAGGGGAGGAGGTGTTAGAGAGTTCATACACAAAAACTGTATTGATATGAGTAGACGTAATTATGTTCTCCCATGAGATTTTTTTTTTTATTCGTGACTAATAATTGGAATTCACCAAGATTCATCTTGTAGAAAAACAATTAATTTTAATCTTACTGTCTATCAATCACTGTCCAGAACAATCTGAAACATTCATGTAATTACAAACATGAATATTAAAACATAGAAACAATAAGACATAAATCCATATCAAAATCAACAAGAAATCTAAAAAAATATCATTGTAGAAAAAGATTCCGTTGTAGTCATCTGGGCTCTGTTTTAGAAAAAAAAAAAAAATCACTTAAAAGACAGGGAAAAAAAGCTGAATTTTTGAAGTAATTTAAAAACAGGATGAGACTCTGATATCAAATGGTGACTGGTTCTACATCTGTGGGGCAGCCACCGAAAAAGCACGGTCCCCACAAAGCTTGCATTTTGTCTTAAACTGGCCTTACACTGTGTAATTTTAAATGGTTCCAAATTACTCCCAAACTCGCACAATGCTCATGTCAGTCGCTCATATGAGGGGGGCCCGAGAGTGTGCACATGGTACGGAGCAATGAACAGATTTGTTTACCTGTACAAGGGACACGAGGGACATCATAGAAAGGGACATCATAGAATCCCGTTAGCAAAGCGTTGTGTTGTGGAAAAACTTAAGTAATAATCATCAAGAAATAGAGTAAAAACAATAGAACAGAGTTTGTCTTTTCTCAAAAGTGAATGGTTTAATTCTGCTGTGCAATCAGAATTAATCTCCGTACCGGCTCCCCAGAGGGAGCAGGCACAGGGTCCCTTCCAGTCTCAAGGGCCCCACATAAAGGAATCCTATGTGTTTTATAGAACACAGGTTGAACAAATCACATGACATATCATACTTGAACATTATTGGCCCGATGAGGAACAAAAGGGTAGAAAGTTGTTGATTGAAGTTAAATTCTGATCGTCTGGAGAGGGACAATGCCCTGGCAAAGGCGAGGTGTTGCAAAGAGGCCCATCCCGGACCGCTGAAGGAAAACAATACAGAGGTGTGAAAGCCCAAAACTAGGCTTGGCCAGGGCACCCCAGGAAGCCCCCCAAGCAGACAGAGATAGGGCTTTGATCAAAAGGAGACGTAGCAGACATGTAGAATTCAGGAATACACAAACAGCACAAATCAGGCTCGGATTGTTTTTTTTTTTTTGTTTTTTTTTTTTCAGAATCAGAAAGAGTTTATTGCCATTGTCAATGAACAAAATTCACAAACATAGGAACTTGTCTCGGCCTTAAGGTGCAACATAAAACACTGAGTAAATAATAAAACAACATATATTCAATCAAAAAAGGGCATGCATTAGGAAACAATTTAAAATTACTATACAATAAAAATAAAAATAGGCATTTCTATGTACACAAGTTTACAGTTATGTTTAAAGTTATAGTGCAGAAAGTGACAGTGCAGTGAGTGGTTGAATTATTGCAGTTAAAGTGACAGGTGTTTTGAAGTGTTCATGAGTCCAACAGCAGAGGGGAAGAAACTATTCTTGTGGCGGGAGGTTCTGGTCCGGATGGACCGTAGCCTCCTGCCTGAGGGGAGTGGTTCAAACAGACCATGTCCAGGGTGAGAAGGGTCAGCTGTGATCCGACCTGCTCGTCCCAGAGCCCTGGAGACGTACAGGTCCTGCAGAGATGGAAGTCTGCAGCCGATCACCTTCTCAGCAGAGCGCACAATGCGCTGTAGTCTCTGTTTGTCCCTGGCTGTGGCTCCAGCGTACCACACGGTGATGGAGGAGGTGAGGATGGACTCAATGATGGCCGTGTAGAACTGCACCATCATCTGCGCTGGCAGCTGGGCTTTCCTCAGCTGCCGCAGAAAGTACATCCTCTGCTGGGCCTTCTTGATGAGGGAGCTGATGGAGGGCTCCCACTTGAGGTCCTGGGTGATGGTGGTGCCCAGGAAGCGGAAGGAGTCCACGGTGGTGATGGGGGAGTCTGTCATGATGAGGGGGGGCTGGGGGCTGTGGCTTTCCTGAAGTCCACGATCATCTCCACTGTCTTCTGGGCGTTGAACTCCAGATTGTTACCGCTGCACCAGGACACCAGCCGGTCCACCTCCCTCCTGTAGACGGACGGGGAGGTGGACCATCGGACCATTGGAGATGGAAAGTCTACAATGTCACGAAACACACGGTCAAAATGATATTTTTCCATAACAGTTGTCACTGTTAACTTTAGCACTGATTTTGCCACAAACCTTTTCTTCATATGTACGTTGATTTGTTTTGAAGCGGGTCAGAAGCGCTTGCTGTGCTGGGTTTTCACCTCTGTGTCTCTGGCTGCGCTCCAGCCCCTCGGAGCGGTGTTTACTGCTGCCAGCAGCTGTATTTTACTGTGTCCACGCTGCTTTGACTTGGCTTCAGCAGCACTCGGGCCCTACGACTCTCGAGAAATATCAAACATGTCTTAAATCTCTGCAACCGTGCGATGGGCCGTCATGAGTTCATCGCGAGCAGGTGATTGCTCTGCAGGACACAGACGCACGGAGGAGCCAAAGTTCAACACGATTTTGAAATTGTCGTGCAACTAAAATCCATGTCAGATTTGGCCCAAAAATGGCACAGTGTAAGCACAGTTTAAGGGACTGCAAGTTGGAGCTTATCTGCTAATGTTATACCGGGTTCACACTGCACGCAGTCCAGCAACTGTTGCTGTGCCAGAGCGGTCTGGGTGCCCTGTGCCACTCACATGAAGAGCGGAGCACTGCAGTGCTGTTGTGTTTGACTGCCGACCTCGCAAGACCACAAGTTCGCGTAAGTTCACGTTCAATTTGGGAGTTCACGCGATAACTAACCGTGTTTATAGGAAGTACTGGTAAACAAAGCACTCTTTACTCACGGTTTTGGATTGTGTTCACTTCAGTTATTTTTCAGTTTGATTTTTCTTCAAACAATGGGTAAGCACAGAAGTTTTATTTTGATTTATCTCTAGTCGTCCCTTGTCTCGAATAACAGAGCTGATGCAGTGCAACACACTTTGTGACCACATATCACCGTTATGACGTAATGTACATGTGTGGTGGTAGTAAAGTGAATAGATGGGTTTGATTTTAAAAAGGCGGCGGATACATTCAACCGCGCTCATATATTTCCTGTTTGACTCATTTTGATAACTTCATTGAAAAGGCCTGTGGCAAAAAGATTGCGGCAGTCTGGAGAATATTCAATCCAACAGAAAGGATCCGGAGCACCACCGTCACCATCACCGCATCACACGTGCGGCCTGAGCTTCACTTGCACTTATAATGCTACGGAAAGACTGCGTTCACTGCACTGCGGCTGGACTGCATGCGTAAAAGTGGAGCATAAGGTTGAATCAGCCGGTAGGAGGGAACTAGTCCGTATAAATAATATTTAAAATCAACTTTAAAATACACTGGACACCAATGGATGGAAGGTTAAGGGTCGAGCCACAGATTTTTAGATGCGCTGCTAACGAGCAAAGTAGTGTGTTCATGGAGCACTTGCCAGAGTTTTCCTTTCAGTTTGTCATTTTTCATTCCTTTCCTTTACATTTTAGTTGTAGAACTAGAAACATGATTTCCAGCTCTCATAAATCTTTTTGGTACATCATTGGTATTCACATACATGCACATTTTGTGTGCATGCACCACGCTGTCATATGGCATAGTGGAGCCGGCTGGATCACAGAAACTCGCCACCAAAAAATTATGACTGACTGATAATCAGACTATTTCTTCCGAATTTGCAGGTATTGGGGAAACCAAAATGTACTCTTTTATAGAAAAAGATTGGAGAACCCAATTTTTTTAAGAAGGTGGTTAGATGGAAACCTCTACTTGTTGCCTCTACTTGCCATTTGCTACTGTAAAAAATACGGTTTATTTTGTACTGTAAGGCACTTGTTTACTCCAGTGGTAAGGGCTGCTGATGCACATATTTTAGAAAATTTTTCATCCTGGATTATTCGGCTCTTAATCTGATTAGCAGATGACACATTTCTCCATCTCTGTGCTCCATAATCTCCCCGCGCAGTGCCTGCTTTCAGATTTCTCTGCCTTCGTGTTCGTGTGTCTGGGACTAAAGCTTTGTGAAATGATCCCCCGTCAGTGTCACTGCTCTGTCTGACATCATATTTGAGGAGAAACGGCACTGACACAGAGCCCACAACATGACAGCAGCATGAAACCAGACGCACTCACAGTGTATTCAAGTTTCCCATCACGTCTGAGAAGGTCACAAAGGAGCAGTGCAGCCGGTACACATGCCCATGGTATAAATGGGTGAAATGGTGCAAAAGTTTGGTTTATAAATTTGATATCTGATTCGGGGTTGAAATGGTGCAAACTGTCAACTAGTCAACCGTTTGTTAAATAAACTTGTATCACTTGATAACATCTGTGGAGGTGCATGTTAAATCATTTTTAGACTTTCTGTCTTCAAGCTCCTCTACACAAACACAAATATGGTTTTGTTGTTTCCTCAATATCAGACAGTAGGTCATTGAGATAATGCAATTACCCTAACATGTTTTGACGGAAATTTGTGCCTTAATCAGAAGTGTCTAATGATTATTGGTGTACACTGACCATCTATATGAAAATAGAAGACAAGAGAAACCGTCTTTATATACAAACAGAAATTTAATATTGTCAACATAAAGCTTTTGTCACTGGTAGACTTACAGTGGAAAGAGGAACCAATACTTTTCCAAGGTGCTGTTACGTCAACCAAAATATACCAAAAAAGTATGGTCTCCTAAAACAACTCCAAAAAGTACAATTTCTTCTAAATTTTACTCAAGTAAATGTACTAAAAATGTACTAAAGAGTACTACCCTCCTCTTCTTCTGATTCATAGTTGTGACACCATCTTATTTGTGTTACTGACTGCAGTGAACTCTTGCTGCCTCAGACCGAGATAGAGGTCTTTGACTAAGGTAGCCCTTGGGGGATTGCTGAGAAATGTTTTTGTCAATAATTCAAATCTAGAACTCTAGCTTGTGCCATGATCAACAGATCTATAATGTCAAATTTTCAATGTGTCATGACCTACCGAAGACTTCTTCATCTCAATCACACATGCTTCATTAAAGACTTGTGTTGACAGCCTAGTTGCTAGCACAAGTGCTTCCTGCTGTGTCTCCAGCTATGGCGCCGCAAACACAAATCCAACGCTCCTTCGAGATCTCCTCCCACAAGAACAGCCGCTTCACCTGCCGTGCATGGGGAAAATAACAAATGTCAAAAACATGACTGCTTTGTCTATAACAACACAGCTGTTTAGCACAAGGCTGACATATGTTTCTTTCAGTTTGTTTGTACTAACTTGACAATGACATACATTTTAAGTTGTATCTAAAACATTGTCATTTGACTAGTTGAAGTTTTAGATATAACTTTATCTTGTGTTTATTACTTGTAATCAGGGTTATGATAAGGTTACACAAATACATTTCCCGTATCTAATTTGATGTACACAGCGCAGTTAAATAGCCATATTTCTCCTATCCACTCCACCATTAGGTATGTTCTTCCTTTAATCTGTTATGACTTGACCCGTGGTGGTGGCTGTTACGTGTGCTGTCTCCCATGTGAGCTGGACCTCAGAGGTTCTCTGTTGTTCCGAATGTCCCAGTGCGCTCTCTCTAATGTGGTGAAAGAATGATGCAAGTCTTTGCTTTGCACCAGAGCCGCATGAACCACAGGAACACGCTGTGCATGTAAAACACATGACCAAATACGGTTGTAACTGGTTTACTGTAGACTACTCGCACCAAACCACAATTTTGACTGAAATAGTAGAAAAACCTTCAGTTTTGACTGTCATCCAAGAGTCATTCTCAATCTGTGGATCTAGTCTGAGAACTCAAATACTTATACTACTCTGAATAAACCCTGCCCACCGAGCGGAATCTCATGATAATAGCCTGTCCTGTTTTTGTTTACACTGTGAGTTTCACCTGAAACCAATATTCTTTGTTTATCCTAACAGCCCTGTAATGGTCCATAGAAATTCTATTGTTACCTGGTTGCAACTCCCTCATCACTAACTACCTGATTAGCATCAGAAGGGCCAGAGCTGATGCCGTCACATGGCTTCAAAATGCTGCTGTTCACTGCCGAAAGATTGAACATTAAACCTCCATTTCTGTTTAAAGAGGGATTCTATTTTTTAACAAAAATGGCCTTCTGAAGTCCTCTTTCAAACCATCTATTCTCCTGCTCAGAATCTTCCCCCCACTGTCCTTAAAGGAGCGGCTCGTGGCTTTAAGAAGCAGGGAGACGAGATGGTTTGAATGAGGAGTTAAGGAGGCACTTTTTTGTAAACAATCGGGCTTCATACAATGATTCGAGATGGCTTTAAATTAGGGCCAACAGGGATTTTTGAGAGCTGATATCAATATAAAGGAGGTTGGCGGTGCCAGATGACAGTTATAACTGCTGATAAGTCCATATTTAGGATGTAATATTTAGAAAGCTTATTATAAGAATTGTGTCAGATTCTATTCGTTTTTGTATTGGGTTTATTTAGGTTACATTTACGGTTATTTCATCTCGTAATATTAAAGATATGTATTTTTGCATAGAGCACTCTTAATGTTGACTTAGCTACCTAAGAGTAGCTAATTAATATGCAAACATGTAACACTCTTTTCAGAGCTCATTCACATAGCAAAGTAAATTGAGTAAACATGGACCATAATAACCATAATCTCTTTAGGGCCTAGAACAGATAAGTAATATCAAAGTGGCAGTATCTGAGTTTTGCTGTTTTGAAACGTCAAAAATAGAACTAGTTAATTTTAAACTATTTGCAGCTCCACATGTATCGCTCACTTACCTAATGCATTCCCAGCATCCTAAATATTCACTGCGATGAGTTAAGCACTTTTCACACATTTCTGAGCTCAGAGCAAGTTTTGCCATCCCAGGTAAAGCGAACAAACATTAGCTTGCTAATGGTGTACTTCCTGCTTCTCGGAGAATAAAATACTCTAGATTTAGATGTAGAGAAGGCGCTGTAGTCTAATTTTCTCCCGAATAGATGCTTTTACAATATAGCTGTTCTGGGGCAAAAGTTCTGGGGATTTCACCCTATTACGTGCAAAAAATCAGGTACATGAACTAGTTTTGTTTTTCCACCTTTCAAAACGGTAAAAAGAGACTTCGGTGATTAGCAGCACGTGAGCTCAATGGTGACAATTCTCTTCTCCACACTGACACAAAAATAAAATGAAAAATATGCCTTATTTTGTGGATGGTTTGATATGTGCTGAAGTTAAATTTTATTCTTGACTTAGTTCTGAACATTTAAATCCAGCGCTGCCTCAGTCAGAGCCATGATTGGTCAGAGTGCACTGGGAAACATATAGCAAACTACTTTACATACATGTCTTAGTAGGACGAGGATTTTTTGAAGATAAAAGTTTCCTTCCAGTCCATGGGCGTCGGACTCATTCATTAAGACCCCCCCACTTTTGAAAAGAAGTGATTCTGTCCCCTCCACTTTTCACTGCAGCCTGGTCGTGACAACATGAAATCTGACCTCCACATTGCTTGCACAGTTTCCCATATTATATACTTAATTCTTTCACCTGATGTTACTATCATAGTCAAATTCTAAAAATTAATTAGTTTTTGGTCAGTTACACACAATGTTTCCTGTCTATCCAGCTTCAATTGCAGTTTCATAAATGGGTTTAACCCAGCGTGGACCACACAAAGGGCACAGCGCATGGACCACAGCGTGTGGACCACAGCGCGTGGACCACACAAAGGGCACAGCGCGTGGACCACAGCGCGTGGACCACAGCGCGTGGACCACAGCGCGTGGACCACAGCGCGTGGACCACAGCGCGTGGACCACAGCGCGTGGGACACAGGGCGTGGGACACAGGGCGTGCTACACAGGGCGTGCTACACAGGGCGTGGGACACACCGCGTGGACCACAGCGCGTGGACCACAGCACGTGGACCACAGCGCGTGGGACACAGGGCGTGGGACACAGGGCGTGGGACACAGCGCGTGAACTACAGCGCGTGGACCACAGCGCGTGGGACAAAGGACGTGGGACACAGGGCGTGGGACACAGGGCGTGGGACACAGCGCGTGGACCACAGCGCGTGGGACACAGGACGTGGGACACAGGACGTGGGACACAGGGCGTGGGACACAGGGCGTGGGACACAGCGCGTGGACCACAGCGCGTGGGACACAGGACGTGGGACACAGGACGTGGGACACAGGACGTGGGACACAGGGCGTGGGACACAGGACGTGGGACACAGGACGTGGGACACAGGGCGTGGGACACAGGGCGTGGGACACAGCAGCGTCTCCCCTGCTAAACTAATTATTTGTTTCTTCCAACTGCATGGTCCACTTCCCTTCTGTCTGTCAGCATGACTCACAAGCTTGAGGAAGAGCCACAGTCTGTCACTTTGGCTCTCTCCAGCATTCGCATTAATGGGCCCCGGCCGCGCTTGCTGTGCTGCTCAATTACCGCCTTTAGTCCCCCACCCAGGGTGTCACTGACCTCTGTGTTCTAATGGGGATGGACCTTTAACGGCCATAGAAATCACTGGGTAAGGCTCCGCTGGTTTTTCTATTTCTGTTTTGCCTTGTACCCCAGGCTTTGAAAGTAGATAGCAGAGTAGTATCCCTGAGCCTGCAGCACAGAGCTCTCATGAAGGTAATGTGGGATGACAGTCGTTTTAACGCTGCTACCTGCTATTTGTTCCCTAAAAGTAATATCTTCTAAGGCGTGGTTGACGTTTGCTGGCTTGAAACTGAGACAACAGGGTCTAGGGCTTCAAAGGAGTAAAGCTTGTGATACGGAAAGTATGATCAATAGCAATGTGGAAAATTTAAAGGGGCACTGTGTAATGATAGATAGGCCTACTAATCTCAATACATACGTGTATTTTCAGTGAATTAAATCAACTTTTATGACAGTATTTCATCAACACCTTATAATAATAATTGTGCTTAAAATGTCAAATATTTAAATTTTAGTTCTAGACACCGAACGGTATTTTTTGGCACTAGATGTTGTACTAAATCAGAAGCCATGGTCATGTGGTGTCCAGCGGCCAATAGGTGCAGACCAGGAAATGTGTGCTCCAGGAAATAGGTGTGTTCTCCATGGTTCTGGTCCTCCTGTAGGATACAACGCTTGTTTAAGCAGAGCAAGGCGGTTGAAGGCGAACAGCCCAAGACCCCTGTGCACAAGTCCCTGTAATATTGTGAGATCAAAGTTGGCTTGCAAGGTGGGTGCAGGCAGTGAAACGCAGCTGCAGGGCCTACGATGTGCTTTCACTACAAAACTTAAGCGCATGATGAGAAGTGTAGTGCTGTGTAACACAATGGAGAGGAGACCGTAGGCTGACTGCTGATTGGACCAGATCTGCTGATCAGAAACGTGTCGCACTGCCGCTCAGCACCGTTCCTCCTCCTCATTTCATCTATATACTACATCATCACAGATGGTCCAGGTGAAACGGTAAAGGTCCAGGGTGTTGTACAATATTGACAGCATAATTGTTAATGATATGCTAAATGATATTCTAAAAGACATTTTCATTATAGACCAAGAAGCTTGTAAACTCTAGATCAGGGGGCAAAAGAGCCCAAAAACTTTGATTTTTGTAATGCTCCAGTTTTCTCAGATTAGATTCTGTTCATTTCCCAAAGAAAGATGTCAGATGCAATGTTTAAACTGGTCGAGCATGATGCTATAGCCACCCTTTGGTCTTCGCTATAATGTTTTTTGTGAAACTTACAGTAAGTATGACAGACAATGTCATTAATTTAAGATAGATGAAAATGGCAGAAAGTCAAAACTAGTTCAGAAAGTGTGTCAGAACGTCAGAAAAATGGGCATATTTAAGAACCCAACTTTTTTTTTTAAACTTTGCCTATTATTTTGTGAAATGTGTATAATCTTTATGTATAGACAAAAACAATGCAGATATTGGTAATACACAGTGTTAACAGCAGTTATGACTGTCTTGATAAAGTGCACGGATATTGTACATTTGACATTATTCTTTTTGTGAAGTGTCATATTATATATGATGTCGATAAAATACTATTCGCGTTGTGAGAGCTGTGCAAATTCTGAGTTTTGGGGGCCATTTCACAGCCATATCCTAAAGCTGTAGTAAATTTGTTATAAAACTATTTTACTGCGTATTATTCGGCACACAATCCACCCACACAACCATAATGACTTCTGTAATCACTAAATTATTCCTGCTCAAATGACCAATTTGTTGTCACTTAGCACATTTTGACCACTACCAAATGTTGTGCAATTGGTTGATTAAAAAGGCATATTATTTTCCCTCAGCGTTTTTGTATATTTTATTAATAACGATAATGAGGTTAGTGATGATCATTTTCCAAAGCGCTCTGACAGATGGGAGTTTGGACATGGCCCATATTGCATGTGTCCAGATAAATATGTATAGTGGTGGCAGCAGGGGTAGGGCCCTGGGGACAGTGTTGTGTCTGGCTGTGAATTGGGCCCATAGCAGGAGGAGGAGAATCGGGCCAGGCCACTCTTTGTGCTATTCACATTAATCACATTAGAGCTACAGGCTGACGTCAGTAACTGTAACGGACACAGCAGCCTGCCAAGTGTATTGCACATTATTCACTCACACACGGGCATGCTGGGACAACCAATTTCAGCCTGGGAAATTTAGGTTGTGGACCGGCCCACTTTCAACTTATAAAAATATGTTTTCTGTATTCATTTAAGTTATTGTTATTTAAGCTCCTGTTTGTCCAGTAGCTTTTGTTTTAGCTCTTGTAGATGAATAAAACATCTCCTCTGAGCCACTGCTACACTGTCAACCACAAAATACAGCACTTTCAATCACAACGTTTTGCTTTTAATTAATCATTTGAACGTTAAGATGACGCTGTTGTTATGTAGTTGTCACT
Organism: Chaenogobius annularis; assembly: GCA_015082035.1. Taxonomy (NCBI): domain Eukaryota; kingdom Metazoa; phylum Chordata; class Actinopteri; order Gobiiformes; family Gobiidae; genus Chaenogobius; species Chaenogobius annularis. The sequence goes on along the minus strand of BJKM01000030.1, from coordinate 2,984,549 downwards.
TAACATGGACCCCTAAATCCTCAAAGTAAAATGATTCTGGACTAAATCGACCCCACATTACACATCTCACAATTACAGGTTTTTGTTTTTTTTACCTCCACCTTTTATAGTGTTAGAGAGCTGTAACATTGCTGTAACTTATATGTCACATTGGGTGTTAAGGGTATGAAAAGTAATGCAATTTTACCATTATATTTGTATTCCTTCAAAATATTGCTTCCTATTTTTAATAACAATTCTACATACAGCCTGCGCCAATTTGGATTTAATTGGAAAAGGTTGGCATAATTTGAACAAACCAGCCTGAAATTCCTTTTTGTAAGTAAGAAAAAATCTCATAATATCCAAACATTTATATTTCAAGTTAACACAACGCTTTTGAAAACACATAATTTAACTGCTTAAATGATAAAAATACAGTCAGGCTAACAATTGCGGCCCACCGGCAAAAAGGTCCCATATCTGCCACTGCTCTCACGTATAGGTCCGTATTTTGACTATTTTAGGTGTCATCTGGATTCACCAGTGAATTTTAAAGGTGCACTATATAACTGTTCTGGTTGAGTGTCTTCCAGCTGCTTGACTCCATGGAGATGTTTTTGCTTTGCATTTTAACTTGCTTGAAAGAACTAGAGCTTAGTTACTGTAGATTCATAATCATTTGTAAAATTATAGTTGTCCTGTTTACATTATCCCGTTCATACATATATATATATATTTTTTAACTACACTGTATCCCTACAGATCCAGGTGCCTAGAGTAGAGAGCGTCCTCACTTTCGGCCAATGATTGAATTTGAAAACCCTTTTCTGTTGTTGCCTGTTATTCGCTCCTTCAAGAACTCTTTATCTGACATTATTCATGGCAGAAGAGGCTGGCTGTTGTGTGCTGTGCAGGAGACAGAATATTCACTCAGGCAGTGTGCTTTGAAGTCTCTCTTGTGGTTCTTGAAAGTGAGATGGCTTCATTCATTGTGACTTGTGCAAAGTGATCTTTAACCCGGGCTCAAACCACACCGGACTCTTCAGGGACGACCGCAGACTGCAAATCTTTCTTTCAAATGAAATGAGTCACTTTATAATACGCACAAACAAGGTCTTGCGTTCAGGGAGCTACATCAATATGAAACTGTTTGTAATATGTTTCTAAATGATCAGAGTTAATAAAAATTTATTTATATCATAAGGATTTAATATTTTTATATTACTAGTATTGTGAGAAGAAACATCAAAATTGTACAAGCATCCAAATTTACAGAATGTATGATGTATGATGATATAATCTGCATTAGGTGTGGGTTGTAAAAGCTAACTGGAGGCACTGCTCTGTCTGAATCTGGCACTCATTTGGCACAATCTGACCAATAAAGAGCTGACTTAGTTGGTATTACAACAGGCGAGTTGATTTTGATTGATTTTATTATGGGTGCAAGTCCCTTTAAAGTCGTGCTCTAATGCAACTTTTTTTTTCAGTACATCACACTCACCTAAACAGGATCATGAACGCTCGAACTGATCACAGGCTCCTGAAAATGTGTTTTTGTAAAGTATCGAGGATGAAAGAGATCATCCATGAGAAAAATTATTGGAATTGACTCTATCTTTCCCCGGACATGCTAATGCAGGCACGCAGCTGTAATGATCGTGATTTTAGGCAGAAATGCTGATAATTAGTCTGGTAATGATTTATGGACTTAAAGATTGATCGGGGAAATTCAGATGCCCGGAAGGGAGAGGACTTTCTGAACTGGCTTCATCAAACTACCATGAATGAAGCTAAATGCATCTCCAGGCATGTTTTAGTTGATGTAACAATGTTATAAAATGGTTAAAAGCTCTAAACAATAAGTACATTTTGCGTAATATTTGTCCTTTAATGTTAATTGTCCATGTTGTATCTTCACGTTGGAAAAAGCCAAAGCTGTAGTATGTGTTCCTACCTTTCCTCTCCTAAATCCCTGTTTTTACACGGCACCACATTGTGTAACCCATAAAATCAATGCTGCAGATGATTTTGAACACTGTTTGGCCAGCTGTGGGAGACATCTCATTATATTTGCACTCTCAGTGGTATTGTGCTGTGCAGTCACCAGGGTTTGAAGCACAGAGCCGGAGAGCAGGTGTGCAGCCAAAGACCGGCACGGGGGGGAACAAACAAACATGCCTTATCCTGCCTCCCAGTGTCGTAGCCCCAGTGGAGCTCCATGGTGCCATTACTCTGAGCTGTGGTCCAAAGCCAAGCCGGGGTTTTGCAGTGAGCCAGCAGGAGAGGCGACACACGCAGAGATAAACGGCACATCACCAGGGCCTCCACCATTACTGTTTTGGTTAATTGCTAGGGCGCTAACAAGTGCTTGGGTTTGATTAAAGCTCAGTGGGACATTGGTTTGGAGCTGTCAGTTAGCACGTGGCCAATACCACGTCATAAGCATTAGAACACTTATCTATCCTTTTTGGTTCGCTAGACACTGTTTCGAAGATATGTTTACACTAGTGAACAGCATGGTCTGTTCATTATGTTTATGTAGTATTTTTTTATTTTCATTTTGTTTGTCAGTTTTTTTAACAACATAAAAGGGACACAGAACAGAAACAAGGCACAGAGAGAGAGCATTCATTTTCTTCTAGTACTATATATGGTGAGGGCACTGTGGAACGTGGTTAGAGGCCTCGCCAGCAAATTGATTATTGGCCCAATCCTGTGTCCCAGGAGTGCACAATATTTGCTTTTGGAGTTCATGTTCTCCTGTTACTGAGGGGTCTCCGTGGGTGCTCTAGCGTTCACGTCAAGTCATTGAATTGTTGCCTATAGATGGTCACGATGATGTACGACCTTTAGGGCTGCAATGATTAATCGACTAATTGTTACTAGTTAATACTAAAAACATAATTATACTTGTATTTTGTCGTTTTCTTGACTATGTAGACTCTAACAAAGGCAGTGGCATTATTAAATCAAAATGTCAAAATAGAACTATTTCTGATACAGTATATATTTGTAAATATATCCTATCCAGAAGCCTAAAATCACAAAAATGCTACCTTTATTTTGTTGATACTATATTTAAAAGCCTCAATGTACAATCAAAGTAATTGTCGACTAATTGAAAAAAACAATAACATAATCGTCAGGGCAGCTGCTTGCCTATGGTCAGTGGTGACCCCATACCCCCAACACCCTTCGAATGTGTAAAAAAAAAAAAAAAATAAAGAAATAAATATATATTAATATATGTGTATGTATGTATATATATATATATATATGTGTGTGTGTGTGTGTGTGTGGTGTGTGTGTGTGTGTGTGTGTGTGTGTGTGTGTGTATATATATATATATATATATATATATATATATATATATATATATATATATATATATATAATATATATACACTGAAGTGGCTGATATCAAGAAATCCTACCAATGGCTAGAGCGGGCCGGTCTGAAGGACACTCTGGCTGCACAGGAACAGGCCCTGAGCACCAGAGCAATAGAGGTCTAGATCTACCACACCAGAAAAGACCCAAGGTGTAGGTTGTGCAAAGGGGCCCCCGAGACAATCCAGCACGTAACTGCAGGGTGCAAGATGCTGGCAGGGAAAGCATGCATGGAGCGCCATAACCAAGTGACTGGCATAGTGTGCAGGAACATCTGTGCGAAGTATGGACTTGAAACCCCAAGGTCAAAGTGGGAAACACCCCCAAAGGTGTTAGAGAATGACTGAGCCAAGATTCTGTGGGACTTCCAGATACAGACTGACAGAATGGTAATGCCAAACCAACCAAACATTGTGGTGGGCAACACCAAGTGATGGCAACATCAGGAAAAAAGAAAACGAGAAACTGGAGAAATACCAAGGGCTCAGAGAAGAGCTGGAGAAGGTATTGAAGGTGACGGCAAAAGTGGTGCCTGTATATATATATATATATATATATATATATATAAAATTGGGAACCATTTTGGCTTCGCGCGTGCTGATTTTTATCATCTTAAGACCGTTTTGCTCCTTGTGGATCGAAGAATACGTATGTGGAGTCTAAACTGCTAACAGCTGTGCCCATGATCTGTCTGTGTCTGTTTAAACTGTGTCTTGTACAGTGGAGCTGCCCGTGAGCTTCTCCAACTTGCTTTGAAGAGGGAGTGGCTACGTCACTCAAGTCCTAGAGTTAGTTTGAATAATAAACAACTAAAGGACCGAAGGAAAGATAAGGAACGATAAAAATACATTATTTCTCAGCTGCATATCAGTTTAGTGCTTTCAGGAACTTTTTCCCGTTGTCCATTTCATTACATTGCATATATTTCAATGTTCTTTCTGGTAAACACTGGGTTTTAGTGCTTTTGTCTTGTTTTTAGTCATGTAATAGTGTTATGATATTTTTACTTCTCTGAAAGTAATGTCCTATGTTAATTTCTGTTGTTGAATTGTGCCACTGTGAGTTGTTTGTGGATCTTATAGAGATAAAAGACAAAATTGTGGTGGGATTTTGTAGTCTGGCACCCGGACCTTAGCCCTTAGAAAAATCGGACCCCCTGGAAAATATAATTGGAGACCCCTGCCTTACGCACTGTGCGTTATGTGAGTAATGGGAGCGGCGGCACTGATAATCGTTAGTTGTAGCCTAAACCACCTTATAGACAAAGTTATCAGGTTATTACTGAAGAATTTAGGCAAAACCACATACCGTATTTTCCGGACAAAATTTTTTCATATACTCTGGAGCGACTTATATGTGATATTATCTACCTCCGGAGTTTTTTAGAAGTGACACAGAGGAAGAAGAATTCAATGGATTTAATGATTTGGGGTAATACTGATGCATTGTAAACTTGTTAGCATGCTTTTTATGCTATAGTTATCTGAATAACTGTTAATATGTTACATACCAGACACTTACAACAGTTTGTTGCGTCAAGTAGCTGAAGGTGTGACCTTAGCATACGTACATCTATTCACCATGTTGTTCTCTAATCTGTTATTATTTTCAGAATGAAATGTCTGTTCTTGGTCTTGGATTTTATCAAATAAATTCCCCCCAAAAATGCGATTTATACTCTGGTGCGACTTATATATGTTTTTTTTCTTCTCTATTAGGCATTTTTGCTGGTGCGACTTATACTCCGGAGCGACTTATACTTCGGAAAATACGGTACACTTTAAACCAAAAGGGTTTCTCTGGCTCAGAGATTTTAGTGTCCGATTTGTATCTTTTAAATACATAATCCATTGATTTTCTCATTACAGGCTTGTGATGCCTCCTGTTTTTGATCCTAGTCAGACAGTAATTAAGCAGCATGAAAGCTTTGTCCACATCAATGCCAATCCAGATATGTCGATTCTTGATAAGAGGATACCATTAATTTTATAATAAGCATGTATCTCTTCTTCTTCTTCCCCCCTCAGATCTGGTATTCTCCTGGATTTTTAACGAATACCCCACCTTTGTGAAGCAGGACACCAGGCGTTTTATCTCCCAGGAGACAGGGAACCTGTACATCGCTATGGTGGAGCCCTCTGATGTGGGCAATTACACCTGCGTGGTCACCAACACTGTCACCAAGAGCAGGGTGCAGGGTCCGCCCACTCCGCTGGTCCTGCGCAGCGACGGTGAGCTAATCATCCACTAATGAACTACATGCACACAACACAGACACGTTAGTGGTTTGTAGTTCTCTAAAATGAACAGGCTTGTTTTTCTACTGCAGGGACTAATTGTCTGTGAAAGAATTATATTAGTCCATTCAGCCACAATTACAATCTGAAATATACTTCGATAAGATTTAGGTCTGATGGAAAATATATTGAAAAAAGCAGCAGGGGTGGTATTAATCAGTTGTATTTGGATAACGTTTTAAAGAAAATGTTCCTTTTTATTTGTCTTTTTTTTTTACTTTTATGTAATCTTGAGTAACTGAACTCTCACTTGAGTCTCTTTGGAAATGTCCGAATGTGTGCTTATATTTTATTTAACTTAAAACTAAGACTATATATTAACAGTTTCTCAGTAAAACACATGCACCATACCATTAGTACCAAAGTACATTTTTTGCTATTTAATTCACTTTTTGATGGGAAATAATGAGCTTTGCAACCATTGCCATACATGTCGAAAAGGATCTGTTATTGCAATATGCATATTTGGACCCATTTATTCATCAGAATCCAAGCTACGCACAGTGAATCTACTTTAGCCTATTGAATTATACCTACAGGGCACTAAAATTGTGTAACGCCGTGACAATGTAACTTATTGCAAAATGAATTAACCTATAAATTATGTATTCTCTCCATTATTTTAATCCTAGTTTGAAATCTGTAAAGTAGGACAAGTGGATTTTAGAAGCTGGAGGGAAATCTAAAGGTTAATTATGTTCGCTTTTGCTAATCCTTTTCTGTCCTTTTGCATAAGGGGGGGGGCTGCTAGTGACCTTATCAGAGCTGTACACACAAAGGTCAGTGTCAGCGGCTCATCTTATGCAGGTCTGAGTGTGAGTCTGCACCACATTATGTCACTGTAATTCAATACACAGAATACAAGACGGAGCGCCATTTATTTATGTGTTTATTTATTCTCTGGCATTTTGTGGTTCAGCTGTTGCTGTACTACTGCTCTTTTATCAAACACTTTTTAATTTTGCTTATGACCTTTATGTCTTGTTGTGTTTTTTAGTGGGGAAAAAAACAATCATCATCAATTAACCCACTCGCCTGTAAAGTATGGTGTTGCGCTGACTGCAGTATGATATCTTGATCCATATCATGGTGCACTAAAATGTAGTGAACATGATTATATTTTTTTGTAGTACTTTCTGGTGGCTGGTAGAGAAGACATAGGTAGAGGTAATTCCATAACCTTTTGGGCCAAAATTCATACAAATTACACAGTAGTTCACAAATAATACCTGAAAACACTTAAATTATTGTTTAAATTGTCAGAAAAAATTGTCTGTTGCGTGTAAATTGTCCCTGCATTTTCAATGAAATATCGCTTATTGATGTACATTTCTGTAAATTTCTACTTTTATTTTTCCATTACTGTTTTTCACAAACTATTTGCGTATGCCAGGGTTCATAGTGGGACAGGAGTGATAAGCATAGCATCAGCTACCAGCCTCAATTATTAAACATAAATCTAGAGGTAGGCAATATATCAAAATTTAGATAATATGGTGAATATTGTTTTGAAGATATATATATTTATAGTGCAACAAATTGAGCTAATTAAAGATAAAAGTGAAAAAAAGCTTTCGAATAAGGGCATATGATAATATTTCAGCACTTTTGTGACTCATTTAAAGACATTTCACATTTGTCTGATAATAAAACCTCAACTAATATGTTTAAAGACAGGTTTTAACAAATTTCTGCTGGATTGACATACTATCGTCTGAATATCATTATCGGTTATATTGTTACATCTGACAAATTAAATATGTTTGTAAAAAATCTCCTTCTCCTATGGTTTTCCCCTTCATTGCCTCTGCTCTGTCGCAGTGTCATGTGATTCAGCAGGTGTTCCCTCCATAAGGCTCTGCTCTGGGACAATTACCCGTCCACTTCGCCCTGTCTCCTCCAGGCAGATCGCTCTGAGCTCACATCCAGAACGAGACACTTGTGATAAGGATCAGAATTAGCTTTCACACTCTCTCGCGGACCATCCCTATTGCACATGCCTCGCCACGTCAACCGCACCAAATTGGCCTGTTTGCTTCATATCCTCAGCTATTTGTGTGCCACAGCCGTGAATTACAGCAATGGAGGGGGCTATTGTGACAGAGGAGGATGAGAAGGGCTTAAAGTGCATTCATTGTGCTTCCAAAGAGAGAACAAGAGTGTAACATCAGCATCTTTTAAGAAAACAGGGGCGCAAACAAAAAATTTGTAAGACGTTCAGGCGGTTTTATTCATATCATACAATTGGTTACACTTGGCTAAAAGTTCAGAAAGGTTTATAAAAAGAAAATAAAAAAGAAAATAGTAAGAAAACTGATTTAAAAAAATCACTAGATTTCTCTGTATCTTTTAGTTCTTTCTGCTGTTCAAAACAATTATGTCACAAAAATAAAGAATCTTAACAAATCTAAAATCCTGTTTATCAGAAAGTTTGTTGGTATTCTCAGTCTAAATGCAACGTCTGCAAATTTAGTTTTTGTGTTTGCCTTAAATTAATGCTGTATATTAATGAATTGTTTTTATTCATCCATCACATAGAGTTTTATATGTTTTATGTGCTGGATTGGTGGAGTATTTCTACAGAGTACAGTATTTTGCATGCACGGCAACAATTTTCCGTGCAGCTTTAGTGCTATTGCGCTTGTCAAAGTGATGCTTAGCAGACAGTGGCAGTTCCCAGGGCCTTTTCACAGCTGAGACAATGAATCTCATCTCAGTGTAAAAGTATATGAGAGCAGTTGGAGTCTTTCCATATTCAGCCAGTACTTGTCCGTTTAAGAGCTGTTATCTTAATACTTCCAACTTTTCAGCGATTGTCAGAAATCAGTAGAGCCAAACATTTTCATTAATCAATCCCCTAAAAAATGTATGTTCTGTTTCTGTATTTCATAAGATCAAGTAAACACAGGGACTTTATAACATTAAAATAACCTGTGCACTTTTTCTGCTCTTGAGTTTGAACAAGGACATTTTCAGCAGTCGTTTTAGCTGCAATGCTATGTCACTTTAAGTTGTTAAGGAGCCGTGAGACATGCAGCTGTCCTGTATAGCCTACTTCTCTGCAACAGCTTGAACACTCATTTCTCCTTGTTTTTTCAGGAGTTATGGGAGAATACGAGCCCAAAATTGAGGTGCAGTTTCCTGAGGTGGTACATGTTGCCAAAGGATCTACGGTGAAGCTGGAATGTTTCGCCCTGGGAAAGTAAGTGCTCCGCGTCCGACCCAGCATGCTCACTGCAATATAAACGACCAAATTTGACTAGAGAAACGCCGGCATGTTTTATTAATGCTCTTCACCACTTTGCCTGCCTTAAAACATACTGCTTGTGTTTGGTGACTGGCTGTGCATCCAAGAAATTAGACTTGAGAGCTCGCAGGGGCAGAGGGAAGTTCACTTTAAATGTGTTCTCCTCACAGAGCAGACTGGTGTGAATCATACATAAATCATAACTGTCCGCAGTAATATTTGGGAATACCTGGTGTGGAATGAGATTAGTTCCTTTATTGTCTTTTCAAGCACAACTTACCAAGTCAGAATCGGTATTGTGCTGTGAAACTGCTTCCTGTTACTATAAACCCATGGTTTAAAGCATCTTGTGTGATTAGTTGTGATGAGTTAAATTCAGCTGTCACTCACTCAGAGCATGATGATGGCTGACCAATATGAGGAGTGGGTGGGGTTTTGAGCATATTGTTTTTAGTATTATATTATAATTATTAAATCAAATAAAGTAAAAAAAAAAAAGTATTTAGATATGTGCACATTATCGTTGTGTTTTTACACACATCAATGTTGCTATTATGCAACGTGTGTTTTGTGTTTAGCCCGGTGCCGTCTATCACCTGGAGGAGGACAGATGGAGTGCCCTTCCCCAGAAAAGTGGACATGAGGAAGGCCAGTGGCGTCCTGGAAATCCCCTACTTTCAGCAAGAGGATGCGGGCACGTACGAGTGTGTGGCCGAGAACTCCCGCGGTATGAACACCGTCAAGGGGAAGCTCTCCTTCTATGGTAGGTCAGCCTGCGCCACATGAATATTTGACTGGCACCGAGTACTTCTGTCAGGGCCGCTCAGACTCAGAGGCAGCCAGCCGTGCACGCAGAGGCGGATAACGTAGTTTGTATTTATATTCTTTTACTTGATTATTTCTTTTTTTCTTTTTTACAAACACCTATATGTATTTGAACACACCACTGTTGCTATGCACTATTGTTCTGCCTAATAGTACATTTTCCAATGTTTTTATGTTCATATTTGAAAAAAGATTGGAAAACGTCATTACTTTTTCACATAAGAATTAAAATATTATATACAGTGTTTACAAAGTGCATATTCAAAATATCTTTCAACATTCACGGGACATCCAATTTAGAATTGTTTGTAATTACTGGATCATTTGACATGAAACAAAAACTGTCACAAAGCATAAATAAACAACAGTGAAATATTTTTTTGCCTCAGACAGTAGTGCCATTACCCACCCCAAAGGTATGATTATTGTCTATTAAAAATACTTTAAGCCAATTCCAAACAAATAATGATAAGGTTCAACATTTACAGATTTATATAAACAGTCAATAAACAGTCAATCTCCCATAGAGCAACATAGGCCCACCATGTGAGATTATGACATCATCAAATTAGGGTTAAAACTTCTACTTACTCTTGTGTACAGCATTTGAGTGCACTCTGGTTTAACAGTACATCACAATGAATACTCTGAAGAGTCTCATAATGATTTCCAGATGGCACTCTGACAGATGCCCTAACTGACTGCAAATGTGTCAGTAAACGCACCTTTCCTACTGCACTTGTAAATAAACTGCATCTGGTGCCAGAATCTGAAGCAAGTCAAGTGGTTGACTGTTTCAAAAATTAATTAGGCTCAGACTGAGATGTGACGTACTGCATTTAGCTTTGTGTCTAATTTCTATTTGTAGTACCTAACAAACAAGAAATAACCAATCGCTACACATTATTATAATCCTTTACAGGCAAAATTTGGGAAATTATTGTCTCATGGCCCAGCATTTTATATTAAACAAAAAAACTAAACCATGAAATAAACATGCACTGAAATGTTCAAAGAGGTTGTTGATGGAACAACATAACAGCTCCAATACTAAAACAGTTCAAGTTCACAAGACATATGATGCACAATTATACACACATCAGCCGCTCATTATGCCCAAAATAGCTTTTAATTATGCAGAGACGACATTTGAATAACAGCAATCACAAATCACTCATTCCCTATTCTGTTTTGTTCTGCATAAACAAACAGCACACTGACATGTAGTAGTTATTTATGAAAAGTGACATTTTGTAAAACAAACAAGCCAAAAATGTGAAAATAGATTTCTATTATATTTTCTTATCATCTAGATTTTTTATATATTGTTACAAGAATTATCACACACTCAAAACACGTCTGTTTTAGAGAGATTGTACACTTTAATGTAACTCTAGATTACTTCATTGTCTTTTCTGATCTATTTCTGATATAAACTATTTCCATCATGTATTACAAGCAATGAGTAGAATGTGATTAGACTGATGTCGTCGCAAACTATTCAATGGATGTATTGAATTAATTTGTGTAATAGTATCTAACAAAATGGTCCTGGTTTAGTCCTCATTTAGATTTGGTTTCAGATTTAGATTCCAGAGATTAGTCTCAATTGTAATGTTGTGAATGTACAAGTGTGACACACCCTTTGAAGATATGTGCTTGACTCACTTTTCAAGTATAGTGCATAAATCTGTGGAAAAAGTCAGCCTTTTTATTTCATGTTAAAATTAACTATATTCTCTGGCTATGTGCCATTCTCTCCAATCATTTATTCACAAAATAGCTCAAACTGTATGTCCTTGTGGAAACTGTAAACGTTCCAAAAAAGTGATATTTTGAGCTTTCTGAACCTTGCGTTCCTCAATTTACCAAAGCTGTGTAAAAATTACTGCCTTGGCTGATAGCGGCTGACAACGGTGGACAGATGGCATGGTGATGTTTGTTTTAAGAGTGCTCCAAGCTGAAATGTTCTTTTTGCTTGTGTAGATTTAGTTTTGCTCTTACACCACCAATCCTCTTCTGATCTACCCCCAAGTCACACTTCCATCTTCAATAAATCCTTTGGGGCATTCAACAATGTTCCATTATTTACCTGCTCTTTGACACACTGTTGTGCCTGACTCGCCCGTTCCAGCTCTAACACATGCAGGAATTCCATTGGCCGTTTATTTGTCCTTTTGAACGGCTCCTCCTCTGCCATTTTGATGTGTTTTATCAGCCCTCCACTGTCTGCTGCCCGGTGATAAAAATCAGTAATCTTATTTTGAACCCACCCCCCTTTGAAATTAAGCCTTTGAGACATTTGTCAGCGGTATAAGCCAATGGGTTGATCGATAAGGTTATCTGGTGTACATCCAGGCTGCCTACAGTGGAATGAAAGCTGGCCTTTGTGCTGGACAGGAGGGATGAAGATTGTACTCACGGCAGTCACAATGGTCACTGCTGAAGGATTCAGTGCTTTTCCATATGTCACCAGGCTGAGACGCTGGAAAGGGTGACATTTAGGCTCTGCAATTCAACTTTTGGCATATTTCAGAAAGTCAAGTAACTCAGATTAGATTTTCACATGGCTCTTATGAACGCTTCATGCATGTTTGTTAGGGAAACAGTTAGAAGCCTCTTACTGTAGATTAAAGGCCACGAATGACAGTTCAACTCCTTCTACTGCAATGTGTTTACTGTTGTATCGTTTGGCAAGACACGTTACTTGACACTGATGTTGCTGTAGTGGTGTGGGAGGTTGTCGGCATCAAAAAGCTGCCACAATTCTTTTGTCGTGTTAGTTTTTTGTTTTGTTGCCACTTTTTTCTTTGCTTTTGAGTCCTATTCCATACTCTTCTGTTCATTTGAATAAAAGCCTGTTTCAGTTGCATTTGCATTGCAAATTATAAATTATTTTGCACAGTAAAAATAAAAATAACAGAGCATATTGGATTTGTTCAAAACCAATTGGAACACATGAGGCACAGTTTTTATTGTGCATGAAAAACAGCATGTCCCGGCCATGGCAGCGGTTGTTGCTTGGCTTTCTTTTATAACAAGCTGTTCAGTTTCTAACTGTTGCTCCTGCACCATACAAAGGTGCATTTGCTTGGTTATACAGATTGGTTCACACCATACATGCACCCTCTGCATTATGTCTCATTGTTGGGAAAATTACCATCTTTGCTTGCTTGGCTCACTGGATGCATGACTTGATTGTATACCTGCATGGTTCCCTGGCGCAGAGATGAGCTGCCTGCTTTCATTTACCAGTGTTGACTGCGAGTCGATACACTCCCACTGGGTGAGGGAGAGCGAGAGCCCCCTGACATCGAGAAGAAGAGAGCAGCACTAAGGGCCAAGAAGGTGCAGTGTGTGGGCTGTTAGGCTCATGCTGTGGAAGGGTGAGACTGATGGTAGCAGTGACACCCTTAAGAGCATAATTCTTCATGTGGGACTGCTAGGAATTCTATTTATTTGCACGCCTCCTGCAATAATAACAGAACACTATTTCTGTCAATGGAGGTCTTTGTTTAATCAAAATACTTTATAATTTTTCAGTAGTTTTTCAGGTTGGATCAAAGTTAAGAGAGTTTTTTTTGATGCCCTTTATGGTCTATTTCAACAGAATGTTTAGGGGACATTACATGTATTTTGAAATTAAATTTTTTTATGATTAGTGGTTGTTAATGGTTAAGTGATTTTAAGGGACAAAATACATTGTTCCAAAAAATAACAAAGGTAGATAAAATGTATATACTTGCCAGTGCAGTATAGGGAAAACATGTTTATTTATTATAGCTCAGTGACTTGGACTTAAAGGACACATTTTATTAGCTTTTAACCATATCATATCATTGTTCCGTCATCAAAAACATACCTGGAGTAGCATTTAGCCAGTTTGATTAATTCTGGTTAGAAAATCCACTCCCCTCCCGGCTGTCACTATTCAGTATCTCCTTGATAACTGGCGTTTTTTCGATCTGTGACGTGGCTCTGAGAATCTTCTCTGCTGTTTTTGAAGTCCATAAAACATCATCAGACTTGTTTAGTGAATTTCCCCCGTCTACTTACAATCAGTACAATTGCGTGTTGAGATCCGGAAGTGAGAGGCCAGCTTTAAATACATTGAAACATTTTTATCCCAGTAGATGGAGTCAAAATTCTTTTACAATAATCTGTACTGTGGCAAAACAGATTTTACTTTATTACATGTAAAAACGATAAATCAGAAAGAAGGTCGGAAGAAGTGTCCTTTGCTAACATTTTATCATATCACGCAGCAGTCCAATAACTTTGCAAACATCCCCTCACAACGTAATTATTATAAATGCATAAACACACTGATGCATTAGGACATTTACGTACATACATTTGCACTTATCGGTTTTCCCTGCACTTAAATCAAAGGTGAAATCTAGTACAGCAGGAGGCAATTAGAGGAGAGTTTGCCCTGTCAGAGGCGGGTCCTTGAGAGTGGCAATCGGTGCAATGCAATGAATGGAAAAGTGTGCTCAGCCATTACTCCTGCCACTCTCTGACCTACACCGACCTGCCCCTCCAGCTACCACACATAAACGTTAACCATCCTTGAGTTAGCTGTGACATACAGCATAAATCTGCTCTCCTCCAGTTTAATTATACAATAATTTACCTAGATTGCATTGAATGGGTTGGATTTATGCCAGCGTAATCAAAGCAATGTAATATGATGTGTGTTTTATCACTTTGCATTAGCGCACCAGGGATGTAAAACTTAACATATTTAAATTCATCAATTTCTCCAAAGATCAACTTGACACCACTAAAAATACATTATCGGGAGTTCATAAAAATGCTGTCATAAAAATGTACAATTGGATACTAAAATTGTAGTTTTATTTTAGATATACAGTACTTTTGTGTAATTACCTAGAAATGTCTCATGGAACAAATCCCTCAAATGTCGTGCCTGTGCAATCCAATGGCATTCCAAACTGCTGTTAATAAGATGACAGCCTGACAGGCAATAACCAGGGTGAAAATTACATATCACCTCGTATATGTCATAAAGCCTGTATTTCCAGGCTGAAAATGGAAGCGGAGCAAGCTCAGATGTGAACATAAAAATGATACTGACTCACACATGTTATGCTAACCTGGGGTGCTATTAGTTGCATTGAGCAGAGGGTTGTTCCAGAAAAGTAGCAATTTCCATAAGCCTGATGGCTGACTACTTTGTTTCACTCCATAAAAGAGTTTCGTCTTCATCTGTCACTATGAAGGTTATGCAGGAGCTTAGTCTGATTTTAGGTGTTTATGGTAAATTGGATTTTGGTTAATTGCCCTGCTTCTTCTGAGACACTTTTTTCATAAGGAGTTGTCTTCTGATAGTTTTGCATTGCCTTTTACAGAAATATTTATGCATTGTTTATGTATTTTATCTTCTGCATCCTTTCAATTGAAATCATCCCATAACGTACGAATAACTTGGTGTCTTGATTTATTTCACATGCAATATTTAAATTCACACTTTTTTTTTTCTCACTTGTCTGTCAATTGCCTTTGAGACAAGAGCATCTTATCTTTTATCTTGGTAGTAATATTAATAAATAGACAGATGTACAATTAACATATATTAAATCAAACTGTTTCTCAGCTCCATTGTGAAACATATATGCTGAACTGAAAGCATCTGCTGTATTACAACCTAGAAAATGATATTTCCAAGCTAACGTCGTTGCTTTGGTTTCTGATTGGCCTGTGCTTACAAATACGCTGTGGGCATAGAGACATTTACCCCTCTCATTCTCACTTAAACTGTGTCTTTTGTAGCTCCTCCTCATTTGACGGAGAAACCCCAGGATGTGCAGAAGCTCATAGATGACTCTCTGGTGTGGGAGTGTAAAGCCACAGGGAAGCCCAAGCCGTCCTACCGATGGATGAAGAATGGTGAGAACCTGGAATCGACCGAGGTGAGCCAGTCCAGTGACACAAAATCAGTATCATCAGTTTACGGACTAAATTATTTTGTCATAGTTTGTTGTTGTAACGTAAACAAAACCAAATTAATGTAAAAATGAGGAGGAAAGCATTAACATTTGTCCACCAAATACAAAAAATAAGAAGGATGGTTTAATTAATCAGGAAAAAAAGATGCTAAAAATATATTGGTGCAATCTAGTTTTAAAAATCCACTTTAAAATCTGAACTGAACTCATATGAACCTACTTTATAATGGATTGATGGCTCTCTAATTGAAGTCGTTTTGCACAAATGTGGGATTGAAGAATGTATCACCAAAGCTTCTCTGTGCTTTAAGCTGACAAATGTTACCAGTTTTCATTACAGCACATTGCATCTCATGCTGTAATATATGAGGATACTGAATAAGCATTTGTTGTAATTAGACAGTGACTACTTTGTTTTGCTAACAAGTCTATGCATTATGGATGTTTCATGTTCTGTAAGAGGGAACATACTGTGAAACAGCTTGGCAATCTTGCATAAAATCTCTCTTTGCAAAATGGTTTTATTAATCTTACATGCAGAAGTGCAAAATGTCTTCAGAATTCCCATTACCGAAAGCACAATGAGAGACGAGCCACCGCTGCTCAAAGCTGACTTCCAATCTGAACTTTCACTACTGAAATACAATTTAGTATGTATTGAATTACATTATATAGAGTGTATTAACAAGGCTGGAGAAGACTGATTGGACATCCAGGCACAGCTTGTGCCTAATAAATAAATGTTAATTTATGTCATTATACAAAAAAGGAGCCACAGAGTCACTAGAGGATATTGATCAGTATTTGAATGTTTGTGTGGCGTTTTGGTGTTATGTTTCCTGGACAACTGTGGAAACTGTGAGGACAACTTGCCCATCACTAATACATCCCTCTTTGAGCTACAGTAGTACAAAGCAACCTAGAACTGAGAAAGAAATGTATTTGAACTATTAGAGAAAATCTGTTTATTGTCCGTATGTTGACTTGTTTTCTGGCTGCTGTGTAAACTGTGAGCGCCGCATTTTCAGTAAAAGCAATGACAACTTAGCTATGCCCCAGACTATGACTAGAACCTTCGGTTACACTCACTCATCATCACTCAATCAATGCATTACAGCTAAACATTTCCATCTTTGTTCAACAAGTAGGCTAGAGCTATTTCTTTCCGTATGCTGTCCTCCCTGTTATTCTTCAGTGGTGGTCCATTATTTTACCCATTCATGTCTCCATCCATGTTTAAGACTCTCTAATGTCCTTTTGAGCCGTCCCGGATTCTTTCTGCGTTCTGCCAGGATCGGCGATTTGATTAGGTTTTGCCCTCATTTTAGCTGGTTTCTGGCTTGAAATCATTTGTTGGTCTAACAGTGAGTTACTAAACTTAAAATTGCGCAAAAAACGCTGCCTGGGCATCTAACTCAGGCATCACCGGAAACAGAAGTCTCCATCTCTTAATAATGCTCCACTTGTTAGTTATGTTAGTTATGTAGTTTTGAAAAGCTGAGGTTGCATTTCATACACTTTTTGTGTCTAACAAATACCTGAGATTATAAGTGCTTGGTCAAAAAGGTAAAGTGAGCTTAGTGATTTTGCGGCAGTTCCGGCATGATGAAAGGTTACAGTGACGGCACTTGATTTTTGCACAGCTCATTTCCACCGCACAGAACCAATAATAAATAGTAGGGCTCAGAATGCATGGGTGGTTGGATTAATCAGCAAAGGTGTTACATTGTTTGAAATGCCACCATTAACCACACAGGCCTAATGAGTGGAAGAGCTAAAGGTCAGTGATGTAAGGAGCAGTGGGAAGAGGACACGGCATTTGTGTGTTATTTATTACGCTGAATCAATTGAGACCTTTCACTCCTCACTTTAAATAATGTACAAAGCATTAGGAAGGTTAAGGTGGCACTTAGTTTTGAGTCATAAAAACAATAAACTGCATGTGTAATTTATAAAAGCTTTTGGGAAAATTGAGATGACATTAGATATATTTGTCTCAAAAGTTAATAAAAGGCGCTTTACTTTGCATTCATCTTCAAGCAGTCAGTGCCCGTCCGATTAGCTTCTGCTTCTGTAACCGCACCTCCCTTAAGTCGGACTGACGTAAATTAAGATGCCATTCTGGTCCAACAGTTTTCAGACAACAACCACTAATCACAAAAATACACATTGATATAAGTCAAGTCTTTATGTCATTATTGGCATACCAGAATGCAATGCCAGGAATGGGATTTTATTCACATTGAATGAGCTGCACAAATAAGGTAATGGTCACTAAGCAACCAAACACTGACTTTGCACTGTGAAATTACTGAAGTACAAACATTCAACAATTTAAAATCAGCCATTCCGTTGACTGTACTGGAATACCGAGCCGCAGTATTTTTTATTGAAGCATACTTCTTTAAGTTTAGAATGGAATAATGAGAGGTCACCACTTCCTCATTTAAAGTAGCCTACTGTTCTTTCTACCATAACTACAAGAACACGTAGTACCCAAATCTAATTTTCCCATTTAATTCAACAGGCTTTTGTTTTTTGCAGCCTCAATCTCATTCTGTCACGAAATCCATTATTAATTTTTTTTTTGGATTGATCAAACGAAAACTGTGTTGTTTCTAAATGACTATCTCTATCGCTCCATCTCAGCACAAGGAGAGCAGATGGCACCCCTAGGTCCCAGAATGAAAAACTGCTGATTTGAGAGTACCGTCAAGCTTAATTAATAGCGTCCATAAACGAGAGAGCTTGCCCTGGCGCAGACTGATATACTTGACAATTTGGCTCCAGTGCCAGCAGGGATATCTGCCCCTGAACAACCGCAGCGTTATGGAAATAAAAGTCAAAACGTGTTCTAATACCGGATTACTTTATGATCTTTTAGTCAGGACAATCTCCGCTCTTTTTTCACTTTTATCCCTTGTGACGAGAGTTCAGGCTGGCGGTCTCCCCTGCAGGAACGTTTTTAATGACATTATGGGTTAGCCTGAGGAAGACGTAGAGGATGAAGCATGGGTTGACATGCAGTGGTGACACAGATGTATGAAAAGTGTTTAAGCTCTTAACACTGGAGTGAATTTGAAGCCGTTGAAAGCATACAGGGATTACATGGTTCGCTGATAAAGTTTAACTCACCTCATCAGGCCTAGCCATCCAGAAAAAGGCTGATGGTTTAAGCTCAGTGACAGCAGGTGGAACTGTGGTCTCAGCATTCATTAACACATTAAAAGGGTCATTGAAAAGTCGACAAAACTATTGTCGGATACACAGAGTGAGAAAATTGGCTCTGATTGGCTGACTGTGGAAAGAGCAAACAGACTATGATTAGTCTGCTCTTGAATTTGAAGATTTTACAGAGACATTTTATGCTTTTTTTCAGGTATTTCGTAGTAGTAACTATGACAAGAGCAGACATTTTACATGTTGTTCTTTGTAAACTACAATATTGATCTAAAATCGTTTAGCCTTCACTTCATGATTAAATCTGCAGAACTGATTTGAACAGGAAGTCAAGTCAACATGGTTTCATAGTGATAAGCCCCGCCTCTTCAGAGTGTCATTTCCTCTTAAAAAGCAGCGGATTGTCATTTAAGCAAGAAGAAGGGTTATGTGGCGTTGTAGAACCCTGTTGCTTGCTGTCTTCATTATTTTTCAAAGTACAGAGATGTGGGCGGGGTTGAGCCTCAGTTGCAGGACAATACAGGATTATTCATTATTTAAGCTGATATTGCATAATGTCTTCTTTAATAAAATAATGGAAATATTAGTTCTCCCTTCTTAGTTGGTATGGTTGTTGTGGTTATGGTATGTGTTCATTTCCCATGCACCATGCAGTGGTCTCTGGTATCTTTCTTAACATGGCGCAAACAGGAGGAAGGATAACCAGGGCACTTAGTATGTATAGGGCATACCTGTCAGAAAAGCAATTTTCACAGTACACTCTCCCTTGGTTGTTAACAATATTCCTCGCCCTCCCGCTGAAGGGGAAACAGCCGCATGCTCCAGCCACAGACAGAAATAGAGCGTGGTTTTATATTCCTCTCATAAACATGCAGATTGATTAGGGTCATTTTCTGCTAGCCTGCCTCCATCCACCCCAGCCTTTCCTCCATTAGTGATGAAAACCCAGATTTATGGCCACGTCTGTCAGTGCCACGGCATGATTCACTGGCTGCCCGCTTTTATGTAGATGAGTTTGGGCAATATAAAGCGTATTAATGTCATGTGTCCGTGTCCATAGGAACGCGTACAGGTCATTAACGGGGCACTGTCCATCAGCCGACTGACCCTGTCTGATACCGGGATGTACCAGTGTGTGGCCGGGAACAAGCACGGAGAGGTGTACTCCAATGCTGAGCTCCGAGTTATAGGTAAGACTGTAAGGTTACTGACATCAATAGTTTGGGTCAAGGTCCCCAGAGGTGAATAATATCTACCTAAATTCAATTGCTCCTGAGTAAAATGGGACATAAAATGGGATATTTATTTATTTATTTATTTATGTGTTTGTTTGTTTGTTTGTTTGTATCTATCTATCTATCCATACTTGTTGTGATTTACTTAAAATAAATATAGATCAATGTCCTGATTAGCCAATGAGCCAAAGTGGTCAAATTTTTTTAACACTGAGCAGCGTGTTAGTTAGTTTGATTTTGTGATCAAATCCTTTTTTTTTTTCTCCTCCTGACATTAATTTGTTTAACTTTCACTTGCAGCTTCACATACAAGGAGATGTCTATTACTCTGCTTTAAAACCTGCCTGCCCTGGCCTTGACACATAGAACTGTGAACAACACGCATTTGTCTATATTTATGTTCAAGTTTGTTCCTGCTGCGCAAGGAGGACAATGACCTCCGGCCTCTCTCTTATTGGCCACTAATTGAAAACCATTAATTATAAGATGAATGGTGCATCTGACACTGATTTATGCCTGCGCCGCTATGTCGAGCTGCCTGGACCTTCTGCCCCGTCAGCCCTGTCACTCTCCTCGCTCATTCTCTATTCATGCTCCAGCGTGTCCCTCCTCTCACACTGATTGGAATCTGTCTTTTCACTGCACTCTGGTCAATGCCACAGAGGAAAGTCAAGTGGGAGCCATTTTCACTACATTCAGCAGTTTATTAGTCACCCGAAATATGTATGTTTATCAAGTTGTAGAGTACACAAAATGAGAGGCTGTTATTGTCATCTAGGATCTTACTCTAATGGCATAGAGTAAATAGGGTTCCATAAAATACTAAAAACATTGTTAATATGACACTGTGAACCATTCTCTTGTAGCCAAAAATGAAATGTAAAATGATGCTGTGTTTTAAATGAATTAAAAACAATTACACTGCATAGTTTAATGCATTTACCACAGTTCATGTTTTATAGATCTGTGTAAAGTTCAGATTTGTTTCAGAATTTGAAAGAATATTATTGCTTATTATGCATTGAGGGTTTTTTCACAATTCTAGCCTTTGCATACATAAACAAAAGTGAAATAAATAAAGGATTATGATTACAAGAGATTATATAATTTTACTGACAAACTACACAAGGTTGGCACTCACAAAACATAAAAACATGTGGTTCTTCATCCCTCACCCGTCAGAGCAGTAGTGAAGATTAGTGCAAACAAAGAGAAAAGAAATGTGAAAAAGAGAGAGAAAAGATTTTAATGCTAGCACTCCATGACATTTCTGATGCTGGAAAAGTGTGAATCAGGATTCTATTCAAAAAGAATTACTAGTTAATTCAACCATGTAAACTACACATGTATTTTACTATTAGTATACATTCCCAAGGTTTTGTCTCCTTTCTCTTTTTTCTTAGCTGTGGCTCCAGACTTCTCCCACAGTCAGCTGAAGAGCCAGACCCTGGTGAAGGTGGGTGGTGACATTCTCATTGAGTGCAACCCAAAAATGTCACCCTGGGGTGTCATATCCTGGCGCAAGGGCAGTGAACCAGTGCGAGAGACCAACAGGTAAGACTGCTAAGCTTCTCATTAGATGAATTAACTCATTAGATGAAATAGAGATAAAATCAACAATAGTTTATGTGGCCATCCTCTCTTTCAAGTACAATTATGTTCACTGTTTGAAAAGTATCCAATTCAGTTGACTAATCTCTTTTTTAGGGAAGTCCTAGTCAAGACTGCAGCATGAAACATAAAATGTTGTACCTAGAAATAAGTGCAAATCATAGCTACATTTCAAACCCTTTCAGAATAAAATGAGTCTGTAGAGCTTGTTATTATTAGCCCGCCAAGGGCCTTTTTAATCTGTTGTTTTAAAGAACGCAGTTAAGCCAACACAGTGGCCCCCGCACACGGGTTGGGAACCACTGAGTGAATTGTGGTTGTCAGAATGGTGCTGACCAGGCCTGAACTGGCCATTTGGAGCACCAGGAGTTTTTCTGGTGGGCAGGTGCCCTTTTGGGCACTGTCAAACTTGTGCAACACAACGCAGAATCCTGATATCAAACTTTAACGGCCCACTCTCAGTCAGCTTTTTCTTTCTATCCTCTAGTTCCCACAGACATGACCAAGCCTGTTGCCATGTCAGCCGGCATGCTACCAACAGGCCATGCCATGCATTAGTCTAAAATACACTTAAACCGAAAAGCAACTCTGTTATGGACCAAATCCCTGCAGTTACATTTGCATTAATATACACAATTATTAAGTTATTATTACAGTGTATTTATATAACACAAGCACAAGTTGTGTGCCGGTTCGTAACCAAGAGAGTGTTGTCTTTTTCCAGTCTAGGGTCACCCATTAGGTGTCACTACTCAAGCATGTCTGCATGTCTGACATCTGCACTCTCTGGTCACTCTTGCCAGATTTTGCATATATACAAAGCACTGTTGTTGCTTGTCAAACAAATTGGCTTGACATTTGCATAGTGCTCTCACTGCTGTGCCCTTCACTTGCCCTAAGCTACACAGTCATGACTCAAAGGCTTTAAATTAGAGAATGAAATGCCTTTATTGTTCACACTATAACATTACTTCAAACCTACTTGCTTTGGGGGAGGGGTAACTGTGACATTGTTGAATACTGAAGAGTCGATTGTTATCTTGTACAGCAAGCAAAAGTAGTTGTAAAAAGGATCAATGTCCAATCCAACACTGTATAGGTCTACTTTCCACCAGTAGATCATTTGGGTCCATGATATAAATATATGCAGAGATGTACCCTACAAGTGTGTTTGAAGTTAAAAAGTATGTTGCTATTGGTGTAAATAAATTGCCACCTGTGCAGCTATCAGAATTAGGCGAATGAGGTGCAGATTGCTTATTAAAAAGTCAACAGCTGTAGAGTATATTACATGGGGCGATAACCATAGCGCTGCAAGGACTGGTATTTTTAGTAGAAGATGGAGTTTTAAGAGCCTTCAAATATATATCCAAACCTCCCTTATCCTCCCATCCTTGTGAAAGTGTTTTGCATCTGTTGGGGTAATAATTACACATGTCTCTTGTAACTGCTGCTCATTTAAAGTAGTTTTATGGCGCTATACTCGGCAGACATGCAGGCAACAGTAACATCAGGCAAGTCTGCTTTAATCACTTCAGTTGTAGTAATTAGCAGGACATGCTATTCACACAAACTTGCAAAAGAAAGGATAACATTGTGTTTACAGTGGTAAGTGTGTGAGGCTTTAACATGGGTTTGTTTAATAGCATATTCATTGTATAAGGAAGATTGTATCAGGACGGACTGCCACTGCATATTTTGAACACTTCAAATCAAATGCACCATTGCCTATGATTAAAATAAATACACCTCACCTTTTAAGGTCAGAATTTTTGTGTCAATAAAAGGCTGTGGTATCTGTTAAAAATGACATATGAAAACAAAACAGGTACATTTCAGTGTCAAAAATTACAGTATGTAAATCAGATCACAGACATTCCACAGTGTTCTGAGGCATATGTTATTTCTGCGAGCGGGCATGTGTTGGCAGCTCTGTTCAGCTGTGCACCTGCGGGGAGAGGTGAGAAACTATCAGAGACTAGTGGTGAACCCCTTTTGTTGAAGATTAATTGCCTTAATTGCGTTAGCGCTCCACAGTGGCTTGAACAGGAAAGGGACGGGTGTCAGCAGTTGTGTAATCCATCTTCATAACGGCAGCCCATGTTTTCCTGCAGAAGGCTCAGGGGACACAGGGGAGGGGTCTTATCTCGCCTATACTAGGCTGCAGGGACGGCCCACAGATGACATCAGCTGGAGTCAAATCACATATGTGGAGAGTACTCAAATTCATTTTAGCTTTTCACAGAAATGTGATATATGAGGTCATTCATTTGTTTTTACAATTCAAAAACTCAAATATACTTTTCATCATCTTGACAGCTCAAGCACCTTGTTTCCAATAAAGTTGGAAGGATTTTCTCAAAAGCCAGACTAATTTTCTTGTCAGACACAGTTCTCCTTGTCTGCATAGAATCAGATGAAGGCTATTAAAATGAGCTGTAGCTTGTAATATTCACCTTTTTCAAGAAGTTGCCACAGGCATTGTTATTAATCGTACCCCCTCCTTCTGGTTGTTTGATTTTCCTTAGGGCTTCCCATCTCAACAGCAGCCACCAGAGAACACGTGCATGATTGACTTGTATTGAACATTTTATCAACCTACTTGATATTATATTTTTTGCGGCGAGACTTTTCTATTGCTTTCTATTGAAATAAATGAGATTCCCATGCAAATCACAACGGAAGTGCAGGTTAGTACCAGTCAGGAGTAAAAGTAGGTGGAGCATGAATAATCTTTGCATATAAATGGGGCAAAATATTCTATTCAAACTTAATGCGCAGCAAGTTGTGTTTTTGAGGTTGTAAAATTGTTGCCAAAAACAGTGCATTATTTTTATCTGTTTTGCCACACTACATTTGGTATTAAAAGTAATTAATTCTTAATTAATTTTGTAGAGTAAAAGACACATGGTTCCAAATAAGGAAATGTCCCTGTGCAGCAGCATTGTGGTGTCCTCTTTGGCTTGTGTTCATATTCAGAAATATGGCTGGCTTGGTCAGGGATGATAAGACTTGGGCCTACAATCTTTCTGGAACTCATCCCCTTCATTTAAATGTGTGTTTATTTGTGGATGAACAAATACAGCCTTGTCTTTTATTACATGCCCAGTCAAAATGGAGACAGAATTTGGCCTGTTTTGGAAATGTCAAGTGTCTTTTGACCAGTATTTCAGGATAGAATGAAACATATTTTTTACTTTTTTCTTTTGTGTGCGTGCGTGTGTGTGTGTGTGTGTGTGTGTGCGTGTGTGTGTGTTTGGAATGAAACATATTTTTTACTTTTTTCTTTTGTGTGCGTGCGTGTGTGTGTGTGTGTGTGTGTGTGCGTGTGTGTGTGTGTGTGTGTGTGTGTGTGTGTGTGTGGCTGTGTGTGTGTGTGTGTGTGGTATAACATTTACAGTACTGTTTATTGTGTTAGGTCAAATGTATGCGCCTTATTCAAAGTTGCATACGATAATGTGCTATTTTTAGTCAATCTTCTGTGTTCTGTTTTAACAAAGGGTAAGAGTAGAGTATTTTGACATTTTACATTTTGCCAGACTCCTTTTCATTAAGCAGTTTTGCAGTTCTGATTATTACTTCCTGATGCAAAATGCATGACTACTGTAAAAACAGAAGGATTACAGCCCTTGCATTCAGTCATGGATATATTCATCACAAATAAACCCAGGAGGTTCACTTTTGTCTGATTTCTGACAGATTAATGACCGTGTTTGTGACTTTAATCAGAGTAGAGGAGGAATGAATGTTTTTGAGCTGGTTCTCATCATCGTCCCCGCTCTTTTGGAGTGGTGACAACAAGTATCTACAGTGCAATCTTAAAGTAAGAAGTATTTAGAAGCCACTGTGTCCAGTTAGTCGAATAGTCGAATTAGTGCTTAATATGAAGTAGCTCTATGGCAGTACACACTCTCCCCTATGCGTATTACATATCTATCCTCCACTGGCAGAGCGGATCAGCACGTCTGTCACATTGATGAGAGATGTCTGGTGGTGTGATCCCGTTTATAGGCCCATCTGCTGTGCCAGACGCCCTTCCACGTAGAATCAGTGTCGAGGAAATTTCCCAAACTGTGCAGCAGGCAGGGCGGCCAACTTTGGATTAATTCACTTATCGTTTTATCTGCGCTCATGGTGTTATTTTTAAGCAAGCTTTTAATAAAGTCTCATCAAGTATCTTGTCACATAATTTTTGGTGACTCTGAATTAATAGCCCTGCATGGAAACAGGTGTATTCTGGGTGGCTTTTATTAAATGAACTGTATGAGGCAATCTGTTGTTCCAGGGACACATTTGGTTGCGGTGGCATGCTGTTAAAACTGTTACAAATCTTAATTTATTGAAATTACTGCCTTGACGCTGCTATGATTTTACAATGTTCATTTTAAGATAAGGGAGTGGTATTTTGCTAAACTGTGCTGAATATTATTTTATTATTTTATTTCCTGTTTAACATACTCGATGTGTCGCTGCTTATCTTCAGCCTCAGCTTATACAGTATGTAGAAGGAGATCAGAGAATCAAAGGGCTACACCCTGTTTCCCAGACAAATGTGTGTCCAATTTGCTGTAAAATACCAGAATAGCCTAAAATAATGGCAATTCCAAACTTGTACATTTTATTTATACCAGGTACCAGTTAATTTGGGAAAGAACTGCATGTACAAGGCTATTTTGTGGTCATTCCGAATGCCAGTTTACCCATACAAACTTACCTATTGCTGTTTGTATATTCAACATAGAGAGGCACGTTATCAACGTTCTTAAAACATAAGTACAAGTTGTCTACTATTTCTAGCTCTTTAGGACATTTTGTGCCACTACCCGAGGGAAACATTTACTAACTAAAAAAACCCTAACCAGAATACGCCATTTCCCTACGTCTGTATCCTTAAAGAGCCACATGAAGGAGCAGACTTGTCTCTGAAAGAAGCATGCCCAGGATTAGAGCTGAACTGAGCCTGGAAGTTGCACACCACTGTCAAGAGTGAACACTCAAATCCACAGCACTCTGCAAATGTTTTATTTATCCAAACATGTCTCTGACTCATCCACCACAGCTGACGTTTGAATAATCTCATTGTCTGTCGTCATACACCAGGGGCGGACGTAATGCATAATTGTATTAATGTCCCCACCATTTCTCTCACTAAACAGTTTGCTTTACTAATTTGAGATGTCAAAGCCTCACTTATCCTTGTGGGTTATTTAGCTTGATTACATAATTAGAAAACAGCCATAATGTGTACACATTTCTTAAAGGACATTTAGGAGCTTTTAACTACCTTTTCCCTTTTCATTAAACTACTCGAAGTTGTATTTAGAATGATTCATGAATGTTTGAGTAATCTTTACTACTTTAAGATACTATTGCTCCGACAGTCTCTGTTTCACCGCTCCCCAGATTCTTCACTATACACGCTCACTGCTCTGTACTTACTTTCTGCTCACTGCTCTGTAGTTACTTTCTTCTGCAATTTTATTCCCTTAAATGGTAACAAACATTGGACGTAGCACGTGGTATATATGGAAGTTTTAGGACAGGGGTGCCCATTACGTCGATCGCGATCTACCATTCGATCTCCGAGGCAGTCGATACCAAAGCAAAGTTTATTGTCTGGCGCTAAGTGACAGCATTTACACACGCTGAGCGAGTGTATCACATGGTGCGCATATGGAGGTCCCCAAAAAGCGCGAGTGAACCATGAGTTACAATCAGCGCGAGAAGACTACAGTTGTGATTTTGTCCGCTTTCTCTGTGAGTTTCGGAAGGAGCACACTCATCGGAGTCAGGCCGAGGAGCAAGAGGAGGAGTCAGGCCGAGGAGCAGGAGGAGACAGGTATGATTACGCTCTGAGCACTGTTTCTGTCCTTCACAGAGCAGTTTGTTATTGACACGACCCAAAGGAAAGCTGACTTTCTCGACGTCTCAAGCCCCGCCTCCCAGCTTTACCGTGGAGCTTGTCTTATTATAATGACTACCGTATTTTCCGGACTTTTAGCCGCTCCCCTATATAAGCCGCATTTGCTCTATTTTTAAAAAAACGATAATAAAACAATACAAGATTTTTTGACTTTTGCATCGATGGTTCTTCCCGTGTCCCTCCGCCCTGCCGTCCTCCACGTCGTTCACCGTACTTCATGATGTTAGCTTGCGTGCATAGGCGCGGCTTCCTAGCAATGATGGCCCTTCATCTAAAACTTGCTGTTCGTACACTTCTTCGTTTGGGTTTCCATAATGATGCGGCAAGAATTTGAAAATAATTTATAGTTGGTAATTGTCGTCCGTGTTCTATTTTAGCTGAATAAAAAGCAACATCTGCTTCTTTGCTTCTTTTGTAGTTTTGATGCTAATGTCGGTTGTTCGACCTAGTTCGCCCCTAGCGGTGAAAGAAAAAAACCACAGAAAAGCCGCAGCCTCTAAATAAGCCGCATGGCTCAAAACATCTGACAAAAGTAGCGGCTTATAGCCCGCAAAATACGGTAATATTATAGTTAAAAAGAGCTTCAAGTGAGGTGATTATAAGCCCAACCTTCTAATATTTAGTCTTGTCATTATTTTATTTTCAAAATAGTCTTTATGAATGGGTCTAGTCAAGTCAATGAACAGATTTTCTCTTCCCTTCTTTATATTGCACGTCTATACATGTTTCTATAGCTGTTTATTTAAAAAAGTAATATAAATCTACAGGTAGAGCTTCAAGCTTTGCCGAATCTAAAAGTAGCTCGCACACTGAAAAAGTGTGGGCACCCCTTTTTTAGGACAATACCGATGTTATGGGAATAGCTTTGGCTGATAGCGGTTATTTTTTAACAAATAAACATTGCTGTTTTATTTAGATTATCAGACTAAAGCCTCTGTCTGAACCTCTCCAGTCCGTGTGTCATCATCGTGGCCGTGTCGCCTCCTCCTGTAACAGCAGCAGTGACCGGAAAACTAGTCAAATAATGTCTGAAAAAACATTGTGTTATCGCAGGGTCATGCATATACTGTATTTACTTTTCTAGAGCTTTTGTCATTTGAGTCTTTTGACTGAGAAAAGACTGGTTTAAAGTTCACAGCCTGTTTTGTTAGAACATAGCAGCAGAAAGCTTCTGTAACAATATTACTCAATGACATGAATATAGGTCGATTTCGATACTGGGCTGATTTATCAGTGCATCCCTAATATATATATTTCCCTGTGACGTCCACATAATCAATGGTAGCAACTTTGTCTCATTATATATTATGTGACAACAATAAAACTAAAACATTATGCTTTGCCTATACCCAGATTGTTATAAAATAACAAATAATTTAGACAACAAAGTTGTTTTTTTTCTTGTAACAAAAAGGTATCATTGCTTCTGCATGAGAAATTTTGCATTAAAACAAAACAGACACGGGTGACAGACACTGCAGATACAGTGGAAGTGTGGAAATCAACAAACACTAATGCCTCATTTACACACATATTGAGAGCATTCCTGTTTCTCTGTTGGTCTTGGCTCCTGCTTTACATGTTCAGGAAACACAAGGCTTAGATGAAGAGCAGAAAAGGACATTTGTTATTTGAATGTAAAAGTACATTATCTGATCTAATGTCAAAGTCTTTTGCATCAGGGATTTCTGGGTGGAGGTCAATTGTAAGACTCCCATTGCAGTACGTTCGGTAACACTTTGTTTTACAAAACTTGTTACTATAACAACAATGAGGTAGTTTGTGTGAAATTAATGGTAATGAAAATAAATTAGGTGTTAGTGTTGGTATATATATATGTATGATATATATCTATATATATTGTGGAGTATGGACTGGAAACCCCAAGGTCAAAGTGGGAAACACCCCCCAAAGGTGGTAGAGAATGACCGAGCCAAGATCCTGTGGGACTTCCAGATACAGACTGACAGAATGGTAATGGCAAACCAACCAGACATTGTGGTGGTGGATAAACAGCAGCGGAAAACCGTTGTGGTTGACGTGGCGATACCAAGTGATGGAAATATCCAGAAAAAGGAACACGAGAAACTGGAGAAATACCAAGAGCTCAGAGAAGAGCTGGAGAAGGTGTGGAAGGTGAAGGCGAAAGTGGTGCCCGTGGTCATCGGAGCACTCGGGGCAGTGACCCCCAAACTGGAGGAGTGGCTACAACAGATCCCTGGAAAAACATCTGACATCTCAGTCCAGAAAAGTGCAGTACTAGGAACAGCAAAGATACTGCTCAGAACCCTCAAGCTCCCAGGCCTCTGCTAGAGGACCCATATATTACCCCTACCATGATACATATATCACATGTAGACATATTGCTATAACTGTAACTGCAATATTTATTTACCCATCAATATTTCCTGGGCTTGGAATTGCCTAAATACTCTGCTTTTGCGCTGTCTGCAGATAAAGTGATTCTCTGATGTGTGCTCAGATTAGACCTGGGCACTCTCTGGCCATGTGCGTCCTGTGTAGCGCTCACCCGGGATTATTTTTATCTGCGGTACCATGGCTGATATCATTTTTCAAAGTGAGAATCCGCCAGCGCAGCACGAGTAATCCATCTTGGTTCCTCTGACAATTTCCTGCAGAACATGTGTGCTCTTTATTCCTGAAGGGACCCCTCAGTGCATGTGGAGAGAGGAATATCTGTGAAGGGGAGAGCAATCTGTGATTAAAGAACGCCTCATATGCAGCTCGTGTCCTCAGAACCCTCAGAGAACCGGCACATGGACAGTGTTTGGTGCCTCAACCCGCACTGCAATTACAGCACAATCACATGTACATCCACAGGGGGGAATTAAGAGCTTTTCAATCAGCTGCTTCATCAAGACACCTTTGCATCAAAAAGACACATTTTACACTACATTTACTCTTTCAAGCATCAGTAGCGCTGGTGTCCTTCAAGAATACACACACAAATCGTTGTTGTGTAGTGCAGGAAAAACGCGACTCGCTCATACAAGCTGTACTTGTACAGTTTTGACATATCAATTACACTAGGTCAAGACAGTGGTGTTACATTTAGCTCAGAGTAATAGCGTTAAGAAAGGTTCAATTCTGAGCACAACCTGAGTTTGAGAGGTGATTATTGACCTGTTTTGGCATAAGACAATCAAACAGGAAGCGATAACTCAGCCACTGCATGCAAGCAAGTTATACTGTATACAAATATAGAATCCTTTATTGAATAGATCAATTAATTGTTTGTCTTCATGGAAATGTTATTATTTTTGCCAAGAATGATCCGCAGTATGGTATGAAACTGAAGGGAGTGACAACACCAGGACCTGGTCACATCTAAGGACAAACAACGCCACTCACTAAAAAGTATCTACTATACACATTTCGTAGTAATGTACTATACTTTTACTGATGTTTAGCAACAAAAACAACATGTAAATGAACAAATGCAACATAGCTTCAATGACATACTGTATACAGTCAGTCATTATAATAACACTTTCACAAATACACGCAGGTGGCGGACCCTGCACCTAGTGCACCTTTCATGCCAACCTCAAGCTTGGAAAACTGAAAAAAATCTTACATCATCAAATTAATTTTAAGTTCTCCAGTGACTTCCATAATGAATTTTGTAGACGGATTGAGGCAAATCATTTATGCTCCCTGATCCCTCAATCACTTTTGTGCATTAATGGTGCGGTGTAAATGATCTCTTTGGTAATCATCTCCTATCATGCCCCCGACAGTGGCGCAGCACAAAGCGGAGGCTAATGACCATGCAGCAAGGTGAGACCACTGGCCAAAATCAATATCAATTACACCTACATTGAACAATTGTCAAAAGTAAATGCTCTGGTGTCCATGCTCCTATTCAGCTTTGGGAACAAAAATAGATCGAAAGACTCTAATTGACTGTTAACCCTGGGATTGACAGCTGCACAACAAAAAGAAATAATCTGTTAATTATCCTGGTGTATTGTTACGCAGACATAAGGAGTAGTGGTGAATCCGTGGTACCTGCAGGGTGTACGCAGCGCGACACAGCTGGACGTGATTTATGTGGCTGACGAGGCCGTTTCTCTCCATCGCAGTGCACTGTGGGGAATCTGAGGAGGACGGCCTCTCAATTTATCTCAGCGGACCCCACCCCTCTCTGACTTCAGGGTTTTTAAAGCAGTCAAGAGCATAGATCAACACTTCGAGTTGTGCCCCGCCCCTATGCCACCAGAGAATTTCACAATTTAGTGACCTCAGCCGTGTTTATATGTATTCTACAAGCCCATCATAACTCCATGCCCAAATATGTAATGCTAAAGGACTTCAAAACCATGAGATTAATATGACAAATTTGTGGAGGCGGTCCCTAACAAATAATGATGAGAGGCAACATCATAAGCTTTGATATTTCTTTCAAAACCAGCGAATCCCATGAATTCCATGCAGTTACTGTATAATACTGTAGGTCGTTGACCTCCATTGGAAATTAGCGTAATCAAATTGAAGAGTGTGAACGTTACCTATTAACCTGTTGTTGCATGCCTATAATGTTTGTGCAAGATTAATTAATTCAAATGAATGTGTATTTTTGTTTTTCAACATGGATTTAGGTGATAGTAAACCAAGGCCATTTTAAACTTTACGTATTCATATTTGTGGTTTTTATACTTTTGATTTTAAAACATTGGAGATGCATAAAGGAATTCTGATGAGAAATCCTATAAATAGCACAATTGTTGACACATTTCAATCGCAGCCTAAAGGCATATGAATGAGTGGTGTCCTATTACTTACTTCCCAGGTTTAAAATGTCCTTATTGTCCCCAAATTAGAATACCTCATACAGCCAGTTAATTTTAACATTGTTTCTGATAAAACGGATTATGTATCATTTAACTTTGCATACTGTCAGATGAGCAGCAGACCATAAACTTGAGCACAACCATGCAAACTGCACACTTATTTGGTCCCTGGGTTGAGAAGAGGAGGACTGTGGCGTTAGCATGCTGTGTGCTCTGTCAGGCACTAATGTTGTTATAGAAGGCTAATTATTTGGTGAAATGACTGGAAACCGTGACTCTCCCCTCGGTCCGCTTTCATGGCTGACTACATCCACTAATACTATTTCAGCAGTGATTTTATTTTTCCAATTAGCTAAATTCTAACATTTGATTTGTCATGCATCAATAACTGTTTGTAAATGCATCTTAAATTATTACATGCATCCTGGATTTTTAGTAACTATTCTTCAAGTGCTGTTAGGGTGTTGCGGCAGCGATGTGACGCCTTTTCATTCTGCAAGGCTCCAGCTGCTGCCTCTGCGTTTCAACCCACTCTTACTCAAGTTCAAAGCTGTTGCTCTCCTGCTTCATTGCCACTTGTTATTTGGGTGGTGACAGTCCCCTTTCCCGTTGTGGAATTTATCAAACAGATCAAAGAGAAAATCTGTTGGACTGAAACATCACACACGCTTTTTAGAGCTTTTTGGAATGTGAGGAGGTTGACAAAGGGAACTTTTGCAGTAAGTATTGTATAAGCCTTGTGTGGATTGGGCCACAGTTCGGCATTAGGTTTTTTTATTGCTGAGACCAGGGGTGCCCAAACGTTTTCCCTCCAAGGGACAAAAGTGCAGCGTGCCACAAAAAAAGTTTTTGTTCAGAATCACCCTGGGAGTCTGTCAGCTCCATCTGAATCTGGTCCGAGAAAGAGTCAGGGCTAATGTTGAAGGTTGAGAGAATAGCTCCATATCATCAACACTTTCCCTAAAGTCCACAAAACACAGATCAAACTACCTGTTTAGGTTCCTTACAGAGTAGCCCCAGCTTCATTTGAAAGGCCTTCACATGGTCGACTTGGATGCAACCTCCCTTGGCTGTCAGAAACTCTGAGATGACATGGCACAGTTCAATAAACCTATTGAGCACTTTGCCTCTGCTTATCCAGCAGGTTTCTTGGTGATACAGTATCACACATACACAGATACAGTGATACAGATACATCACCGTATTTCGTATCAAAGCTCAGAACATTGTATGCAGTTCATCATTTTAATGACATCACGCACAACATCTCCTAATCCAATAGATTTGGCGCACAGCTGTTCTTGGTGCAGTAAAGAATGGTACTCTGCCAACTTGACTCCACATGGGGCAACCTTCTGGGTATAAAGGGTGGCGAGACCCGCTTTCTTGCCAATCATGGCAGGTGCACCATCCATAGTTATTTTACCCCAGCTCAAATTGCACCTCTCCAGTACTCTCCCAACTGCTGCAAACAAACCCTTACTTTTTGTTGTCCCTCAAAGTGTTTAATCTCCAGCCAGGTCTTGTGTTATTTCCATGTTGTCACTTACACCTCGAATAAAAAACAAAATATCCATGTTCTCATCACACACAAGTGAAAATGCAGCAAATCCTGATGGTTTGTTCTTGAATTGTTCCACGGCAGGTCACCGTGAGCGGCTGATCGGAGAGAAGGTCTATGCCTGGGAAGGGCACGTTAAAGAGGCCGCTACGGACAGCCACTCCTTTAAAAACTCCCCCGTAAACGTAAATGATCGTAAGCGATCTTCCCATCTTGGCGATTAGCTCTGAGATGTCGCTGTCTTGGGCGATAGACGGCCGTGCATGGCATATCCATGCAAAAAAACAAAATCTGGTAAATTAACTGATTCTGTTTTTCACGTTTCAAAACAGTGAAAAACAAGTACAAGTGCAGGCCTGTAATTGAATCATTTTGTTATACCTGATTTTTTCAGATTTAGTCCAAACTGAGTTGAACATGCAGCGTGGACATATGTTTGGGGTCCACAGTTTTATAAATGGGTTCTCTTCTGGCTACAATTGCATTCTGATGATATCGCTTTCATCACATAGTTGGGATCATCACCTTCAAGGTTTGAACCGCTCTCAAACACACACCAATGTTTTTTTGGGGATTACCTAGTAAGTGCATTTGGACATAGAGCTCTATCCAGAATAATAACCTTCTTTTGGAGGATTACTGCGATATGATTTAAGGCTTTGTGCAGTGGGATAAAAGAGTGCCACTTTGTGTTGTTTCTCATCTCATCTCGACAACTATTGAAAGCTGGCCTGCAGTCTGCAGATTTAAAAAAAAAACAAAAAAAAAACACATAATTGAAAAGCAGATAGAAGTATAGCTGCATGGTAAAGTAGGACCTGGAACAAGAAATGCCACCATGCAATATAACTCAGGGATGTAAGTTAGTATTTAAAAGTGCACTCATTTTCTGGTGGAGGATCCGACATGCTTTCACTTTTCTGGAATTTTCCGCAGTATGGCATTGTATCTTGTGTTTATTCAATTACACCATGTTTTGTATTGGCAAAAAGAATACCTTGAAAAACACGTATTCTTACTGTGAGCAAGCTCCACAGAGCTGACCTGCAACTTATAGCCTGGTTGCGCCACCTGCAGCATTTAATGCCATACTCTGGAAGGCAAAGCAAAAAGCTGTCCCTGAAGACACTACTGGAAATAATGCACAGACATAATATGTCTGTTATACTTCATTCCACTGAGGAGAATTGAAACCCTGAACATAATTGTGGGAAATATTACTATACCATCTCACATTCAACCACCCTCCATTGACCTCTGCTGCTCTCATTAGCTCCACTCGTGTATATAGCAGTCTGCTCCGCTCTCTTCATAATGGGCCTGAAAGGGAGAAGAGGTTCTTGAGTGTGAATGAAGCATCAACAAAAGCAGACGCAGCACAGAAGGACCACTGAGGATTCCACTCCCTATAAGTGCTATTGTACCTAGTATACACACCAATCCAAGCTCCATGCTGCAATGTCACTTGATAATGGTGTGGTCCCAGAGGATACCAACATAGTGGGTATGTGCCGCAGAGTGTATGAATGCAGGTATTTACTTATGTTGAGCTATTGCATTGAGCTGTGTGCTGCTTGCCCTGAAGGAGGTCACCATTTCTAGTTCGAGTGTGAATAATGCCTCCGGATGTTTGGTTTTCCAGGATGAATGTCTGCGGAAAGGACTTTGGTAGGGCACCAAAGTGGTCAACTACTTGAGTACGTACTACCGACGACATCCTATTTATATTTTCTCTCATCCTCTGTTTATTATTGATGTTGAGAAGTGCCGCAGAACCAATTTCCTCTAGTAGGACAAAATAGAGAACTTGAGTTTGTCATTTTTCAGCTTGAACACGTCAAGTTATTTAATCAAAACATGTCACTCCTTCCATGATCAGATCTCTGATTCTTCATTTTATTCCTCAATGAATACATCGACACATGGTTATTATTTTACACATTGGCTTATAATATATTTGTTTGTCTTTGTCTTTGACTTTTTGTTATAGGCAACATTTTGATATGTTATATCAGGTCTGTTTTAAATTGTTAATTGGTATGCCAACAGACCTCATTTCTCATTATTCTGTAACCCATGTACGACATTTACCCATTTAATCATTCTGTCCGCTTTTACCAGTGCTTCTCAAATTTTTTCTGGCACGCCCCCTTTAGGAGATAAAAGATGTATCCACGTATCCACGTATCCATGTATCCACCCCCCCATCCTCAAGAATTATAAAGTATGATAAATGATCAAACTAAATTTGCAACTGTATAATTGCATATTAGCCTGAAAAAACTGTAATAATTAGAGTTTACATTGTCATTCACTGACTGTGACTGTCTGTCTTTGGTTTGTGCATGAAGTTATGAAGAAATGGCACAACACAGAGCCTCACTGCTTTACAAATATATGAGTGCTCTCCCCTCGCTATGTCTCTTCTCCTTAGCTGCGCAGCCAGGGCAGGTCAGTCACCTGCAGTGGGACAGTGCAGAATTGTCGCTTCACTTCGGTGAGTGAGGCGTTTAAGGAGAAGACGCCCTCTTGGATCACTTTCACTGCCGCTGGGCGACGACCACGTCACACGCAGACTGCTTTCCGCACGTTGCTGGCTCGTACTGCTGCATTTATATTTCAAGTTTAACACGAAAAGCACATGGGATCAAAGCAAATGCACATGTATTATCTTCTCATGTTTTTCCGATATCATCAAATGGGTGGTCAGTAGTGGAGCAAGTTTTTTATTTTTAATGGGGGGGATAAGCACGCAGAAAAACAGGACAGAAGCACGTGCGGATGGACAGAGGAGGGACAGAGGAGGGACAGAGGACAGTGGAGACACTGCTCTGCACCCTCCCAAACGGGCGCGGCCCCCACTTTGAGAAGCTCTTCGTTATACCAATAGTTTTTGCAGAAGAAAGTGAAGAAAACTTTGTGCAACTTTAAAGCAGACAATACTTTTGCAAATGGCTGTCATGAGTTGCTTACATAGGGCTTTTAGTGTGGTCATCAGGCCAGGTTTGGGCACGTACATCCGCAGTGTGGTGCAGTGATTGTGCTTACTCTGCACTGGCTTATTGTCACTTGTAGCGCCCTGGCCCTGTTTAATGGGCAATTTCCCCTAAATTTATCAGCCTCCTGCTTTGATGCCACTAACTGGTGATATGCACCTTGTGTGAGTGATGCTCATTGTATTCAGCACTTTGCTCCGTATCTGCTTGATAGAATGTCTCCACTCAGCATGTGGTTTGAGGAGTAGATTCTCTTACAATACACTGTCTCTGCACTTTCTTATCACTAGCGCACTTGAAGATACATGGCTCACTGTACACCAGCTCTACAGGCAGTTAAATGCAAAAAATAACTAGCTTTAATATGTCAGTTACACAAAACAACAGAGAAAAGAGGTTTTAAGAGATACCAGAGTGCTTCTAAACTATACAGTATTTTATGTTTTATACATTGTCAAAACTCCTTAATTTTTGGCATCAACAATGCAAATAGTTTTTTAATGGATCCAATAAGTCCTTGTTGATTAAAGGTTTTCTTTCTGTATAGATCCAATATAAGGATATTTAAAACTTTGGTCTTTTGTTTGTTATGGTTAGGGTTAAAGTACACTATTAAATTTGTCTTCTGCATTTAATCCATGCATTGCCACAGCACAGCTCCCGGTCAGACAGGAGTATTTTGTTTACCTGCTTTACATGTTTCAGCTACTTCTTCTGTAGCCTTGCTCAGAAGCGTCACAGGATGGTCTAGTGACGTGTCTTCTCCAGGACTGCATCCCTGTGTGATAAGGTGTAGGCTCCCTCATTACGATTTATGCTCCTTGTGTATCCTTGGACCTTGTTTGTGGATCTCAATGGCCTCTACGATACAGCGGTGGTATTTGTTGCTTTCAGCATGGATGACCCTGGCATTATTCCAGTCCATCTTCTGCAGTGGTCAGATATAGTGGAGTTCAGGTTTTCCTATTCTGCTTTTTCTTTTACTGGTTTTGTTTGTCTGTTGGCTGTTTCTAGTGTGTGAAAAAGAAAGACAAGAGCAGTAACAAGATTGAAATGCCAATGTACCATATTGGACATGTTGTATATCATTTATAAAATGAAAAAATGCTACAAAAAGAGCCGATTAAAAATAAAAATGGAAGAGGTTATGTCGTAAACCTTAAAATAAGGGTATAAGGGAATTTGTCTGCACATTTGTCTGGTAAATAAACCTCAACCAATAAGTTTAAAGACACACAAAACATTTAGTGGACACAGCGCTGTTCCGTTTATAGTCTGCACACTCAGCAGAGCATTCACACAATTAAAATGCAGTGCACTTTGATGAGCTGGGCAGCCCTTGATTTCCCACTGCAGCTAGGCTTCAAGGGCACAATTTACATCTCTGCCTGTTATTTAGAAAATGTCAGGTTTAGTTAAGGCCCTTTGACCTTCTTTGAAGAACTTGTGGCTGTTGTATAAAGGGCAGAGAGAAGCACCATTGTCCTATATGTGGACTATATGGTGTTGAATTAATCATCGGTGGAAACAGCTCTATATGTCAGCATTGTCACCCTGCAGACATATAGAACTTAATTAGAGCTATAGAACTCTCCTCTCCTCCGTGAACTGCAGTGTATTCTTCTGCTTTGTCAGCTTTGACCCACAAATAAAACACCATGACCAGTACAAAAGTTAGGCACTCATTTGTTGGGAAAACTAGAGCAAAGATCTTAAACTCCAGGGAAGGCACTTTACTTTATTTGGAGACTAGTTACTAACTACAGTTAAAAGTGTTCTTTGGTGTAAATGTTTTCCATAATTTATTTACCAATATTGAGGTTTGTTCAACCCTAAATGAGGGGTTACTATTTCTCAACTCGCTGCTTCTTTATGCCATGTTAAACCTAATATTTTCTTCTCCAGGGTGAATATTCTGGAGAGTGGAAACCTACGGATTTGGAATGCGACCAAGTCTGACTCAGGCCTGTACACCTGTGTGGCCAGGAACCAGTTTGGAGTGGCCAGCAGCACGGGCAGCCTCACAGTCAAAGGTATGTTCTGTTTCTACTGCTTCGTGTCAGGGTCGCTCGCTGCAGCTCAGTGAGCACAAACCCATAAATACAGCCATTACCTTCAAATGTATGGTTATTACTTAGACCTTTCACTATGTTGGATTTTTCACAGTGACATGTTTGCCTCTGTAAAGGCAATCTTTTATTCTATGGATTCTGTTACATCAAGGATTTAGTTACCGAGAAGTGTAGAAATAAATGTGCACTGCCAGTTACAACATAGAAGTAAAATCGGGGTTCAAAAACGACAAAATGTGTCTTTTGTTATAGTGTAGCTGTTGTTTATTTATTACAATATTTTTTAATGGCAAAGTATGTAACTTTTCATTTTCATTTTTTTTTTTCGTTAAACATTTATTTAAAGAAAACTATGCTTACTGTGACCAGGCTTTCATCTCCCCAAAATTGATTGTGCCATTAGCTATATTATTCCAAAATTATATCTATAAACTTATCTGAATGACGGATGTTCTGAAGTATTATGCATGTGACTTTCCGCCTCCAGAAAGTCACGTACTTTAATTGCCTTTAATTGAATCAAATTAATACTCATCTCATGCCACCACATTCTCTTTTAGCGTGACAAAGGCATTTGTACATGAAAAGAATAGTATAGACAAGAGAAAAGATAGTGGAATATACGGTATCTTGGAATGTTGGCATGGTGTTAATATAGTGTGTACTTTTCATTAAATGTTCATGTGTTGCCTGTTCTCTGCATTTGTGAGTTCCTACGTTCACAATCCTTCTGTCAGCGGCATCATGTTGTGAAAATAAACGTAATGGGTAATACATACATACAAATAATTCAAGTAGCCTGAGAGTTGTAAGGAGAGAAACAAGACTGGATATCTAATGCAGGAGAATTTTATTTACCATCAGTATTATTAATTGAAGTCTGACAAGGCTTCCATTGAAGTGAGTGTTATAAGGACTGGGCTGATGGTGTCC
The DNA here is from genome assembly GCA_015082035.1 of Chaenogobius annularis. NCBI lineage: Eukaryota > Metazoa > Chordata > Actinopteri > Gobiiformes > Gobiidae > Chaenogobius > Chaenogobius annularis. The sequence goes on along the minus strand of BJKM01000030.1, from coordinate 2,944,508 downwards.
TTGGTGTAGTAGTGCAATTTCCCCGTCAAATACCACTTGACTGAAACAAGCCGCTGTTGTGTATTACCATGTCGAGACGCAAATAACAAATACGATGCTGCCTTGTGATGCCTCGTGTCAGCTGATCCGGATTGTGTCTTGGTTGTGCTTGTATGCATTCCCTGCTGCTGTGAATTATTATACTTCCTTAAAAACAAATGTGTGAAGTGCATAAATGGTGGTGCGTTGAGTGGCTTTATTCCGTGCACGCTGCTGTTTTTTCTGTCCCATTTCCACTGGGGATATTCTTCTCACCTCGTCTGCCTCCCGAGGGATTTGCTGACATAGTCACTGAACTATAGCCTCATTTTGACCTAGTTTCTCACTGAGGCAGCTTGGTTCATTTAGGTTATTATTATTTTTTCTGCCTTGACCTCCCTCACCGCTCGACCAGAGTGGATTTATGGAATTATTGATCCTCGACATGAGGGCCGTAGGGACAAAAAGTTCATGCGTTGTAAGTCAAATGCGTGCGTTCATTTTACATGTAGCTTGGTAGTGGTGATTTGTTATACACGGAGGACTAGGTTGTTTCAATTCTCATGGTGCCTCACAAGAAGGGCCTCCAAGGGGCTTTCGTGTGCAGAACAGGAAGCGTTTGTATAGCTTTTGGGATTAGCTATAAAATATTGCAACGTCTGAACAATCAAATACATTTGAGAAAGTGATGTATTGATATCCACAAATAATAAATGAGAATCAGGTTAGTTATTATGCCCAAGCTGTCCTTTAGTAATAAATCATAGAATACAGTATATGTGTTTCTTTTCATGTCACGCTGGAAGTATTGACGGTTTATAGTACCATAGACAACACTATTAATATGAGTGAACATTAACATATTGTCCACTCGGCAATCACCAGAAAATATGTACAATTAAAATTATATTAGCATTATTACTTTAAAGTTTTGAAGTAATCAGTTCTGTGGTGATTACTCGGGATAGGCTTTTGGCAATTTGAACAAAAACGAATATCTCAATATTGTTTTGGGATTATGCTGATGACAATTTTCTGACAATATTATGGCAATACATCAGAAATTTGCTAAAACATGCCTGGCCTATAAAATTATTAGTTGAAATTGCATGCACAAATAAACAATTAAATGAACCACAAAAGTGATGTATGTAATCATATTATGCCTTTGATTACAAGATTGCATGGCAAGATTATTATTGTTTGTTTAATGTTTATCTTTTTGTAGCCTTTTTAAATAAGATTTTATTACAGACAAAATACACAATATTCTGAATCTGCAGACCTCCAAAACAATTGTGATATTATCCATTTTTGATATTCTTGTAAGTTGTACAAGACTTAATTTGATCTCAAGTTTAAAAAATTACTGATTGAAAGACTGCTACTCAAATAGAACGTGCAACCTTTTTGAGTTCATGGCAAAATATGTCCTGGAATCGATTTCAGAATTTAAATTCTCATTTCATAAACCTGTCAATGCAGTTTATATTTCTTAAATCTATGTCTGCAGAAACTTTTGTGAAATTTGCTCAACCATAAATATTTGTATTTAAAAAGAGAGCGTGAGTTTGTAGCATTTTAACGTATATAAAAATGTATTATCATCCACATACAGTATAGTATATTTGGATATACTACATCATCATGCAGGAAGCAACATATCAGTCTAAACCACCCCCAAGCCAGTCCTCTTTAGTGTTGACTGAATTATGAATGACAGAAGACAACACAATATGAATGAATGTACGTCAGCTCCTGTGCTCAATTCTGCTGATGTACATTTTGCTCCATTGACATCTCTATTTCCAGGAAGTCTGGGAGCACAACACAATTGCACAAGAGAAAATTAAAAGTCAGAGTTTTGAATTGAGAAAACTTTGAAAGTAGAAGAGTGAAACAAAGGGTAAATCCAGGATTCAAGGTGTAAACCCGCTAATAGTCGGGACTGAAATGGGTCTAAACAGTTCTCATTTAGATGTTGGTGAACCAGGACTAAACATCTAAACATGCTCCAACATTGGTCTAACAAATATCACAAGGACTAGATTTCTACAAACCCAGCTGTATTTACTTGCATGACCCTGTTTTAGCGTATGGCGTTCTTTATTTTGCACAATCTTATCTCATTTCTGCTGCTGAGTGCTTTGCTCCATTGTCAACTCTTCCATTCCCAAGCATCTGGGAGTAGAGCGTAATTGAACCGCAGAAATTAAAATGTCAGAGTTTTGTGTTTAGGCAGCTGCTAATTGGTGTGAAGTGGTAAACATGAAGCTTCAAGGGAAGAAGAAAGAACATGTGCTATGTCAAGTCTAATGTAATGCATCTGTTAGGCCTAGTATCCACGGTGCTCCAGTGTATAAAACAAACTAATGCTGCCCCTTATTTCATTTAGAGTGGGACTTAAAATCAAACTTAGATTCAACCAGGGTTTCACTGGGTTAAACTAACAAGGTACATTTACTGTAATCCTGCTTGTCTGGTCCACACCTTCCTATGACATGTAACGCAGCTTCTAGGAGATGCCCGCCCCCTACTGCTTCTCCTCCATCATGCCATATTAAAGCTGTTTTCCGTTGCTTGTTTACAAATGCCCCTGTATATGATCTCATTCTTCTGTCACAATAGATATTGTTTGGAAAATGGGATAGAGCTATTTGCATAAGTTATTTTGTAGAGGATTGAAAACCTGTTTAGGAGAAAGGAGGAGGAGAAAATTCCTGCTGCACGAGCTGCCATGTTTATTGGAGATGACAGTATTTCATTTAAATTGACTTGATATGGATACTGAAGATTGCCTGGTAAAAGGCACTGATGTATTCAATATGGGAAAGACAACCTGCTGTCAACGTTCATGTGGCTATCACCTATCAGTGTGGGATAGCATTAATTACAGGTAATCTTTACAGGGTGAGTAAAAATCTGTCAATCACTTTGAAAACCTTACCATTTGGTTTCTGATCAAAATTGTTAATAACATTAGCTTATATAAATGTGTTCATTTTTCAGCAATAAACTGTACTATTTGGACCCCAAATGTGTATATTTTCATATGGTCTAATTTTCAGTATTAGTAACTCTAATATATAAATATATATTATCCCTAAACAATTTAGGCCCATTAACTTTGATCATTTCAATTGTGTTGAGATCACTTCACTCACACTGTTAAAAAAGGCATCAAATTCTGGACACGTTAGGCAAATGCAGCATCTGTGAGTTGCTGATGTCTGACTCCTGACAGCCTTATAGAAAAATAATGGGCATCCACATGTCAGGCTTGAGAGCCGGTTGTTGCAGATGCGTCATTGTGGAGCATACAAATACAGTATGGGTGTCTTCTGTTCACAGGGTGCCACGCCCCTGTCCTCTGTAGACTTTTATCCAGAGCAAAATTAATAGCATTCAAAGGGCTGCATCAGAGGCATGCAAACAAAATCATTCTTCAAAGCAGATGAGGAATCAGAGGTGAGGATTTTGTTCAACAAAGAAATATGTGGTGTGTTCAGCATAAACTAAATGCCTTTTTCTAATTATGAACAAAATGCACTATGCATTTTACCTTCACATATTGTAAAGCCCCCCTGAAAGGGAAAGCATACGATGCCTATGTTTCAATTACTTCAAGTCCAGTCTCTGCTACTTCAACACTGGCGTCACACTGGTACAATTATTGCACAACACGTTGAGCCAGACCACTTGGGACTGCTTTGAAAAGGGTACCTAAATTGGGGCGGTTCAGAATCCCTCTCATGCGGCCCAACCTGTACCTCGCATAGAGATTTACATGAACTAATAAGGCCACACAGCTTGGATGACAAATTGATAACATTCTGCTTATCTGTTAAGTACCCTAAATGGTTCACATTCTCAGACATCCCTGTGTGAAAGCCTATGTGGTTCATATGCAGGGGAGGAATAGACAAGCTGGCATATCCCTGTCATGGGAGGCAGTGTGGGCAGATCATTATTCATGATGGCTGCTGTGCGTGTGGGGCTTGAGGCCTGTCGTGCAGCTCACAGAGGAGCCCTCATTTGGTGACTGTTGGTTCTCTCATGGCTCCAAACCTGCATAGAGTATGTTATTGGAACACATGGTCTGAGGGTCCCCACTGTGCGGCCGTGTCAGGGAGTCATCTGTTAGACTGGTGAGGTGTGCAAGACTCGTGAGAATCCATAGCAGATACAGCTGTAAACACTTTATAACCATTTCATGTATTTCCAGAAATTACATCTGCCGGACCTCACTGAAAAGGATCAAGCTGAGTGAAAGTAAACAAAGCTGTATTGTTGAGAACAAGGTGTCTTTTCTCAAATTTCGCATCGCTGTTGTCGTCTAAATATAGCACTAAATATCATCCTTCACATTTTGAAGATTGAGACTCAAGCATGTTATCTTTCATCATAAAATGTGACTACTGAAGTGGCAATGAGCACCGATCCAGACGAGAATGTCTTCCTGGAATCACCTTATAAAATCTTTTTACCTAAGTTTTATGTCAGATACAATTCAAGACCGAACCTTGCCATTTATCATGGTCTGAGAGACTGTCATATGACTTCAATTATGTAACAATGTTCAAGGCTTCAGGTCAACATTTATTCCCGCAGTGACACTTGATGCTCAGTTATTTCTGCAGTCAAAGCTTCAATGTGTATGACTGAGGAGATGGAGACTGCAAACGTAATATTGCAGTGCTAAAAGAACCTCTGTTTGATAGTCATGAGTTTCAACTTCCTGTTATATTATTTTGAGGACAGTTAACCATTCAAAAGATAATATTTTGTTTGGAATTAGTAATTGCTATGGGAGCAGCCCTAACTGTTCATTATTCTGAAACCCATGGATAGAGGTGTCTAAAAATCTATATGCAAACTAATTGTTTCTAAAACTAGACTCTTTTTGAAGATTATTGTCTATTGTTTTTTACTATCATTGTGGTATTGATATTGATATTGGATACAAAGCTTTTTCTTCGTATCAAAATCAAGTTTGAAACGTTTGTATCGTGACAACACAATATTGGTAGCTAGACCTTTCCCTTCACTCCCCACAATCCGTTTATCGGTCTTAATCGTGTTGGGGGTGACCAGGTGTTTCAGCTGGCACCGGGCTGTCTCGCTACATGACGTGCACTTGCCTGTGATCAGATTGACCCTGCTAAGTGAGTGTGCTACCATCCTCATGTTGACATTGGCAGTAGGTAACAAGGCATTAGACAAGATAGAAATCAATCAAATCATGCTTCCGAGCCCAGCATGCAGGAGGATAACCGGCCTTGTAGCCCACATAATCTGTCACAAATGATGACAGAGGAGAGTAATAAGGCAGCAAAATCCCAACATGGTGGTTCCACGGAATCCCTAGAGGCAGCAAGGGCCCGGAAAGTCAAACCACAATGAGATGAGTGCACAAGGAGATGGTTTAGTCTGCGGGAGAAACAGATGGCTTTTCATGCAGTGCTGTGATTTGTAGTGAAATTCTTGCAGTATGTGAGTTCCATATATTAGTTGTTGATCTATTGAATGTGGTTGTGTTACTCCAAGTCAAAAACACAGCTACGTACCTATTGTGACCAATTTAAGCAGAGTTTTTGTCTATCTCAAACATGTGTGTCTATTCTCAGGCCTGACATCGGCGACATTGATGCATGCATCCAATTTGTCCATAACAATGCCCATATTAATATGCCTGTTTTGATCCTTGACATCCTTCTGAAAATATATTTATCATATAATTTTACTCAAAGGGGCCTGAACAGAACCTATCCGACATGGGAACTACAGGCAGTCTGCGAAAGAAGGGCAAGCCGTGGCCTTATTCTGTCATCCTCTTTCATTGTAATTCATATTTAACTAGAGTCATATTATTGCTTGCAACCTTACTTTGGTATCATTTAAAGAATCCAACTATTCATTGTGGCATGTGTAATAAAATATTAGCTCTTATAACAAAAGTATCACACCAGTCTAACGATTTTAATCTTTGTAAATCTTTCATATGAATTCAATCAGGTTTTACAAAGGGGAAAAAAAATCCCCTACGTTTCCTTTTGTGTAGCACTTCAGAACAGCCCTTGGTCCTTGTGGAGTGTTTCTTATCCTTTTTAGATTTCCCATTTCCTTCCTGCAGTGGTGCTTCAGGTAAAAAGGGAGCTTTGAGTCGCTATGACATTCTTCCGCTGCCATTTTTTTACCATTTAACTTCAGCTATGCTAGACATGCTCCCATTGTGTACACGACAAAACCCCAGTGCTGATAGCAGTCTGGCCAGATATCAGAATAGAACTAAATAAATCAAACTGAGGCGTATGCTGGAGCGACTGGACGAGGGGAGGGGGAACAAAGCGACGAGGATATCAGATTCAATCGCAATGAAGACTGCACTGCCGGCACTTTCTACATGAATCTATGCCTGTCCAGGGATCGTTTGCCATGGTTAATTTACCCTGAAATTAGAGCCAAGTGATCACAGCGCCCCCAAGAGGGTAACAGTTGCTCTGTGCCTCTTCTGTCAGGTCTGACTTAACACATTCTCCCGTTCAATTTTCACATACGGGGCAGATAAGGTGGCTAATTCCCATGTGGAGGAGGCATTGTAATGCACTGCAGGCTTGAAAAGAAGTACTGGCTGGATGTTTACTGTTTTGCTAGCAGTGCATCGTGGGAATTGGAGGCTGATCGCGGGGTAGTTCTGAGCTGAAGGCTTGGTTTGACAGTGACACATAGCAGACTGTGTGGGTCCCCGCGGAGACCAGCTCAGGCCCGAGCTAATACCAGTTATTGTGGCCGCGCTCCCCAGTTTGCCATGAGCTCCATCCTGTATATCCTTCCATTTAGCTCAGCCTGACATATCCATAACAATGATGGAAGGGCCCGTGTTTTTGTAAAGCCATTTGCCGCATGGAATAATTTTGTGCTGAACCATGACTTGATCAAATGTGAACGTACGAGCCTAAGAACAGGCATATCAATGATAAAGTCAAATGAGTTATTTGTATAGATGCACAGTAAATACATAAATATGTATGTATATGCAGGATGTTATAATGTGTTTATATCTGTGTTCAGTCCAATATGTAAGGATTTATGGGTTTATGCAGTGAATGGCAAGTTTGCTTATATACTGTGTGAAGGTCAATCCACTCGATTGAAAACAATACACAAGATATCTTTTATTAGTTCAGTCATGTGAAAGTGTATTACTACATTACGAAAAGCAAGAAATAACTTCTAACAATGATCAAATGTAGTTTGATATATGTTCTTATGAGCGAGTACTCAAGTAAGTACAGAGTACAGATACAGGAGCAGATAAAATACAACAGAAAAAATAAAAGGATCATGAAAACAATTACTTAAGTAAAAGTATAAGTTATACATGTGCTAGTCAAAAAGTTAAAGTATTTTACACAGATCTGGAGTGTGTCAAATCGAGTGATTTTGATAAAAAATTGTTCTCATTTTCGGTGAAAGGAAGCTACTGAATCGATAACTTAATTCATAGTAATTTTTGTTAAGATATTTTTGATGTTACCAGAAATATGCAAAAGAAAAATGGCCGCGTCAAGCTGTCTTAAAACCTTAAGAAAAGTACTTTACTTGACACAAATTTAGTTTAGTAGAAAGTACAGATACCTGCTCTCAGATGTCGTGAACTAAAAGTATTCACTTTACAGTACTTTTTCTTTTGTGCTTTGTTACTTTCCACCATGTTTATGTTTCATTATTTGCTGTATTAATTACACTCTAGTCACATTTTAGTGCCTGTCCTAAAGCTGGTGAGGTGAGAGATTTGATAAGAATAAGAATAAGATCACTTTTATTTGTCCCACAATGGGGAAATTCCAGTGTTGCAACAAAGATTAGGTACAGAAACAGATTAGGCAAGAGAAGTATAATAATTTGAACCCAAGACCCTGTGGTGATGTGGGTTATTAACCCACAGCCTTTTAAAAATGCACATACAGTATAATATTTTTTTTTTTTAAATCGCTGACATTCTGTGTCTGTGTATTGTTCCAGAGCCGACCATCATCACGTCCCAGCCCAACACTCTGGACGTGACGGTGGGGGAGAGCGTTGTGCTGCCCTGCCAGGTGAGCCACGACCCCTCCCTGGAGCTCAAGTTCACCTGGTTCTTCAACGAGCAGCTCATCCACTTCGGCAGCCACGGAGGGTTCTTCGAGAAAGTGGGCGGAGTAAGTTCCCTCTCTTGTTTTGCTTCTAGGGCTCAAAGTCTTAACGGCAGCAAACTTAAAATGTAGTGCGTGCCAATGACCAGATCAAATAAAGTATGATATTTTATTATAAAGACATTACTTAGAGTTGCTAAAAGAAATTGTAATATTTTAATTCCTAATTGCTTTTTTAGTGTAATCATTTTCATCCAGTGCAACATTGATGTACCTTAGAGCTTGGAGAGTCGAACAATCTCCAGCTCCTGAAGTGGAGTTTATAAACAGCCAATCACACATTCAAAATTCAATTACAGCCTGTGCTAAGTGGAGACAAAATACAAACTGCAACTCGAAACAATTAACTCCCAAATTAAGTGTCCATTTGGGATGAATATGTTAACTATAATCATGTGTTTTGTTTTTGCTGGAGAATTGTAACTCACTGATTCTGCAGACAAAATAATTTCCTGTGCCAACAGCTGCAGACACTCCTGGCTGTTATTCTGTTTCACTTTGTTTATAGGATAATGTCATACACGGTAACACAATCAATAAATACATTTAATTCTATATTAAAGTCAAAGTAAATGAGACTTAACTGCTTATTTATATGAGGCAATGTTTGTGATAAAGAATCCCTCAACAAATGTATTATTCAATTGATTACAATGGGCATGAGGTCCTTCCAATGATTCAATGGAACATCAATATTGAGCTTCCTTCTTTTAGTTGGGTCATAATATATTCTGCCGCAGTGCAGAGGAAATGTTTGTATCATGTGTATTATTTATGGCCAAAAAATTGCTGTCTTTGGTTTATTTTCAAGTGAAATTTACATACCCCCCCTCCTTATTATAGAGCTACTCCACTCTGGGTATGGGTTTCAGAATCAAACTATAAATTTTGTAACTGATACTCTGTTCAAAGTGAAACACCATTAACAAGGCATGTCCGATATTTATGTTATTGTTAAGTATACTTTTAGTATATCGACCATTTTATTCTGAATGTACAGAAACAAGTCATCTATAGTCTAAATGCAAATGCAATGAAAATATGTGTCATGTGCTGCCCGGTGGCAGTGTGGTTAAGGCAGCAGCACAGATGCCAGGCTCCACGTGCAGCTGGCCACAACATTGTGAGTTTGATTCCCATATATATATATATATATATAAATATATGTTTATTTTGTAGCAACTAGGGATGTCAAGATTATTTGGTCATCAATATTTTATCGTCATTATCATTCAGGTCACAATATAATCATACAAACTGTAAAATTATCATTGAGACCATTTTAGAAACAAAAATGTCGTCAGTCTATACTTAATTATATACCTATTATATCTGACTGTTTATGTTAACTTACATATTATTATTAACTTAATAATTAGGAAAGTTTTATTTTATAAGCCGGTCATATACAAGAGGAATTGTGATCTATTAAACAATTAGAATGAGACTAAATTAAATATTTGACTGGATGTCAATAATTGTGATATTTTTTTGAGGCGGCTCTTGTTAAAGTTCTTAATGACATACAGAGGGATTGAGATGCCAGTACAGTCTCTATTTTTGTTTTGATAGATTTTACAGCTGCATTGAATGTGGTCGATCACTCAGTTTTGCTACACCGACTGGAACATTATGGAAAAAGCAAAGTATTGGGGTTAATCTGGATTGTAACTTGAGTTTTAATAACCATATTAAAATGATTAAAATGTGCTGCCCGGTGGTCGAGTGGTTAAGGCACAGCGCATAAATGCCAGGCTCTAAGTGCAGCTGGCCACAGTGTTGTGAGTTTGATTCCTGACTCTGACATTTACTGCCTGTCCTCCCTTCTCTCTCTCATCCCCTTCTTACAAGTTCCTGTCAATAAAGCTTACGGGCGCAAAATCTTTAAAAAAAAAGATTAGCAAGTCGGCTTTGTATCACTTAAAAACATTTAGGGCGTCAGTGACTTTATTTCTAGTCAAGATCTGGAAAAGTTGGTCCATGCATTTATTTCAAGTAGACTGGACTATTGTAATGGCCTGTTCACAGGTCTCACTAAGTCCTCAATCAGGCAGCCACAACTAATACAAAATGCAGCTGCTAGGGTTGTCACTAAAACAAAAAAAGGCAGCACATTACTTTATTGGTCCACAAATCTCTAAATGGTAGATGTCCAAATCCCTGTTGACCCCTGAGATCAGCTGGTACTGGTCTCTTGGTGGTTCCTAAAGCTCAAACCAAAATGTTGAAGCCTATTTTTCTTTTCATGCTCCCAGATGGGGAACTCTCTTCCAGAAGAGCTACGTTTTACAACAAGGCCTATTTTTTTTTGGGTCTAAATTAAAGACTCATCTTTTTAACTTTGCTTATATCTTTGAAACAAGTTGGTATAATCCCTCACTTGTCCAGGTGTGATCCATTGTAGAAAAAGCTTTAGTTGTCGTCATCTGGACACTGCTTTAGAAAAACTTTTTCTACAATTGCTTAGGTCTAACTTATTAGGAAATGTATTTTGTAGTATGTATTAATTGATTTTAAAATTGTCTTTGTATGTACTTGCAAATGGGTAAATGTTGTGAATTTTCAATTCTATGTAAAGCACTTATTATTACAATATTAAAATTTGATATTGTGACATCCCTTGTAGCAACCCAACTCTGGTAATATGCAAAGTGGATTAGTAGAAAATAGTAGCAGACGCCTAAACATAAATAGTCTTTCTTCCGAGTGCTTTAGTTCCCATGTGGTCGGAGAGCCTCATTCTTGCATTACAATGGATTCCAGCTTACATCTTGTTGCTCATGGAATTGTGTGTGTTTTTGTGAATGACAGCAGCATTCAGCGGGAGACATTATGATTCGGAACATTCAGTTGAGGCATGCTGGGAAATACACATGTGCCGTGCAAACTAAGGTGGACAGCATCTCCATCGCTGTGGACCTAGTTGTCAGAGGTAAGCCACAACTGGGAACAGCCATCTTGCTGTTACCTGCACATTCACTTCCAATGGACATGCTTCAACCCAAATGACCACTGACAGCCCACTTCTGCTTCCTATGTATAGGTGTTCCCTTGAATTATTGATGCACTGGTGAGGAGAAAGAGAGAGCCCAGGAAACAAGGGAAAGACTGTATAGATCAAGAGCGCCCCCTAGCACATGGAATAAGTTATATGAAAGCAGAGATCCTTTTAATTGTTGCAAAGGTGAAACAAAGTCTATGGTCGTCTATCACAATGTTAGAATCAGGAGAGGGATTGGAAATATCTATTACTGCCAACAAAAATGAATAACGTCTATGTCAGTCATTGGATTAAACAGTACGTATCCCATGATAGCCCAGTGAAATTGTCAAACCTGAATACGCAGGTTGTCATTTTGTGAATCAGCCATTATCAGGATGTACAGACATTGTTTAGTTTATAAACTTAAATGTCTGACTTTAAGTAAACTAAAGCTGCTACTTTTCTATACCTGCTGCATTCGAGATAAAAAATGGCATTAGTATTCTAGGTCAGGTTTAGTCAGGTAGTAAGGCCTGAGCTTGTCAAAGACTTAAAAGGAATCAATAAACCTTAAAAGGATCCTTTTGCAGCACAGAGCACAGAGGCTAAAGTACGATCATGTTCACTTGTCAGAAGACATTTAACCTGCATCTTACTCAACCCAACCGAGAAAGGACTCACAAGTGCCTCACAATATAACAGTTGTAATAGTGTTTATATTATATGCAATGGAGGGGCAATTAAGTAGAATGACTTGGCAGGTCATGTGACATTTATTTCTGCATTGGGGTGATGGAAGCCCCACTTGTTTGAAACCTTCTTTTTACGCACACTGTGGGAGGCACATTCTCCTGTTGATGTTTGAAATGTTCTGTCTAATTAGACCCAGAGCTCCTGAAGGTTTCACTGTGAGTTGACTTTGCTGTGCTAGCTGCGGGTGTAAAACGCTCCGTGATTTACATGCCCTACTGCTTTTCTGCCTATCTCTGTCCTTTCTCCTGCCTGGCTATTCCTTTTCTCAGGTCCCCCGAGCCCCCCCACCAGCGTCAATGTTGAAGGAATCACTGACACCACGGCGTCTCTGTCCTGGAGGCCTGGTCCTGATAATCACAGCCCAATTACCGCATACACCATCCAGGCCCGGACACCTTTCTCCCTGGGGTGGCAGGCTGTCACCACAGGTAAGCTCTCCACCCAGCCGTGCATGACTCCTCTAGTGCATGGAGGGGGGGCGTACTCTCCACCCTCCCAAGCTCAGTATTGGAGATGTAATTTTTATCCCAGCACCAAATGGTACGCAATTGCAGAGTGACCATTGACCGCCATTGTATCACACTCCTGGGAGTCCTGAAGCATAGATCTCATTGCGGATATGAAGCTTGTTGTTAGCAGTGTAATATGATAGTGTGCTTAAGTGATAGCACTGTAGATAGTGGTGTAATTGTGTCCGCCTCCTATTTAATGGAGCCTATCCCAGTCATGTGTGATTGGAATATTGCACATTTATCCCACACTATACATACTTTTATTGATAATTTTGTGAGTTATGAACACTTTAGGCAGTTTCAGTGGTCTCATTGATTTGCCACTCCAGAAACAGAGAGCTTTGTGACCTTGCTGGCAGATAGAGCCCCTTGCTCCAAAGAAAAACAGGCTTTTAGTGCAGTAGCTACTAGTAAAACAATCCTTTGAGAGGGCATATCCAAATAAATTCTATGACCATTTTGGATGTGGACTTTAAAAGTTATATGAATATAAATGAATATATTCACTGTTGAAGCCAATAAAATACTACCACACCTTTGGCTCAAACTCACTGCCCATTGCTCATATACATATGTATATCTATTCAAAACTAAGCTTATGTAATCATTTTCTATAAAATTATGCTATTCAAATTATTGTTTTGTAACAAAGGGCCATGTAATTTACAAAAGTACAAGATAAAACAGTCAATCAGAGTGCATTTACTTGACAAACTCCTTCATGTGCCTTAGTTATAGGAGCTTATGTGTAGCAGGTTTATATATTACAGCCTACATTTATTCTCAACACAACTTTGAAAATGTAAATTAGCCAAGTTGGGCAGATGCAGAGTCTTGATGTTTGTTTATGTTTATAACTAGGCAATGTTGATTATTTTCTTCTACTTTCAAAACTCTATAAAGATAAATGCCTCTCAAAGCAACATTTTTATTCTTGTATTTTACGGCAGACATGACAAAATTCAATCACACTGATGAGATCATTGACCTTTAGGAATTAGAACAGCCATGATAATTAAGGTTTAGGTTTCCAAGTGTTTATACAAAATGTTGCACTTTGAACAAGAGTTCCATAAACTCAGCCAGCCGTTTGAGGTCAAGATGATGCTATGCATGTACCTCTGACTAAAACATGCATTTTGGTTTGTCTAACAACACAAAACAGCACGCTATGACAACAATGTGACTTGTGTATGAGTGCGGTGGCTCATATTAAGAGAGTCTGTATGCAGCCTGTCCTTCTAAGGGATTACTGTGTCCTCTGAACCTGTGGAGTGGTCATACTGGTCTGTCAGAGCAGAGCAGAAACTTCCACTGTGAGCCCCCCTCTTGTGTAGATACTGATGAGGCTACTGCTGTGTGTGTGTGTGTGTGTGTGTGTCAGTTCCTGAGGTGGTGGGGGGCCATCGGCTGACAGCTACCGTAATAGACCTGAGCCCATGGGTGGAGTATGAGTTTCGAGCCTTGGCCAGCAACAGCATTGGGACCGGAGAGCCCAGCAAACCATCCAAACAAGCCAGGACAAAAGGCACCTGTACGTAGCACACTACTGTTTCTCTCACACTTGTAATTTATTTATGAGCAAAATGAATATCAGTGTTTATTGCAAATATGCAAATATAAAATTTTATGGTGGTACATAATGTTTCCATATTGTTACCAAACAAATGCTAACCATCATTTCCAGCCTTCATAAAGGGAATTTCACTCTACTTTATTTGATAGTAATATGATTAACCCAATCATATTACTATAAACTAAAGAAGAGTAACATTTGTACTGTTTCTTATATTCATAATCACTGTACTTGTTTAGTTGCTATGATATTTCCATCCCCTTACTTTTCTATACTGTAATGTATGCTGTCATCACATGTGAACAAGGGTGGAAAGTAACGAAGTACAAAAAACATCTCACTACATTTGAGAGCAGATTTCTGTACTTTTTAATGCATTACAGCTTTGAACTGGACTGAAAAGTAAAAAAAAAAATTATCTTTTGTTTTTGCCTTATCTGGCCTTAATATTTTGAAAGAAAAGAAATCCATTCAGTTACTTCTCAATATGACTACATTTGACTCTTAAAATAGTTTTTGAAATCTTTGTTAAATACTTTAATTTTTTTACTCTAAAGTACATTTTTTAACTTCAGTTCTTTTACTTAAGTAGATTTTTGTTAATATGATACTTCTACTTTGTTTTTGCTCTTGTATCTGTACTTTTACTCACGTAACAAAACTCAGTACTTTTCCATCACTGCATGTGCATGAATACTCAATACAGATAGACCTATACATTTATCTTCAACTTTTTATTAATTATTATCTACATTACTTCTTTTTTCTCCTCTTTAAAACAAAAAAAAACAAGAAATAGAGCCAGGCAGGACCAGAGAGAACTCAGGATAAGTAAAGATTAAAATGAGAAAGTAAGGGGGTGGCAACCAAAGAAAAGAGGGGTTAAAGCATTCTAATGCTCATTGTTTATTGAATTTATCCATTTTCAAATGTCCAGTGGTCATTTTTTCCATGGTGCGTATGCCGGTTATGGTGTCCGTCCAGTCCTTAATCAACGTTTCTAGTAAATTTAACACTTAATTATTTGGTTAGTTAGAAAGGTAACATGCTATTTTTTTAGTAAAAGTTTGATTAAATCGTTTCTAATATGATGTAGTGCCAAACAAATGTATGGATGTATGAACACAGTGCAGTTGGCTGATGTGACACAGGATTTGAGGATCTTAGTTCCGGTATGTCACATTGGTTTCCCAGTCTTCACACTGAAGCGTATTACATGTTCTGTCTATACGTCGTGTGCCTAATCGACATGTCTGTGCTGCTGTCTGTGCTTTCACAGCCCCGAAGGTGACCCCAGCCAACGTGAGCGGAGGAGGAGGCAGCCGCTCAGAGTTAGTCATCACATGGGAGGTAATCCACACAGGAAGCAGCCCATCTTCTCACCACTCTGTTACAGCGCACAGTTTTAATCCTTCATATTCACACGATGAAAAGCTAAACTGTACAATTCTGAGAGTACTTTCTGTGTATAATAGTAACTGAAAAAGAATCTCTGTATCCGGACATTATCATAATACAATAGATATTATTATGCACCCACTTCCCTGATTAATTTGAAACCATGCAGACACACACAACCATCTCTTGACCAGAGCACAATATAAATACACACAACTCATACAACCTCACGTATGTGTGTAGTGTTTCATTTCTAGCAGACAGGCAATAACAGCTCCTGTCAGCCAGCTGCAGAACACTTTTGAGGTTTAGATAATTAAACTGAATACATCTATTCCAGACTTTTGTTCCCATACTTCCCGTTCTTTTCTTTAATTTTACAAAGTCGCTCTCTCATATCAAACCCCTTCCAAAACGCTTCCATTTAGTCAGGCTGTTCCGAACCATCAACCCCTGCTGCGACATGCTTCACAGAGCGCCTGTTGACAATTCACAACGGAAGAGTTCAATTAAATATTCACTTGTGTTTAACAAAGACACTGTTTTGCTGTGCTTGGAATTTCTCTCAGGCCTTTTGCTTTTGAAAGAGGCAAATGGAGAGAGGGTATTTATAGTCCAAAAAGGTTTGTTCACTCACACAGTAATATGCTTTCAGAAAATGCTGTGACTGGTTCAGCTGCTAACTTTCCATATAGCAGCAAATTGGTGTGGTTGTATCAGAATGAGACAAAACTGAGTTAAATCTTATGCCTTCAGTACATTCCAGCATGAGCGGCTGGAGCGCGTCCCAGCAGATATAGGGTTACAAGTTATACCATAGACAGTCTGACACATTCATGTTGGGACATGGTTCACCACATACATATGTCTACATGAGAATTCACACAAACAAAGCATAAACCTGTTATCTGTAGAAGACATAACTATACTGTAGCTGAAGAATATGAATATGAACGTTAACCCGTGCTGCCCGATGGTCGAGGAGGTAATGCCACAGCACACGTATGCCAGGCTCCATGTGCAGCCGGCCGCAGTGTCGCGGGTTCGAATCTCAACTACGACATCTGCTTCATGTCCTCCCTTCTCTCGCATCCCCCATTTCCATCTCATCTGTCCCATCTAAAAGCCTGCGGGATGTGGAGACCTCTCACTTGTAGGTCATTTACAATGTATATTTCATATTTCAAATTTCTACTACTACTCCTACTACTACTACTCTGTGTTCTTAACAAAGATGTATCTTAATTTAATTATACTGTTTTGAAAGAAAAAAAAACAAGTGAGTTTAAAGTTCTGTGAACTGTGTTTGACCTGCAGGAGAGCAAGAGCTTTGTTGTGTCAAGTTAATGGTTCCTAAATTGTTACGACAGAACAAAAATTGCTGCTACAAAGGTCGACATGAAGATCTTTTAACAAAATTAAAAGCATGTATAAATGAATGAGCTATGTTATGAGGGTGGACAACGGCTTAATGGAGCTTTCATGCTGGCTTCACTGCACCACACACAATGGACTAATAGCGCTTTTGTGCTTTTTGTATGAACAAAGCTTGCTTTAACTTTTATTTAATGAGAAATGACTCAATCAGATTAGGAATCTCTTCCTCCCAGACCATCCGTGGTTCAAGACGCACAGCAGCACACATAATAAGGTTTACATATAAATACATATAAATATAAATGCATTAGCGTTCTATATTAGATGTTGTCAAGGGTCATTAGAATCTGGGTAATGTATAAATTAATCAAGAAAATCTGCTGGGGTCTGGGCAGGAGTCCGAGTTATTTAAAGATTGTACAAAACTCGTGTAATGTATGTTTTTTTATTATTAAATTTAATGCCACTTATTGTTATATGTTACTGTCAAATTATAAAACATTTTATTGATAGAAAAGCCAGAGTCTGATAGATTTCTGTGTTTTGTTCTGGAATGAGCTCGTGTTGGCTGTGCAAAGGCGATCCTGCCTGCTTCGCTGTCCGAAAAACCTAAAATTCATACATGTGAACACCAATAATGTGTAAGAGTTTGAGATAGTGAGGAACCAGTTCAAGTCAGAATTATTTAAAGGAGACATATTATACTGAATCAAGTTTTAAGAACGTTTAACTATGTCAACATTTTGTCAGGTCACAACCACAAACTGAAAGAAATTGTATTGCCATTTTTTGTGAAAGAGCAACACAAAGTGGCATACAATTGTGAAGTAAAAGGAAAAATATGTATGAGTTCCAGCTTTTTTTTAGTGCAGTGTGCAAAAGTATTCAGCCTCCTTGAGTCAATACTTTATAGAACCACCTTTCTCTGCAATTACAGCTGTGAGCTGGACCAGCTTTGCACACCTACTGACGTTTTTGCCCATTCTTCTTTGCAAAACAGCTCAAGCTCAGTCATTTGATGGAGAGTGTTTGTGAACAGCAGTTTTCAGATCTTGCCACAGATTCTTGATTGGATTTAGGTCTGGACTTTGACTGGGCCATTCTAACACATGAATATGTTTAGTTATAAACCATTCAATTTTAGCTCTGCCTTTATGTTATAGTCTTTTGCAGGCGCCAACAGATTATCTTGCCCTGTTTTTAGCTCCATCCATCTCCCAATCAACTCTGAGCAGCGTCTCCGTTCCTGCTGAACAGAAGCAGCCCCACAGCATGATGCTGCACCACCATGTTTGACAGTCAGGATGGTGTGTTCAGAGTCATGTGCCGTGTTAGTTTTACACCAAACGTAGCGTTTTGCTTTTAGGCCAAAAACTTCAATTTTGGTCTGATCAGACCAGAGCACCTTCCTCATGGCTCCTGGCAAACTGCAAACCAGACTTCTTATAACTGTTTTTCCAACAATAGCTTTCTTCCATAAAGGCCACATTTGTTTGGTGCACAAGTAAGATTTCTCCTGGGGTACAAACACTTTTCCAAGTGTATTATAATAATGATCCTCGTGTGTCATAGATTATAACTACATAGCAGACAAAAGCGTAATATGACTTTTTTACATAACATTTCTCCTTTCACCGTTTGAAAATCTGATACAGCTTTAAGTGTGTGTGCGTGTGTGATAGAGAGAGAGAGGCGGATTGAGTCTCATAAGATTAAATGATAAAGTAATCAAATGAATTAAACAAAATCTGAAGTATATAATGGAGTTGATAGATGACCAAGCTACAGACACCAAGTGTGTGTATGAATAATGTTTAAGAGGCCTGCATGACCTCAAATGCTCTTGTGAAATAGATCACTGAGAGAGCTGAATAATCAGTAACCTGCTTTCTTATATCCCACAGAGGCAATTGAGTCAGATTTGTGTTCTATGTTTCAGCCGGTTCCAGAAGAGCTACAGAACGGGCCAGGGTTCGGGTATGTGGTGGCATTCCGACCGAACGGTGCCCCCGGCTGGATGCAGGCGGCCGTGCCATCAGCCGAGGCCTCTAGATATGTCTTCAAGAACGAGAGCATCCAGCCATTTTCCCCTTTCCAGGTGAAGATGGGGGTCTACAACAACGAAGGGGAGGGCCCTTTTGGACCTGTTACCACAATCTACTCAGCAGAAGAAGGTAAAAAATTAGTTTTTGGTACAACAGTCTTTGGAGGCCATAAAATGAATATGAATTGTGTTGAAAATGTAAAGTTTTATTTTCAAGGAGGCATAATATGCTAAATTAACTTCAATGAGCTTTTCATCCTGTTGCAACACAGTTTCCTCGTCATTATCTTACTCAAACTTGTTTGATTCATGCATATTTGAGTAATTCTATATTGTCCTGCCACTGACGCCTCGCTCACGCTGCACCCAGCGCAGCTCCTGCTGCTGTGTTGGAGCGGTGTTGTTGCGGCGGATACTTCACTTTAGTACTGGAGCTCTGCGGTGCTGTTGCAGTCACAGGCTATGATCGTACACCTGCTAGACCATGTGCTCACGCGATAACTATTCATTAATACAGAGAAAGGGCTCGCAGTGGGCCCCAGCGTCCGGCAAAAATTCAATCCAACAAAGAATCCAAAGAATCCGGAGCACCTCAGTAGCTCCGCCGACATCACTCAACAGGCTGAGCCCCTCTCGTTACTTTTAATTATAAGGCCACTGCTCCGGAGCTGGACCGTGTGCAATGTGAGCCCGGCATGAGGCTTGAGAGCTCAGATGTGTTTTTTCACCCACCCCCTAGACTTGGCTTGATATGAAAAATTATGATGATCAAGTAATGCATTTATTGTTCTGAAATGTCACATAGCCATGTTTCAAAAAATGGCAATTCAATACTTTGAAATGTCACTAGTCTCATTTCTATAATCAAGCCATTTTAGATCAATATGGTGGTTTACAATGAAAAAAGCATAATATGTTTCCCTTACTTAATTATAGTATTATTATATTTAAAAGTACATTGAGTGTTTTGAGCAAACAGATGCTGAAACAAAATAAAAATGTTATGAGAACATCATTCATAGGCTTTAGCTTCCTTATGGTAGGAGGTGTTTGAAGACTTTACCCAAATGAAAATGTATAATGCTTGGTTTTAACATGAATTGCCATGACCATGGTGCTAGAGTTTCATTACTTTTGAAACCATGAACATCTCAGACTACTCACTCCTCAACGTTTTGATGTCTCCACTCTTCTGGTCTTCATATTCACTGGTATTGTCTTGTTGTTTATTATGTATAGAGCCTGGCCGGGCGCCCACGAGGATCCGCGCCAGGAGCCTGTCTGCCTCTGAGGTGGAAGTGCTATGGAAAGCCCTGCCCTGGAACGCCAGTAAAAAGAGAGTATTGGGCTACGAGGTGAGTGCATACAGACTCCTGCTTGTGTGCGCTACGACATGCTAACTAATGCCTTCAATCTTGTACTGTTGTATTATTGATGAACGTTTGGGACTTGTGGACCCTGGGCGTAGGAGATAATAGCCTGCTGCATGCATAATTGCCTGGTCTAGTCCCGTGCCTGTGGTTTAAGATGTGTTCCTCGTGTTGCTTACCTAAGTACTGCTCCTCTGCTGATTAGCTCACTGATGCAATACTCTTGAGGGCTCCAACATTTAGCTCTTGTTCCATACAACAATGTACTCCCTAAGCACTCACTGGCTCTGTTCACTTCAGTCTTCTCCTTTTGAATAGCACTCTCTGAAAACAAACACAAAAGATTTTATTCATATGCAGCAAATAAAATGACAGAATTGTGAATTTTTGACTACTCAGAGTTCAGTGGAGGAGCAGGGTTTGAGAAACGTGTTCCTGTTAGCAGGGAAAATTATATTTGTGCCATCAAGCATACAAGCTATTTCTTTCCTGACACAAAGAATAACAGATTTTATTAAAAGTTGACAACAATGGATTTCTTTGTTTTCTCTTGACTTTTGTGTTCCTCAATAACACAACAGGAAGGCAATGTTTGTCTAGCTATCTCTGTGCACTTGAATCACAGAAGGAGACACAGACGCTCTATAAAAATAACTGCCTCTTTCCGCTGCACTTGAAAAAGATTGTCCAGATGTATTAAAGAAGACGTTTAAACTAGAAGGTATTAACGGCATAGCCTTTCATTTCATTCTCTACCTTATAGATTGAGCCTTGGCAGCACTGAGTGGAGCAGAATCAAATTTTCAAAGACTATAATTAATTATGGCATGCATTTGATACAACTAACAGCAGGATTCAAGCTACCCACGCAACAACAGGGAGGCCACATTGATCTCTCAGTTGCAGAGTACAGGGCTTCATGGGTTTGTGCGTTAACATCTGTGGTTTTGCTTGTATCAGCTCAAGTACTGGGTCAAAGGTGAGAAGGAAGACACAGCCAATGTGCAAAGGACTGTGGGTAACCAAACGTCCACAGTGATCCGCGGACTCAAAGGCAGCGCCACGTATTACATCACAGTGAGGGCGTACAACACGGCCGGGACAGGACCCCCCAGCTCCACGGTCAACGTCACCACCAAGAAACCTCGTAAGTAACACATGATGAGACAAAATGTGTAATATGTAAATATGTATTCATAAGTGTCAAAGTAAACCAAATCAACAACTGGTACACACTGTACAATAATTGGTATTGTTTATTTGAGAATTATTATTGTTATTATTGTAGTAGTTGTAGTAGTATTGCTGTGTTGTTTTTGCAGTTTATATAGCTTTTATTCTACTCAATTACTGTCAAAACCACAAAAATATGGTCATATGAAATTACTCTTTCAATTAGTTCCACTTGAAGAAGCCTTATAGCTTTTTCACTTTGCATATCTATGTTTGAATTTAAATAAATCAATTTAAAGTATCCATTTTTATTTTTTTTCACAAGGAAATTGTACATTACCTCATATTATATATCTACTTTTTGCATTTGAAAGTATCTAGTTAAGAATGCTAAAATTGCCTGTCTCAAAATCTGAAAAATGTATATATCATTTGGCCAACAATTTAGCAAACATTGCACTATATAGCCGTTAATTCACTCTAGGATTTGGTGTGTTAGCAGAACTTTATTCAACAATTGCACAACAGTACTAAACATATCAAATAGAATTAGTGAAATCTCCCGATGATGCTACTCAATAAGTTGCTGGATTGGATAGTTATTTTTCAAATATGTTCAAACATTTTCTGCTACTGAGTTTATACTATAATGTTATGGTCGACGTGATGGATGAATTCTGTTCCCTCAGCTCCCAGCCAACCTCCAGTCAAAGTGATGTGGAACACATCAAACTCAAAGATCATTGTGAACTGGGAGCAGGTGAAGGCCCTGGAGAATGAGTCTGAAGTGACAGGCTACAAGGTGATATTTCTAAAGCTTGCTCTCTACATTCAGCTTTAAGTGCTTTTTTATAATCATTTATATCTCAGGTTTTTTACAAGAACAACCGACACAGCAGCCCTAACATCATGGAGACCAACACAACATCTGTGGAGCTCGCACTGCCCACAGACGAGGACTACATCATTCAGATCAAGCCGTTTGGAGAGGGAGGCGAGGGCAGCAGCACGCGGCAGATCACCATCCCCAGAATACCAGGTCAGTGTGAATGCATAGACATAGGAGAGAGGTCTTACATCTTACGAGAATCTCTCAATTCAGAATGAATATGAATAATGCAATTTATGGACAAATAATTGTGTCTGCACTTGTTTTGCTCTCTCAACATGTAAGCTTTCACCTGGAAATAGCAGAATAGTCCAATCTCACCTAAAGATGTTTTATTATTTAATTTAATCAATTTTTATCTTTAGATTACGTACAAAATGCACTTTGCACTGATAGAGACATAAAGAGCACCCTTTAAAGTAGCAACTACACACACCAAACTTTACAATCTTGTACTTCACTTAAGATTATGACGGATCATACAGAAGGATATGTTGATATCTAATCATTATTTTTTTTTTCTTTTTAATGATTCAAACACAAACAAACAGAACAAACAGCGAGTGAAAGGCAAAACCAAGAGGAAAAAAACAGCATCTCAAAGAAAAATCCAGAAAATAAAATGTCCCCTCCGTTGTCTTGTACATTTGTCCATGTTTAAATTCAATATAAAAGTCAGTTTTTACATTTTGTAGCTCTCCAACATTAATTCAGTCCAGTCCTCTGTCCTTCACACACATTTTCAGTAAGATCAAGTTTACTCTCATAGATCTCCAAAATCTCTGTACAAATCTATAAATCTTTTTTATATCCAATACGTCAACACCTGGCGCTACCTGTTTTTTAAGATTTTTATGTCCCCAAATTTTGGTAATTTTTACTCATAAAATGCCATATTTATTAGATATAAAGACAGCATTATCTTGAGTGTCAGAATAATGGATGACTGGGGACAAAACCAGGTCAAATGACTAAAATACATATCGCAGAGTTTAACTCCAACTAAAACGAAATAAAATGCACACCACAATTTGAGATTGTGTTGGGGCTGCAGTGATGCTTAAGATGCTATAGAAACAGTAGGATATGGCTGTAATACTATACATTTCAGATCACGTATGCCAGGCTTGTGCAATGGTACTGACAGTAATTACACACAACTCTCATGTAGCACATCATCGTCCTCTCGTTCTCTCTGAAACGATGACAGCCATTCTGCTCACAGCGACAGGGATTATTCGGTGGAGTCACCTGGGAGCTTTCCAACAGCTTTGCAATACGGTCATTCAGAGAGATTTAGTTCATGCTTTACAATACAGCCTTGTCTGCTTTACAACTTTGTAGCTTATGTGACAAAGTAGCTGCATCAGCCTTGCCCACAACAACTAACGCATAAAGACGATTTATTTCACAATGCAAGAATTACAATTTCAGACAGTAATTTGTATTTGCAAGTTGACCAGCGCAATAGAACAGAAGGACAGAGAGAGGAAATTCTGTTCAGACCAGACTCAGAAAAACTGAATTGCCATTAGAGCTTCGAATAGTCAGTTAGTCAAATAATTATTTCCAATGTGGATGGGAGCTATTTTTTTAATAAAATGTTACCAATTAAAGTTAAAATTAAATATGACTACTAGAGGCATATTGACAGAGACTAGTTAGAAATAAAAGTGTTAAAAGTGTTAAAATTACAAGAAGTACTTGTGCTTGTCGCCTCTTTTGATTTACTGCTGTGATAAAGTTAGTTTCTACACTCCGATTAGCAATTATCAAAACAGTCAACAATTCTTATTTTAGAAGTCACTTGCTCTGTTTAATTGTCGCAGTCTTTATTCCCATTGTCAGTTTTACAAATAGGCTTTGGCAATATAGTGCGTCAACAAAGAATAATAATCACAAAAACTAAAACAAATGATCAAATAAAAGGCACGCTTAAAATAAGGCTTTGGGAATAGAATAAACTTTGACTAATATAAATACCAAATGTACAACATGGACAGAAGCTGAAATGAGTTATTTAAAATGTCAGGTGTTGCAACAAGTGAATGACATGAAATCGATCAGTATTTCCCACTAACAGAGCTTTGTTTGTGAATGTCTTTCAGGCCCCAACGCAGTGGGCTCAGCGTCCAAGGTCTCCACACTGTCAGCGCTCAGCACAATAGCACTGTCGTTCACAGCACGGACATCTTTATGACAAACGGCTCCCAGCAGACGATGCATCTGATGTGGAGACGGCGCTAAAGCGGAATGCAAACGGGGGCTATACTGCGGTGTAACTAGATCCATTCATTTAGATTTTAGACGCAGAGAGAAGACAGCGATGAGACGGAAGGCAATGCACCATGGAGTCACCAGTGGAGTCCCCTGCGAGTGGCTGGGATACGGAACAGAGACTGACTGATGTCCTGACTACGTTGTTACCAAAGCAGCTTTCGTAAGAAAAATAAATAGAACAATGTCTTATATGCATCTTTTTGTACTGTACGTGGAGCTTTTTATAGATCTGTTTTCTTTGTAAACACTAGGTCCAGGCTTATCGGAGCGAGAACAATTGCGTGCATGAGATAAAGTGGCAGTCAAGAAGGAAGGGAATAGCAATTGGTAGCATTTTCTTTATCTGCTAAAAGTAGGATTCTGTTCCAGTGAATAAACTATTGTTTTTCCATTACATAGTATCTACCTTTTTAGTTTAGCAATATCTAAAAACAACATTAAACTTGCTGGCTATTTACTGAACCACGCTGTGAGAGGAATAGCATTTCAGATGTTTATGTTGAAGGTTAAACAAATCATTGATAATTCCATATTATTACATGCATTAATGCTGATCATTGTGTTCTTTTAATGAGGTCATGCACGTTCTGACTTCTTAAGTCTGAAGAGTCTCTTAGTTAGTAATTCTACAAAACAGACATGATCAACATGCAGCTGGCTATTGCTGTTTTTCCAAACATTTGGATAATGCAATTCTAATGCTGGATTCAATTCTAATTTTCAATGGAGTATTGCACTTTGCTCTTATTGATTCTAAAATCCCAAACTCAAATCCATTACTTGGAAGTCCTATGTAGACGTTTGACTTGAGCTATGACAGGATGGCCTGTTTCATTAGTAGCCAGACATTTGTTTCTAAATTACTTTCTTATATATCAGTCTCTAACCAGACAAGATTTAAGAAATGCCATGTCTTTTGGGGATGCTTGAATTGAAACATTTAAATGTTAAAAGCAACATCTTTGTCCATCACTAAGACTCTGACCCTGCAAGGCCACTGTAGCCGCTCACAGGCCATACATCAGTCTGAGGCATTTCATTGCATTCTCAAATGTCACCTCTAGATGTCCTCAAAGGGCTTCACACTGCACCTTTAAGACTGTATGAAGTGTGTTTAGATAAAATTGTTTATTGAAATTAAATATTGTAAAGAAAAAAGCAGCCCTGATTTGGGAGTCATAACCATCCAAAATGTAGTAATTTGATTGTCTTGTTCATATTCTGTAGAAAGTTTTGGGTTTCTTCACATACCATAACGGAACCCTTTAAGACGGAACACTACAAGTATTTATTTATTTATTTATCTATGTAGTTATTTATTTGAATTATAACATTGTTTTCCTTAGTGTTTCGCCTTAAACGCCATTCGAAGTGCACTGTTACTCGTACATGCTCCTCACTCTTTTGTTCACTAGCCCTTTGTCTAGAGCTATTCTTCTTTGCCTTCTGTGTGCCTCATCATATGTTCAAAATCCTCAGGTCCTTAACGAGCCTTAACTTCTCATGTGTACATAAAGTAACATTTAGGAGATGTAGATCTGAAGTTGTGTGCGACGTTTTTATGCTAAAAGTAGTGGTGGGAACGTGGGGTCAGCAGCTGCCATTTATGTGCAATGCTCTCAAGGTTAGTCTGAACGGGCGACTGCTGTTTTGCATGGGACTCTGCAATATGCAGCGTTTTTATAGGTGGGTGTTCTTGGTAAAAGACAATGCTGCTTACTTTTCTTTCTTTCTTTTTTCCATTAGTCTCCAGAAGCTGTGTAGGAGATGCTGCCTAAGCGTAGTGACATACAGAGCACCCGATGTTGCTCATAGGTCATGTGACATGAATGCCTATATTTTAAAATTGAGCTGGAGCAGGTCAGAATTATATGGTAGATTTGCTGTTTAAAGTGTCAGATTACAGATCTATTACTGGGCCTATCCTAGCTTTAAGTTCAATGTCTTCTCTGACAGCAAAGACAACCAAAACGTCACTGTAGTTTCAGAAATGTAACCGCAAAGACGGGATTGTTGTCAGTTTGAAGAGCTTTAAGTCATAAGATGTGGCAGGTTTGTGGAGCCATTTCCTAACGAATAATTTGAAGTTCAACATTTGCGGCTCATATGTATGATATTTCTTTCAAAAACAGTGAATCTATCATAGTTATATTCATGAGTTTCAGGCAAATTATTCCTTCCTAATTTGATGAGGACCTTTCCCCATTCAAAAGATATAATGTTTTGATTTATAATTACTACCATTGCCATGCCTTGAAACCCATGAATAGGCCGTGCCTCCATCTGAAATTATGGCCTCATCTAATTCGTGAAGGTGAACACAACCATTCAACGGTAGTTTGTAGTACATCAAAAAGTAAATCTGCTTCTGTGTACTGAAACATATAAAATACTGTTTTTATACACTGGGAATCATTTATTTCAAAACCTTTCTAAAGAATTGATTTTGGTGGTTTTTATGTAGCCACTGAGTTTCATACTGTAACCCTGTGTTGCTTAGCATGACTGTAGTGTGTCCTTTCCATCTGCAAAGAGACTCAGTGCTTTGAATCATACCGGTCATAACTGGTCAACTACATACGTATCTTTGTGTCGATGCTCCTGTGACAGTCAGCCCTTCTGAGATTTCCTAGTTCCATAAACACTTCATAAGAGAGCTCCCTCTGTCGCCGTTTGTGGTTTATACTGTGTTAATAAAGATATTTGATTTATAAAACTAGCCCAAGCGTTGTTATTCATGCTTAATGGGGTGGAACTTTTCTTGTTACTTTTCCTCCAGAATTAATTAAGATCTCTTTATGGTGAGACAAAAACGCTGTGTGGTTTTCCTTGATTTTAGATCCGTAGAAGTGCAGTGGATGCAATATTGTACTGCTTACAATTAGGTGCATTGTTCATTCACTCTCAAGGTGTAGCTGATGGTGGAAAGTCCTATTTACTCCCTGGACGGACTGAGAGAGTATACAGTGAAGAACAGGCCTAAGCTGGACTTGCATGTTCAAAATATCCCATCCAATAACCAATTCCCTCAGCTCAGATTTCAATGCAGATCATAATTTAAGGTACTAAAAATATTTTCATAAAAAAACAAACACTCAACATAACCTATATATACACTGAAAAAAACCTAAAAATTAAAACTGTAAAATAATTATATTGGTAAATGTGGTCACATAGATGTAGGTAATGGAAAGGTTGAAAAAAATAATAATAATAAAAGGGACATTGCGAATTAGCCATGGCTAAAATGTTGTAGTGTGTGACTTGAGCTCATGAAACATACTTGTCCCTATCAAAAATTAATACAACTAAAATCAACTTAAAATAGAACCCGGCAGTCTGGCTCTACTGTCAGATGCGTCGGTTTCACAGTTATGTGTGTCATTACAGTGAGTGGACACTAGATGGCTATAAAACTGCGACGAGAATGCACGTGAACGCCAGATTCAAATAACCACAAGATGGCGCCAGGTTGCAACAATAATACCTGCAACACTGTTATATTACAAAAAGCCCTTTATTATAGAGGTTAAATCTCAGGATGTGACTATATTGATAAAATACAACATCATTCAGCTTTTTTTTTTTAGATATATATAATCAAAGACAACATTTGAATCATACTTTGAGACATTTATTTTTGCATGTTTCCATTTAGAGTCAATGCAAATTACAGCAAAAACACACCACCAAGCACTGTGATGCAAGAATGTGGAGCAAAAAGGCCACGCAGAATCAACAGGGGGCGCTAGACAGTGGGAGAAGCACGTGTTCATGTACTGCTGGTTCTATATCACTGTAACAGGGCCTAGAAATTCAACCATATCTAATCTAATATTATCCTGTTCCATTTGTCAAGACACTTTAGTGGCGGCTCCCCCAAAATGCAAGGCACCCATTCAAGTAGTGTTCCTATTGCACCTCTGTCCTCCAACATTCATGCTCCTGGTGGTGATATACAAGGCCATAACAAAGATTTATTATATGTATATATTTGTACAAGCCTTATACTTTCTTTTACTTTATACTTCTCTTCGTCTGTGTGACCTCTTTCAGTAGTGTGGCCAGTGTCCTAAGATTTTCCAGTGTAGGTTTTAGCCTTCCAAGTGCCTTTGCTAAAGTCCAGTGTAAGATAAAGTATTAAGTTATATATTCCCCCAAAGGTGAACATTTTGAAGTCAATGGTGCGATGCGATGCCAGCAGGTTATGCTTCTATACACATGGCAGAGGAGAGGAGATTATTGCAAGTCTTACAAAGCCCCACTGCTTCCTACTGTAGCATAAAATGATGAGGGCATGAGTCCGGCCCTAGCTGTTGCAAGTAGTTATTGATGCATAGTAGGTTTAACTGGATAATATACTTTTGTGGTGTTAAAATGTGGAGCTTGGATACTTGGTTGCTATGGGACACACTTAGCAGGGCTTGGCTTCATCTGTCAGGGAGGAAAAGCACAAAGCTCACATCCACATCCTCTTATAAATAAATGTACATACAGCATAACTTAAAATCTAACTAACTAAAAAGTACCCAAAGTGTGTATGGATGTTTCAGGCAGTGTGCGACGATGGACAATATTGTGTATAATACATATAGTAATAAGAAATAGATTTATTACAATGGCACTCAAACTTTCAGACAGTATAAGGTCCCAATACACTTTCCATAAAGGAAAAACATTTCAATTGCTAAAAGATCTCTTTGAAGACTTGTTTCTATACAGTTATATACAGTGATAGCGCCACAGATAAATGTTGTAACGTTAGTATGAGTTATAATGCTGTGCCAATTCGGACAACTAAGAGCCCGAGCAATGGCCAGATAGTTGAGCCGGAAACCATTAATTCTTACGTTCATCCATATTAAAAAATCCCAATGGCATGTCATATTATTGATCAGTTATCATATAAATGAGAACGTATTAGGGCAAAACTCAAAAGTACACACAAAAGCCTGAAAAATCCAACAACACACCATCATAAATAAAAAATGGCAGAAAATATATATTTTTTAAAAACATATCTAACAAAACAGCTGTTATTATATTACTATGACCATGATTTTTCAATTTGAATATCCAAATGAAATACATGACCAACAATGGCAACAGCAGGGTGACACACAGTGAATATCCAGTGGAGAACAGGCCAAAGCAGGTCTCCAGTCACCTGCTTGTTCCTCAGCGCAGGTCTCTCACCAGTGTCTCTCAAGGTGCTCGGTCACATATCAAAGCTTACTGTTCTAGATTCAAAATGTCCCCTCCAGTCACCCACCCCTCAGCTCAGGGTTTTCATGCAGATCATAATATAAGATATTATACATATTTTCATAAACAAGCAAACACTCAACATAAATTAGATCCTATATAGATAAAAATGTAAAAAGCTTATAATAATAATAATAATAATAATAATAATAATAATAAGAGCTATTGGTTACACTGATTTGGCCAGGAGATGGCACATCCTTGTACTATGTCTCATAACCAGCCAGGCTGTTAATCTGCTCTTATGCATTATTACATGTACAGAAGTATGTTCATGTCTACAAATAAGTCTCTGAGATGGAAGAGGGTCGAGTTTATAAATCCATGTTGGATTAAATGGCCGTGAGCAAACCAAAGTCATATTAACAGTCACTCCACTGAACCAAAAGTCATTCTCCTAGAGTCGTTCAAGTAGAGAGCTAGGATTGGCTGGGAGTGGACAGGAGGCGGGGTCACAGTTGATTTGTCTAAAGAAGAGTACTACTCGGTGAAGGCGGTTTGCTGTCATGTGTATGTACATAGTAGTGATACGGTCCTCTTTACAGGGCGGTGTTCTGTTGTGCAGACCACACATCAGGGTTCCCCAGAGGCCCCTCTTAGGCTCCAGCTCCAATCACGACTGCAAGTAAACAAGCACACACATGATAAAGACAACAAATAAAGTAATATAGTCATCGTCTAGATTATTTAATGATCAATGCACAAAATAAAAAAGCAGGCAGTAAACCATAAACTTCTTAGTGTATCAACAAACTGAGAAATCTAAACCAACTTCTGTTTAGCTGATCAATTCAGTAGCACATGACTACCAAAACTAACAAAAACTATGCATGTATGGATATTTTCTTACTAGTTTTTCGCCCGATATAATAAACATGGTGAGTTAACAAACTGCTGACACAGAATGAATGGACTCCTAGGTGAAATACCTGAGTCCTGTGCTGTAGTTCATCCGTGGGAGAGTCTGTTTCTCTGATTACCACTGCTTTTGTCACCTGCATGTCCGGGTGCTGCTGCTTGGCCTCCTGGATGGCCATCGCCAGAGCCTGAGGACAAAGGGCAGAGATGGTCATGGACACATTTAGAGCTGCTTGTAGCAGAAGTGCTACAAGCACACACCTGGTTCTGGTCCACATCATCATCTCCAGTGATGATTATCCTCTTCTCTATCCTGGTCTCCGAGTAGCCGCCTTTCACAGTCTGAGAAAGAAAGCACAATCATCAAAGCAACTGAGTGAAAATATTCATTATTTCTTAACAGAAAATAAAAAATGCACATTACAGCACAGAATCAAACTGTGGAAACTATGCTCCAGCAGTGTTACAGGTGTCATTTCAAGACAATATCTAAATTGTGGAGTTTTGGATTTGATCATGTTTCATTTCTAAAATAAGAAAGATAATCCAACAATAATCAAACGACCATAACATTTTGAATTGGTCGTCTGTTCATGTTTTTGAGAACAACAATCATGCACTTTAAACTTCTGTAGTGGAGCATTCAGTAATCATGGCAACAGATGAAGTGTTACCTTGGTAACTTGAGTTGTGGTTGCCGAGGTGACACTCTCAGCAGTGATGGTCAGAGGGGACACAACAGACTCCCTCCCCCCAGTGCCGCCTTTTGCCTGTCACAAATAGAACACACAAGATTTTATAATGAAATGATCAAATAATAAAATATGACTATATTGTAATGTAGTACATCAGGCTAATCATAGCTATTATTCATCCAACATGCAGCTTCTCACAGTGGCACTTACAGGTGAGCCATTCTCCTTAATGGAAGCCGACGCAGATGCATCCCGTGGGCTGATCTCTCTGTAGCTCTAAGGACACATACATTCCTGATTATATATCTGAATGTGTGCGTGAGCATTAAATATAGGTTCATCAATTTAGTACCAACAGGTGATAAAAAATATTGTCCACCAGGGGGCAGCATGTATATATTAAACTGAATCATGAGCTTCAGGAACTTTAACAAAAGTGATTATGGGCTTACCGCAACACAAAATCTATAAACATTTCAAACTTCTACTGATAATTTCTACATACTCCATAGAAAAAGTCTCATGGCTAGCCAGGCCTTAGGGTTGAGTCTTGAACTAAAGCCTCCCCCAATCAGAACTATGTCACAATGATAACACAATGTAGGAGTCATGTGAGCCCATTTTTGCCCATTTTTCAAATCTTTTTCATTCCCTGCGTTGGTTGTTAATTTTTGTGCATATTTACTGGACATTAGCAGGAAGTGTCCACTCTAAAGCTGTAAGGGAGCATTCATTCATTACAGAAGCTTTTCTGTGATGTTTCTGCAAATCCTTTTCACCACTGAGCCATCTTTTCAAAGCCAGTGTCCACATCGTGCCTGACTTGATCCGTGCAAATAGCTGCAGCTGAAGAGATGTCATTATGGTTTAATCATGCACCTGTGGGCCGGGACGCTTTCAAACCTCCCCAGATGAATGGGCTGGCATCTGCTTTCATCCTGCTCATAAATGTCCTGTCAATATGGTAATCAGTCATAATGATGTTGTTATGTCACTCACATATTTGGATAATGGGACTAGTGTCTAAGAATAAGCTTCCACCACACATGGACTTCACATCCACAAAATCATTATTATTAAGATTATTTGATTATTTAGTTTGGACAATGGATGTTAATGAACATGATATACATGCTGTAACTGCAACTAATACTACCTCAATTGCTTTCTATATAGTTTAACTATATAGAAAGCAAATGAGTTAGTACTAGCTGGATAGCAATATTTTCATTTACCTGTGCTGTAGACAGAGATGGGTAGTATTCAGTTACATTTAGTTGAGTAACTTTTTAATTAAAGAAATTGTACATCTATGAGAATTTTTCCGACTGCATACTTTTACTTCTACTTGAGTAATATTTTGTAATATATAGGTAACAGTACTTTTACTGGAGTAAACGTTTTGGTTCCTCTTCACACTGCAATTAAATCTACAAATGACTAAAACTTTTATGCTAACAATATTATTTGATATATTATTTGAACATGTGTGTTTCTTGGTCCGCATTCCCATAGGAATAATTTAGTTTTTTTTCTCATTTTTGTGTTAAATCTTTGAAATATCAGATTTTGTGCATTATTTAAGTTTTTGTCTTTCTCTTACTTAAGTAGTAGTTTCGCCAAATTGGTTTATTCTTACTTGAATAATTCCTTGTACTACTACTGTCACTTTACCCACCACTGGATCAGGAATTACATCCAACTCAGTATGTGACAAAGCAGTTTTTTTATACATGCAAGTATTAAATCCTGGACATAGTTAGCATTGACTAATAATAACTTTTTGAATGTGATGTGATTCCTGCACAGAGAGAGCTATTTTATGGTTTCATCTTTCTGTTATATGCAACAGTTTAAGGCCTTTTCAGCATTCAAAGCTTAGCTGCATATTAATCCACTTATAATCCATTGTGATTTACTGTGCCATAAACTGCAGTACAGCTAAATTGGGCTGAATGCAAGTAAATGAGGCGGCAAAGAATCGGTGCAGCAACACAAATTATATTATTTTGTAACGGGGCACTATGGGTTGCTGTTTTTTTTTTACAGACAACTTTTTCATCCACATTTACATGGATTTTTGACATTTTGAATGATGTTTACCTGTGATTCTATGTTCATAATGTTATGGTGGACTTCTGATCCATTAGTGTGCATCTCAGACTTCTTCAGCATGTGAGAAACCCTCACTGAACTGGGCTCCTTCCTGGCCACTGGAGGCTGTAAGCGAGACAAACCAAACTTTCAGAACTGACACAGGTGAGGAGATTATATGTACAGTATCTGTGGATCACTAAAACACTGAATAAAATGAGAAATGTCAAAGGATGAGTGGCACAAGATTAAGGTGGGATATCCAAACAGATACGAAATCAACAAACCAAAAAAGTGCAAAATCACAGTTAAAAATGAAACAAAACAGGTAAACAGAGTAAATATCAGCACAACTTTGAAACGCTTCAATAAGAATAAAATCCACCTCAGGCAATTTATGTTGGCAGAGACGGAGATTAACTTCCATGCCAGTTTTTGCTTTCGTATTGATATAAACATAACAGAAATAAAACCATGCGTCATGCCAAAACATCTTATTATTGGCAATTTTGAAGCAAATGAACGTCTTAAACGCCTACAGAATGCTGCGCCATCACACAAATGCAACATACACAACCAAAACAAAATCAAAACACGTACAAAGGTTAGAGAAATGAAATAAAAAACGTAATGACCCAACAGAACATCCAGGCAGGTGAGTCCATGGGTGATAGGCACACAGTGACGCTCCGGCTACCTCAGGGTGACTGGCCTCATCAGACCTCTCCTCCATCAGGGGCGACTTGTCTCTGGAGCCCATGAGCCTGGCGGAGTAGAACCTGGATTTCTCCTCAAAATCTTCACGTCCCACCTCGGGCTGCCGCTCTCCTGAGTCTGGCGCCCCCCTGTGGAAGTCCTCGGCGCCGATCTGCAGCTCTGTGATGACCGTGAAGTCCACCTCCGCCTCTAGACTGGATGTGGAGCTGACTGTCATGCTGGAGCACTTGCGTTCGATGCCCAGGTGGCTCTCTCTCACACTGGACAAGGTTTCCTCCTCTGATGCAGCGCTGTGCTCCGTTTTCCTCTCCGCCAGCTCCTTCTGACGTACACACGACACTTCAAAACCAGGTTGCAGCTTTACATTGAAGTGAGAGAATGCCCTTTGAGAATAAAACTGCAAGAACTGTATAAAATTACTTATAAGACACATTTGCAAAAGTTTAATGGACCGAATGGAATTTCCCTGAGGGTAAGTTAAGTCATATGTTTCTGAACAATCAGCTTTTTTCTGTATCTATTTGTATAATTGATTATACAGGTACAGTGTTTTTTGAGGCATAATAGGATTTATGGATATGAAAAAAGAAACTTTACCTAAATATGCACACAAATAGCTACACAATTTTTCTTTTTCATTACTTTTACAAAGTAATATCAACTTTAGTGTTAGAAAGTTTAACATTATGAACTTCAAAAATATGTAACAGCCAAACATAGTATAATTTAATTAATTTGCACAAACAAAATACCCAAAGGCTCATATATTATATGATATCTCCAGCTGCGTAAGACAGCGGTGGAAGTAAATCTTATAAAAGAGCGCATGATAAGTAAAATAAATGGTTGGAGTTAGTCTTGTACACGAGGACAAAAGGAGAAGCTGTCTGTCAAGTGGAATCAGGATAGATAAAGAATAGATGAGAACAGAATGAAAGATGTATAAATCGATTTGAATAACCTTGAAATCTGCAAAAGGTTCCTCATAAATGGCAGGAGTAGAGACAGGCTCCTGCAAAGTGAAGCAGAGTAGCAGAGAGAAACGACCATGGTTAGTGCAAGCTATGGAAGGACAGACACAGAAGAATCGGGGAAGAGCCAAGTAACGCACCCACCTAAACTAGGATTCTGCTTTATTCACGTACAATACAGGAAATACTTTCCCCGCACCAGAACATTAAGGGTCATTAAGCAATCAATGTGAGAGCTCATAGACTGAATATTCTGGGTAATTTAAAAGGAAATACAGTGTGAAATTGAAATGCTAAAGTGGATGATTAAATTAGATTTAACATTGAGAACCCAAGTTTAGGTTAGTATTCTATGTCATTCTCAACAAAAATGTTGGCCCTAAAACATTCTGACATGCATATACAAGATGGTACTTACAGATCACAAATCAATTTGAAAATGGTTTTACCATCAACAACAGACAGCCATGAGTAGAACATAACTGTTACACAGTGACATGCACTTTAAACATGCATGTATTTATTGCATGGTAGCAATCACAAAATAGAATGATGCAACTTTAGCAACATGAATTTGAATATTGGTCATTAACAGTTTCCAAATCAATGTTTATCACAATATTTATCTGTTTGAATACAATCATATAACTTTCAGTTCAGCTTATGATTGGTTGGCAGAAGTTCAGATTAATCCTATTAATGCACATTTTGTCACGGGAAGATGGTAAATAGGAAACCTAGTTAAAGTTATTTATTTCATCCTGGGGCTTCATTGCCAAAGGATCAATTGTGTTTAGAAAAGCAGTTCTAATTCAGTCGACAGTTTAATGAAAATCTAAAATGTTTTCTGATTTCATTTTGTGAATGCCCAAGATGCAGTTCCGTTAATAAAATAAACTTGCATGAATATGGTTAGAGACAATACATATTTGGCACAAGAGAAGACACAAAATCTCTGGTTACTCTACACCAGGGGTGTCCAAACTATGGCCCGGGGGCCAAATGTGGCCCTTAGACCAATTTTTGTTGCCCCACAGGCTTCCTGCTAAATTGGCCCAAGCAACAATAGTAGTACAGTACAGTATCTGTCAAACTGGAAAAATTATATATAATAACCTTTAATAACCTAAATAACATGTTTTGATGAGCTACAGACCTAATATTAATGTTCCAAGCCTTATTAAAGGTGTGGAGGCTCATTAAAACTACATCAAAGGCAAAATTTCCAATTTCCAGCCCTTCAGTTTATGTTTCAAAATGCGCCCCTCAGTGAAAACAGTTTGGACCCCTCTGCTCTACACCAATCTATTATTCTACAATACTGAGAATGATGTAGGAGAAAAAACTGGTCTCTTGATTCAATTTGTCAAAGACAAACTGAATTTATGGTCCATCCCTATAAAGTTTTCAGATTTATGCCATATACCCCTTAAAGCATAATTAAACGGTTGTGCTGAAGAAAATTTGCTGAAAATTATTCAATATTTTACTGACGATTAATTTAAAGTATGAAATTATGGTGACACAGTGACTAAAGTCCAAACTGGATTTTGAGCAAATTCAATC
Source organism: Chaenogobius annularis (assembly GCA_015082035.1). NCBI lineage: Eukaryota > Metazoa > Chordata > Actinopteri > Gobiiformes > Gobiidae > Chaenogobius > Chaenogobius annularis. Next base: position 2,907,774 of record BJKM01000030.1, on the reverse strand, counting down.
ATGACGCAAACATGTTTTCAACCAAAGCAGAGTAACAACACAACTTTGCCATCTTCATACAGGCTAAATGGATGGATGGTTTATGTCACTGAAAATAAACAATGGATGTTGTCTAAAGCTCATGCGGTGCTCAATTTCACTGGAGGCCGAGGTGTGTTACCGAGAGTCTCTTCTTGGCAGCATCAAGACCCTGCTCCCGACCAGCGCTCCGGCTGTTCCTCAGGATCAACCCAGACTCTCTGACCTTCTGCGTTTTCACCGGTGGAGCTGGTGGGGCCATTTTAGGTATAGATGACAGCTTTGAACCAAACATCTGGCCCTCTGTGGGCCCTCTTCCAGCATGGTCATGAAGTTCTGTCTTAGAATCTGAATCTCTGAGGGACTCTGGATGGAACGCTGTGACTTCGGTCCAGTTGAGGTCAGATGATCCCTCCGGTGAACCCACAGACCACCGATACTCTCTTCTGAATGCTTGTCTGAGTTCGTCTTGTCCTGCTCGATCCCGTTCATCTTTGCATGCCACACTCTTTGAACGCTCAGGTTTCAGCGGGACGATCCTGGTGATCTCTGACTGGTGGCTCCCTGACAGTCTGTGTAGAGATGTCCTCTTCTCACCTCTGTCTCCGGGAGCCATGTCAAAATCCTCTCCTCCTGAGCTGCTCACCTTCCTCTCATGTGTTCTGACCTGCCGCAACTTGACCTCAGACAGCTCCTTGTTGTCAATAATACCCTTCCCTCTCACCTTTGACACCCCTTTTACCCCTGATAAGGAACTATCCTGTTCTATCTTTCCAGGTCCATTCACAGGGCTGGAATCAATATCTACCAGGTTAACTATTTTCTTCATGCCTTCAGCAGCCTGCCGGGAAACTTCCATACCATCTTGTTTGCTGTTCTTACTAGCCCTGATGGACTCTTCCTTCCACTGGTTATCTTTCATCTTATCTATTGACTCTCCGCGATGTACAGCTTTAGCTGCCTCATCTGTACTGTCACCTGATTCGGAATTGTCATCTCCGGATGAGTCTCCCCCTCCTTTACGGTATTCTCCTTGTATTCCCAAATTTAAGCTTTGCGGCCTCCTCTTTTTGCGTTGACGTTCTTTTATCGCTCTTGGGCCCAGGGCGACACCGCTGTTTGCCTCGGGGTCTTGCGCTTGGATGGGTTTACTTAGAGATTTATCTGCATCCTCCAGTAATTGAATCACAAAGCGACTTTTGTTTGCCGGTCCAGCGTCGGCGCACACGTCTGCCTCCTGGGTTGCTTTGGTCGAGGGGATCTCATTGATATGGCTTTTCATTTCTTTTCTGTCATACCCTGTTACCTCTGTGTGTCTCATCTGGCTTATGTCTATCTCCTGCTCGTTTGGCTCCCAAGAGCTTTCAGGAGTGAAGGGGGGAGAGCCAGCCTGTCTGCTCTTTTCTTCTGCCTTCCAGTCATGCTCTTGATAACTTTCTTGTTTTTCAATCAATACCCACTCCTCGGAGCCCTACATGTTGGTATAGATTGAAAAAAGTTAGATACGCCAGGTGCAGTGGCTGCATCTTAATAAAACAGTCTCAGAATTACAAAAACCTCAAGACAGTGGACAAGAGGGTACTTTTGTGGGTCATTTTTGCATGATAAATCAATCAGGCAAAGCATTTAGACCACTGACCAAGAGACATTTTTTCTCCAAGATGATGCGTTACAAGCTGGAACTGAGTAAATACCATAGACTACTGTGACGTCTAGATTAGAATAACAGTAAACTGCAGTTTTTAAAGGAATTTAAAGTGGTGAACTGGTCATAAGTTATGCAAAAAAGAAATTTCAACAACCATGCTTCAACATTTGTAGTGTTTACAGTGTTACAGTATTTAAATAGGCAAGTAATAGCAGGTGGTCCCGTGTTTTGCCTGATCAATGTTTCAAGTAGTTGATAATATAATGGTAAACAATAATATGACGTATAATCTTACACACATTCATTGATATAAAACAGGAAAGGGAAAGAATTGCAACCTCAGGAGAAGTGATCACAGTCTTCTGGATAAAGCCCTCCACAGACAGGCTGTTTACAGGTTCTCTGGCTCGGGCCACTGACTGAACAACACAAGGTAGAGGAGAGACAGAGTTTATAGAGAAAGTGAGCAAGGTAGAAGAGAAAGCTACAACTATTTATGCAGAAAAAAGAGAGGAAAATCAGAAAACAAAGGTGCTATTTTTCAGAAGAAACTTTCAAGCAAAAAACACCCAATTCCATATACCTGAGAGTCATTAAATCCACATAACCAAATCAGCATCTATTTGCAATTCAAATTTTTCCTTTCCGGTAACTACATCAAAGGAGTGTGTCTGTCTGATTGTCTAGTGAATATTTTAAGAGCCTGGAGACTTTCCCAGCCTTCGAGCATCAGTCAAACCAAATTACAACTCTACAGTGTGTTTCTGCAGCGAGACACACGACAGATTACACTTTGTGCGGCAGACTGTGGTTGACACTGTGGGAATAATCTGATTGTAGCAGACAGAAGAGCACGGACTGTCAGCGACTCCAGCGCAGAGACAACTTTATAACTTCTGAAACTTCTCCTGCTTGTTGTGGGATCCAAGAGTAAGATGAGAAGACAGTGAAGAGGAAAAGTGATGAGAAAAATTGTTTTATAGTGCCTTGAATGAAGCTTAAACGTAAATTCAACGTTGTATTTCCATGCCTCTCTTGCTCTTACCTCTTGTCACTGTAATTGTCAGACAATCAGAGCTTTCTCCCCTTTACCTCTCGACCAATTATACGTCAAGCTATTAATTTGAATGCCCTCTCTCTCCCCTTATTCACCCAGTTCTCTCAGCTATGCCAAAATCCATAATATACAACTCAAAGTCACCACCATTTGTTTCACTGCAGTCATTTCTTGTTGATTATGCATCTGTTTCTTTCCTCTGGGTTTCCTCCGTGTTTGGTGACGGTCAGTTGGAGGGGCTGAAAGTGGGATGACTGAATCTTGAAAAGGACAAAAACCCTAAATTCTACTAAACACTAAATGTGTATATGACTTTTCTCCTACATACCTGCTGCCAACTTTGACATCCACATCAAAACATACCACATGAAAAGAATTCAGGGCACATAATGTGCAGTATGGCTATCACCAAAAAGGCAGCTAACAAAAAAGCAGCTCATTGTGGAATTCATCCCAATTGAGCACTTTCTGAAATACAATCACTGCAAAAACAGCAATCAGATTTCATATTTGAACAGAGATTGACTCACTGCCTTCTTCTCCGGAGTGGCTGTCGGGGAGGTGCCAGACAGACGCTTCTCTCGGTTCACCAGTTTACTGTTGGGCTCCCTCAGGGCTCTCTTCAGCTCGTTGATACTGGCCTGGTGCTTGAGCAACACATCCTGGGACTTGTCCATGAACTGCAAGAGCACAGAAGAATACGTACAAACAAGTGAGCTCGAGGATAGATTTGGAATTGATACACATTGTAATCTGCTACGCATGACTAGAGCTCATGAAACAGTGCTGGTAGAGACAAGGGTTAATAATAAGAAGAGCAAGATGGAGACATGATATATTCAGACATATCGATGAGTAGATGATGAAAAAAAATCAAGCAGTTAAGTGTAGCATGCAAAAAGACTCATCCGGGAACATAAACAATACTTCACAGATGATTTCCAAAAACAGAATTAAAGGATTTGGGTTATTTCAAATCTATATGACATAATAAATTATATATATATATATTTTTTAATCCCAAAGGACTCGTGAATGCGGCACTATCTGAAGAGGAAGATGTACCTCCTTTTTGTGCCGAGGTGTGGTCTCCTGATCCAACTACAGCAGCATAAAAAGGTTAAAAGGTCAAAAGTGAAGAGTGCAAGGGTCAGGGAAAACAGATGAGGTAATGGGTTGTAAAAAATGACTTTTGATATTGTCCGTATGTGCTTAAATGTTTTATTTCTAACCTGATATGTCCCAAGATCATTAAGAGTATATTACATCATATTACGGGCCATATCTTGCCCCCGGAGGTAGCGTTAACGTGAGCATTTTCCAGGGGGCGGGGCCAGGGCCTTGCCGACCTTAGCGCTGGCTTGAAGAGGCTTGACTTGGCCGCTGGAGGCTGGAGTGGGATGGTGCCAGTCCATATATGGTGATAGTGTTTGATCCAATGACTGAGAACTGTGGCATTCAAAAGCGCCACCTGTGGGAGATGTTTGTCATGGCCTCATATACAGGCAATGGAAGAAGTGAGCAATAGCATTGTTTGAGTTCCTGTTTTTTGAATGTGTTCCCAAAATTTTACAAATAAAATAAATAATTGAAATACAGCTTGAGAACATTGTTCTTTTATTTAATTCATTAATTCATTTCAGCTTGTTCTTGACACATCAGCTGATCAGAAGTTTGTTCGGCAGGGCTGTCCTTCAATAGGCTCTATTGGCTAATCTATTGGCTGACGTAAACAACCGGCTAAACCAATCCACATTACAATTACACATCAAACAATTTCTTATTTTCAAAACTGTTAATGCTGAAAGTCTTTTTTGAGTGATGAGACCAGCAACAGCACTATGCGAATAAGTGGACCAGTTTTACGCAGACTGGAACCCTAGTGGTTGAATGTGATGTGAATGTGTTTCGTAAATAAACGTTCCTCTCTGAGCTCAGCACATGAGTCTGGCCCAGACTGCGCAGTATCAGGTGTCCAACACGGAAGGTGGAGGTGTCCATCAAAGAGCTTTAAGAGCCGAGTGTGAGTGGGGGAAAAAAGTAACCACAGCAAATTTGATTGTATTCATTATTCTAGAACTTATCATTTGTGTTATTTATGCCCATAAAGGTTGTTTAATTATGACTATCTCGTCCATATGGGATATTAACACGACTCCAGTGCACTAGTTTTGAAGTGTATTAGTTGTGATTCTGGCCATTCACAGAATGCACCACACTCACACCCTCAGTTTGCTTTACTCCACCTCATATTTTGGCATAATCACGCCTCTTTAGAATTCCACGCCCTGCCCTGTCATCAATTGCGCCGACTGCACGGTGTGACGCAATGAGCTCTGCTGCGCCCACGTTAACACTACCTCAGGGGGCAAAATATGGCCCTTGGTATAAATCTGTAGGCTCACTAATTTACATATGTTTAGTAGGTTTAACAAGGCTAGTCTACAAATAATGAAAATGAGAAACCATGAAATGATATAGGAAATGATGAAAAGGTATAATAGTATACCTCCTGTTCAGTGTCAATTGTCTCCTCCTTTTGGGAAGCATATGTTAGAAGAGAAAAGGATGTTAGCTACAGAGGCAGGCTGTTACAGTTTGGCCCAATGAGAAGGTTAAGAACAGAAAGCAGCTTTTAAGCAGGGCCCTCTGAGCACGTAAGAGAATCAGAATGGAGTTAAATCCCCACAACAGTGAAGCTCGAACATTTCTCAGTGATAACCTACCTTTCAAGCCTTTAAGCTCCTCAAGTTGGCAAGAAATAGAAAAGCTGATACCACAGAAACATGCAATTACCCTTTAAGTATAGGATTCAAATAATGACACAACATTCCCATTAAGGCTGAGAAGTAGTCCGGCCAAATTCAATGGGACAACAAATTTCTCCGCATTTACTGGGTCTATTTTATGTCTTTCTGTCAGCACAAATTAACTTAAGTGAAGGGTGTTTGCAACAAGAATAAATTAGAAATCTTGTTAGCTAAAATGGCCAAAAAATTATCGGCTAAAATTGTGTGGATATTTCAAAACTGAAATTTAAGTATACTTTCACAAAAATAATATTAAATCATCTTTTCCAAATTGGCCCCAGTAAGAAAGAACTTTAGAACAATCAAACAGGTGTACAGCAGATTCCATTGGTAAAGTAACTCTTTTTAATGAACCAATAGTCTATTACTTTCCGCTAGTGGGTTGGGTTCTTTAGACCTTCACCACATTTCAAGTTGTAAGTACAGATACAGCTCTCTATTTGCCCAGAGTTTGTTGATATTGTTGACAATTTTTGTTACAACTTCCACATTGAACCTAAATGGCTTAAAATAATCTAAAACATTTTGTCACATTACTCCTTCCTCTGCCAGTTTATTCTACTACGAAGCATTACCCTGAAGTCTTTTTTCCTGCTGGGCGTCACATTTCCGTCGTCTCCACTGTCCCGTTCCAGCTCGTACTCTGGCTCGTGCTCCCTGTCATCCTCCTCCTGCTCCAGACTGGGCTCCAACTCAGTCTCCTGCTCATCACCGGACGGGCTGTGGAGGCGCCGCTGCTCACTGATGCTGTGGTGGGACAGGCTGTCGTGGTTCTCACACATGGACGACATGGGCCGAGAGAACTCTACCGGGAACAGGGAATAAGATGCCGAGCTCAAGATTATGTCATCACATCATTCGAATTTTCATACAGCCTAATGTTATACCAATGGAGAGTTGAGGATGCTAAATACAACATGTAATTAGCATTGATTAAAAAGTATTCTGACACTATACAGGAGAAAACTGCCATATTTTGGGTAAACAATTTTATAAACTATTCCAAAAGACAAAAATCCAAGGCACAGAGGTTTTAAAACAATTCAAAAGCCTTTGTTACATATAAATACACATCAACGCGTTCCGGCCCAATGTGGACTTACTCAGGGTGCAAACTTGACACTGTGGTGCAATGTAGTTTTAATATTGTTTTTGCTATTGTAACGTTTGGCACAGCAGCAAGTAATGTAGAATATTTTACTTTAAATCTGAACAGTAATGTAAAATGTTTTATATTCGTCACCCGGCTCTATCACATAGAGACCGATAAGATAATAATAATCATGTGTTAACTGTGTTGCGCTAAATGCAATTTCTGAAAATAACATAAAAAGTGATATTTGGATTGGATTGTTGGCATTAAACAGCACAAAATCTGCACTCTCCTGGACTAATTAGGGAAAGCTAGGTCTAGACAAGGGCTAATAGTGCTTAACAAGGGTGAACTAAGTACTAAACAAAACTATTAGTGAAACAGGTTAAACCAGAACTACACCAATTAAGACAAAATTGGCGTAAAATGTTAAATGAAAGCAGAAATGTAAAGTTTGGTGATAGTTTATGTACCTCCATCCAGGCTGCGGGACAGAAGGAACCTCTTGCTAGTGGAGCGCTGAAAATGTGGAGCAGGCCGGTCAATAAGCGCACTGGCCTGTCTGGTCTGAGCCTGCGTCCTGCCACTGTACCGGAACTTTGAACCCATCACCAAGAACCCTTTTGGGGGAGGCTCTGGTGACACCAATCTGGAAAAGCAAGTTAGAGATTTTAAGAAAATATAAAGGAATTATTGTCACAGCATTATAACTATCACATGCCCATCTATGAATCAATCAAAAGGTCATGGCCGATTTCACAAAACTAACTTGGATGAAGTTCATTTCTGAGATTGAACAACTCAATTATCTTTAGAAAGTAGAAGAGCTTGGTGTAGTTTACTCTTTTTAAATGTATTATGGAATCTTCTTGCTCAATGTCCTTTTGTATTTTCTGACCTCACTCTGTGAACAAGACAAATGGTATAGCAATAATGTTGTTTTTGTAACCCTAAAATCTGTTTGTGTTTTACTGCAGTTCTCTCTGCCTCACCCTCCCGGGATGGTACAGAATAACTATTGTTTACAAGGCTTTGTGCTTGTTTCGTTCAGCACAGGGTTCTTTTTTATCAGGCAAAAACAAAAAAACATGATAAATGTGCCACCCTTTGTTGCCACAGAGATTGGACTTTTATAGTTGTCTAACTGTGTGGAGAAATTAAATGTAGCACAGAGAAGTAATCCAGCTGTATAATTTTACACTGGATTGCATGCAAACATACCATGAATTTTCTGTGCTATTCACAATTTTTGTTGTTGTCTATTTCAAGATCAACAAATACCTTACGTAACACAACATCGTTTTGTCGTAAATGTCCCAAATTGCCCCAGTGTTTAAACAATGCAGCCGCGTGTCCCAGAATGTGGTTTGACAGAACATTCCCCAGTCTCTATATGAACAAATTCAGTGAAATCAGCAATATTCCACTTGTAAGTGACTTTATTGATGACAGGGTAGGTCGATACTATGTCAAAGCGTGACTTAATCAGATGCATAAATTAAGTGCATAAACCTACCGCCATTTAAAACTTTCATTTATTTTATTATTTTGCAAGTCCACTAGAAACAGATACATACCGGAAGAATGTGTGGTGCTCAATGCAGACCTTCCACAGCCTCTTGGCAGCTCTGTGGTTGGGCAGTTTAAAACCAATGGTGCTCTCAAACTGCTCATACTTGAAAAACAAGACATGATGGGTAAGTGTAAAAATGGCTGTTATGTATTTAGTTTATTCAGACCTCTGCCTAAAACTAACTAGAGAATGTACAAATCAATACAATCGTCTTTGCTTTGGTTTAAAAGACACTCACGCTAATATATTGTGAAAGTAACTTTGAGCTTTGAAACAGCAAATGTGAAATAACAATGTACTGAAATGAAGTACTGTATTTCCATATAAAACAGTAACAATGAAAATATTTCAAAGTTGAATATTTTGCTTCTTTCTGAGTGCAGCTGCGAAAGCCTCTTAAAGAGCCCTTTCTTTGGTTCATCACAGACTCAGTGTGCCAGGAGCCACAGCAGGGGGCAGACAGAGTGTGGAGTATATGGAGAGAAGACTTGTACCAGGCACCAAGCAGGATTTTGTGGTGTAGTTGTGTGTGGCTGTTAGAACTGTTATCATACAGTAGCAGCGCGCCATAATGTTCAAGCATCTGTGAGTCTTTTACGGTCATTATATTCAGTATTCAGCAGTTTAAAGTCAATTTACACCTTTTTCTATTCTCTGCAATGACAAGACAATCTACAATCACTAAGGTCACTCTGTCAATAAGGGTGTGAATGCAATAGAGCATTTTGTTTATCTCTTTTTATTTATGTTTTGTTTTACAAAATAAATCATAAAAAATACAAAAACATGTATTAATTAGTGGTCCATTAACTATGCAATTCATAAAATCTTTGTTTGTACCTCGCCTGGGCGAATCTTGATGTAGAAGTTGCTCCTCTTGTAGGAGATCTTGAGGATCTTGGGCCAGGCAAAGCGATTGATCCTCAGTCTGTCGCGGTAAATCAGCAGCCCATTGGCACATACTCCCAGCATTATTTCAATCCCTTCTGAATCCTGGTGAGTCATTCATGTCAGACATAATAAGAACACATAATGCAGTTAACATAATATAATTGCTTTAGAGAAATTGTACCTTGGCGTGATGGAGGTCTACCCCATACATAGACAGCTTCTTAGCATTTTCCAAGAAGTTCATCTCAGCCTCGGCTGGAGTCATCCCCCTGTGAGCATGACATCAATCAAGTATCTTTGCTAAATTGACAGGCCTTTTCAAACTGTGCAGCACCCATGGGGCCAGAACTGCTTGGGTTATGTGTATACATTGAATTTCAGTTTCCTTCCTTCCGTCTCCAGAAGCAACATATTTGGATGTCTGCCAATGATCAAGGTCGAATCAAGAGTGCGGTGAAAGCTGTTACTCAAATGAGTGAGCCCTATAATATGATTGTCTAATAATGTTAGCTAAAACTGTAAAAATATATAATAATAAGTGCATTTAACCATTCAATTATTTCCAATTTTCAATAACTTTTTTTCTGATAAAAACAAATTACCCATATTGTTTCATTAGAAAATGTAAGTACTTGTAGTTGCGATGGAGCTCCATGACCCTCTCCTCCAGCTCGCGGGTCTGGTTTGGGGCAAAGCGGAAGTCGCTGACATAGTCTGGGCCGTGGTCGTCATGGTCGTAGTCTCCGAGCTCTGCCTGCACTGTGTAAGAGCCCAGCAGGGCGTGAGTGACGAATGAGCAGGGCAAGCGGCCTGACAGCATGTCATCCCTCAGCTGCAGACACAGGTAGTACCTGTCACACACACAAAGCACAGAGCGGGCACTCAGACAAGCACGCTCCAACACGGTCTGCTCTGCTAATCCACAACAGGCAGAAACATCATTCTGCTCATCCAGGATAAACACAGATGTGAGCTGCTTAAAAAGTAAACTTGTATGTCAACTGCATTGTTTTATTATTCACACTAATAAAAGAAAACACATGTCTGTATGACACTGTTTTTGGATTATTGAGAACATCCGTAAATTTAGCAAGCTGCTGATATTTTACTGTAAGCTTGATGAAGTATAGACCTTGTGATGTCTTCGGTGAGCTGCGAAGGGTCCGGAGGGTAGAACTTGACGGCAAATGCAAAGAGCCAAGGAGAGTCTGTAAAAGTGATCATAAAAATTACATCTCCTTGCTGATCTTAGTCTGTCATAGCAGAAGCAATTAGCGATAAAAATGTAATTATGAATCATGATGAAAGTGTGGCTGACAAAATGTGTGCCAACAAATCTAAACCTGACAAATGATAATGAAAACATTTATCAAACCAGCCCCTTGGAAGAGACACTCACTGCGCATCTGCTTCTTGATCTCCTTGGAGGGGTCCAACCAGTTCTGAAAAATAGAATTCACAAATCACAAAGGGCAGAGAGAATTGTGCTAATGCACAAACCGACGTCTCATTGGGCTCTAATGGGCATCAACGTTCCAAATGAAACTGCTCCATATGGTTAAATAAGAGGAAAGTTCCCACCTGCAGAGCCGCTCAACGCACACGCGGAACATTTCACTTAGACATCTGTTTCTGCATGCTGACGCAGAATCTGGACCCCCTTGTGTTAGCATGGCCACCACTTCAACTTCTTTCGGCAAAAAGTAATTCAGAAAATGTAACTGAACAACGTATTTTTTTCTCATCAAAATACTACTTGAAGTTGTGTTTTGTTTTATTTTTGCATGTATTAATTGTAATTGTAATTGTAATGTAATAATAAAAAAAAATATTATTCTTCCTCCTTTATTCTTTCTTAGCCAGGGATGGTCCGATATAGTAATGTCTGAGTCGATAATGATATCTGATTAATGTTTTACTGTTGTAGGCAATATTAGCCGATACCCAAAAAAAAAAAAAATCAAAAAAAAAAAAAAAAGACCACACGTTTATGTTAAGTTATAGTAAAGTTTACAACTTTTCATTTATGTAAAAATACAACAACATTTATTATCTGGATATAGAACTATTTATGGCATGATATTTCTTACCTAATTGGCCTCCAGTTTACATTTTTACTCATGAGGCAGTCATAAAAGACAAATCAAATGCACAGAGTCTGGGGCAGCGCATAAAAAATATTGGTGTCAAATATCAGCAAAATGTTCAATATCGGACCGATAACAATAGCAATATGTGCCGCCCACAGTTTGTGCAAAACCTACTATTGTTGAGTGTTGCTCAGTGTGTGCCATATGTTTGGAAAAAATATATATCTATAATAAAACAATAATAATTTATGAACATAGCACAGTAACACCAGCTGTTTGTGTTTGTCTTTGTTTTTGCTTCGTTTAATCCAATTTGATCACTCGAGAATAAAGAGCAAGGTATTAAAAGTATAGTGGACCAGACTTATATATAAATGAAGTTACTTGTTGTGCAACAAGTAATCAGATCAAAGGACTGAACACATCTGCCCATTCGGTGACAGTGTGGTGGTGTTCGTGCAGTCACATCAGAGGATCATCAAAGCCCTGTCCTGAAGCAGCCTGCGCTCATATGGCATGTCAGCACACTGCTCCCCTGCACACACCCACACTAATACACTAATACACACATTTCAGTAATATTTAATCAGCCCTCTAAAGACTCTAATGAGGTGAGAGTCGTTATCAGCTGCTGGAATCTAGCTAATATCAGACAAGGCCAAAGTGCACTCAATTAGCAAAGCACTGCAATGCTTTTGTCTAAAAAAACAAACAAACTGTATTTATTTACTATTATGAACATTTCTTGCATTATTTTGGCTCCCTACCACTTTGTGATGACATCACACTCACTGAATATTCTGACTTGGTGCTCATGTCAAACAATGATTCTGTGAGCAGAGAAAGGTCATCTAAAGTGGCATTTGAAATCCCAGGACTGTTGATAACCCGAGGCAGCAGGCTTCAGCTCCTCGCTGATATGTTGTGCTTGGACTGTGATCCTCAGTCACACTGATCAAAGCAGCAGTCTTAACCCTGCTAACTCTTATATACGTCAGAATGTCTTTTGTTAAATGAGCATTTGTCAAATCAAGCAAAGTGTATTACTGACTCAGCTCTATAAATTAAAAAGTAAAGTATGCAGCATTTAAAACAGGCGATATATACAGTATTTAGTTGTCTACGTTACTAATTTATTTTTTTTTTATTAAGTGATTGTACTTGTATTGTGACGCAAAATGTGACGTGGTTGAAACTAGGCCAGTCACAAAGCGATATTGAAACAACTTTATGAAACAAAACCTAAAATCAGGAAAATCATTTTCTAAATCTAAATGTATAATTGTGTTTAAAAAATAAATAAATTAGCTGCAATAAATAAATTGCATATATATATTATATATTATATATATATAATATATATATTATATATATAAAATTCAAAAAGTTGTTGCCAACTAAAGCAAGTACCGTATTTTGCGGACTATTAGCCGCTACTTTTGTCAGATGTTTTGAGCCATGCGGCTTATTTAGAGGCTGCGGCTTTTCTGTGGTTTTTTCTTTCACCGCTAGGGGCGAACTAACCGGAATTAGAATCAAACATACAGAAAAGTTAAGCAAAGAAGCAGATGTTGTTTTTTATTCAGCTAGCAAATAGAACACGGACGACAAATTACCAACTATAAATTATTTTCAAATTCTTGCCCCATCATTATGGAACCCAAACGAAGAAGTTCGTATGAAGCAAGTTTTAAGCTGAAGGCCATCGATCTTGCTAGGAAACCGCGCGGCTGCACGCAAGCTTAACATCAATGAAATGTACGGTGAGATGCTGGGACAGCGGGACGAGCTCATGCGATGCCAAAAAGTCAAGGAAAGAGTTGCATTCTGCGGCCTATACAAAAGGTGCGGCCTATGTATTGTTTTATTATCGTTTTTTTAAAAATAGAGCAAATGCGGCTTATATAGGGGAGCGGCTAAAAGTCCGGAAAATACGGTAAGTGAATGGGATTCCTATACAAGCCACAAATCCATACAGAGAAAGTCTGACACAGAATTTACTGACCTTTTGTGTGTCGCCGTCAGCAAAGGCCAAGCCGAAGTAGTCCTTTTCCAGGAGGTTCAGGTGCTCACAGACCAGATCCACCAGAGCCTGGCCTTTGGAGTGTTTCTGCCAAAGACACAGTGGTAAAGATACATGCGCAATCATTAATGCTATCAACCCTGCTCCAGTCACTGCTATAATGTGCATTTTCTGCAACAATACACCCCATTACACACCTGTTTATAGCTACATTGCTTTCTCAGTTCCAGATCATCTAACACTGTTTGCATCTGGAACTAGAACAATATTTTGACATAAATTGTACAGTGATTTGTGCTTTCACTGCTTAGGAAAAGAGAGTACAGAAAACCCTAATCAATAATCACATTTATATCTGTATCTTTTTATAGATGTGTTCTGCCAGTGGGCCTTGGATTGGACCACTTTGGCCAATTTCTAAGTATCGTTCAATTCACCCACTTGCCTTTCAAAATGGTATGAAGTTGCAACCCACAGAAACTAAATGTGGTAAATATTTTAACATCTTCCAATTATTTTCTCATGTGGCCTTGTTTCTTTGGGTAATAAATGTGTACTGAATAAAAGAAAATGGAGAGCCAACTGTAAACAATGTTGGCTTAACAAGAAACACATATGGTGCTTGACTCTGTGAGCGGAGATTAAGCGGTGGTTACCAAGGAAACAGAAGCACAATTGTCCCTGGCATGTCTGGATAGCCTACTTCCCATCTCAAGGTTTTACATTCAGGTAAGAGATTTTCTTTGACTTATAAGGACTCAAATTCATAGTTCCGAACCCATCATTGTGTCTTTTGAACAGAAACATAACTACTGCATACTGCCGCATAGTCTGGGCCCGCAATTATGGCACGAACAAAGCAACAAGCATTAAAACTTGAGTAAAATTGTTTTATAAACCACTCTGAACCTGTACAGTGTAAATGAGGTAGTCAGAAGCAAAGGTTGTCAGTTTATGGTCATATATACAGGTTTAACCGGTCTAGCTCTGAGTTAGATGGAGGAGTCGCTTATGTGTGAGGTTAATGGGGGAAACTCAAAATGTACAGTGTTCAGTCAATTTCACAACGTTGCTGTTAAGGTGGACTTGAAACTTCTCACTACTTACTGTCAGGAGTCTTTTCCAATATTGAACCCACTAATCCTGGATCAATTAAGAGCAGAACCATTAGCTTAAGGTTTCAATAGCAAATCAAGGTCTTAATCTTCTATTCATTTCCTCACTCCTTTCCTTTATTTAGGTAAAAATATAGAGTACCGGTAGTCAAGAAAACCGAACCAAGGCATAGAGAGATGCAATCTCCAAAGGGCTCACATGGTCCGGGAATTAGTGCAAATACAGAAAACACAGATATAAATACACATAAAACATATTCGCTGTGTGATATTAGACCTGCTGTGTGGTAATAACGATCAGGGGGTGTGACTTCTGTTCTCAGATCGCAGGGCAGGCTTTTCTTCACTGGAAAACCCTGGGGCTATTTTGTGCGTTTTCTTGAAAAGGTGCACGTAAGCATTCCACACTCAAAAAAATGCCTCTCAAAAATGTCCTAAAGCCTCCATGAAAGCCAAAAACACAAAACATGTTTTTATTTTCTTGTTGAGTTCATCTGGCCTGCACTTATAACTGACTTCACCTGTAGAAAGCAGTTGTTTACAGTGAAAAAGCAATAAGAGCTCGGAATTGAACGTCAAAAAGCAAATTGGCAAATTGGCAAAATCAGAATAGCGAGCGAGCCGACAACAGAAAACAACAGTGGAAACGTAGCACGCTCACATGAGGGAGGCGAGAGAGGAGAGGGGAGTCAGGCAGAGGAGTAGCAGGAGGAGATCCTACCTGTTCACACTGTTTCTGTCTGCACGTCTATACATAATACAATATTATACGGCCTATATTGTGTTTCTATAGCTGTTTATAAAAAAAAGTTATATAAATCTATAGGTAGATCTTCGGGCTTTGCCAAATCTAAAAGTAGCTTGTACGCTCAAAAAGTGTGGGCAACCCTCTCTATAGGTTAGGATCAAATCAGAAAGAGGAGCCCAACACAAATACTGAGGTTAGACCTATATTAATGAATTAAATAATGAGTGGATTTTTCAAGACACTCAAAGCACCTTACACTGCATTATTGATTCACTCCTCACTCAGTGGCAGTAAGCTACTCTTGTAGCTACAGCTTCCCTGGGGCAGACTGAAGAAAATGAGGCTGCCGCTTTCACCACGTTCATACACCCAATAATGGCACCTGATGTTCCAGCTGTCTCCCATCCATGTAGTAACCAGGCCATGACTTACTTAGCTTCTGAGATCAGACATAATCAGGCATTTAGATGTTGGACAGGATTCTGTACAGGTTCTTGTTGCTAGAATGTGTTGTTTTGTTTCACTTCTCGACAAATCCCACATCATCTTCTCAGATTTCCCTATAATGGCTTTGTATTGAATTCACACTCAGTCTTACTTACTGTCAGACCAAAGGGGTGATATATCCTCTGTGCATTTCTGCTTCTATTGCTCTGTCAGGTTACAATAGTCAATACCACTTTAATGCAGCTCTTCTGTAGAGAGTATGCAGAAGTCTTCTCGGTCTTAGCAAACTCTGAGTCTCAAGAACAAGCTGCCTCCACTTTTCTTCCTCACTTATATTTGAGTGTAAACTGTGTTCTTGAGTCCCAAAATTCACCGCAGTTGCTATGCTGAGCCACAGTAAACTTTATTACGGTGATGACATTCTGTTTGTACAGCCTCCAGTTAGTGCTGTGAAATCTGACAGTCGAGTGTTGCAGAACAAAAGCAGAGGCGGACTACAGAACAGGCACTCGAGCACTGGTCTGTGGTTTAGGCAGCAAACCCAACATTGGACATCAAATTTAAAATATATTTGTTTATTGACATTGGCTATGTTTTTTCTTTGTCTTCTAAAACCGCATTATTGTAGAGATTGGTCGGTGCTGACTGAATGAGAAGAGTTCACTTTCATGGCGATAAAGTAACAGGACATCTATCTATGAAGTGCCTACGGTTTTATTATGTGGTGTATCAATGCTTTGGTGAGCTCACAGCATGACACTGGCTCTATCCATTCTCCCTAACATAGTCTATAGGAGAGAGCATCAGCAAAGAGAATTACTAACTGAATATGTTCATGTATAAGGCCAAAGCATACAAAAACCTGTGTGAAATCCAACTGCATACCTCGATTTCTGATTCAAACTCTGTGGAGTCCATTAGGGTCACTTTGAAGGGGGACATTTTGATGCGTTTGGAGCCTTTCTGTGGAGACTTGAGGTTCTTGTTGGGGGATGTCTTCTCTGAAATGTTGTCTGTTTCTTTATGATCTTCCATATGTTTAGAGTTGTGCTCCTGAGGAATGAAAAGAGGTTGCGTGATTAAAAGTGGTAACACAAACACATCTCACTAAGCAGATGGGAGAAGTATAACGCTAACAAATAGAACAATACAAATATTTGAATTGTATTTGACATTAAACCACACACTTCACTAGAACATGATCATTTTAAAATTTTCTTGACAAACTGCAACTTGACATTTAGGAATGATCACTTTATATGCACTTTAATGTTCAACTTGTGCTAGGTCAGACCTAATTATTATTAATTTGACTGACCTGCTTAGCCATGTTGCTGTCAGAGGTGGAGTCCTGCATGCCTGCTGCTGCCCCCTGTTGGTGGGGAGCTCCTAGATCATGTACTCGTCACCTTTGAGGGGGGCTTCTCCACTGCTGCTTCAGAAATGTAACAACAACCTGCAAGAGAAAAAGCATAAGCATTTGAGCTGCACGTCCATCCTCCGGTGCAAACCTGGCTGGTTATGGGTTTCAGACAAGTGATGATAAACTAGAACAGTCGCCATTGCAATTAACGATACAAAACAGGATTATATATATATTGAATGGGTAGAAGTCCTAAAAGATATCACATGTAAAGAGGAAGCTGAAACATAAATAAATCCAATTAAAAATAATGCTTCTTTAATAGCACTTTTGTTGTTCAAACTGCTGCACCGCATTGACCTTAATGCATCTTACTATTAATATTCAACGCTCCAGGGCTAGTGTGTGTGTGTGTGTGTGACGATCTCAAAAAAACAAGATTGATGGAATCAAGCCACTGTTCTACAGGGAATTTGACCAAAATTGTTACGAACAAAAAAAAATAACTGCCATTTATCAAGGTAACACTGGAAGAGTACAGTCTGACAGGGCTGACTCTATAAAGCATACAAATTTAACACTTTTCAACTATTTTTACCAAGACTTTGAAAGTATTATATACACAATGACCCCTATTTTACCCCCTATTCTAAGTAATTAACATGCCACCCCTTCATTCAAATTTGCACAATCTAGTTTGATCCTCTTTTCTAAAACCCCTTGGGGACCCCCTGAGAATCTTTTGGGACCAAGGTTAGGAATGGCTGGTTCAATATTTACAATCCCGAGTCCCTGAATGCAGAAGAACACAGTGAAAAGTATTACGAGTTTTTTGTTGTGCTAACAAGCATTAGCACTGGCTGGCACCGGGTGATACAACATACAAAATATTTAGAATTTTTTTTTTAATCTAAATTATTTTGTCTCATGAAAAACAAATACAAATGGCATACAGACTTTTGTGTTTTCCACCACAGTCTGAACTCTTCTCAAATTTTTGCAATTTGCATTTGCAATTAGAAATAACTTAGAATTAAAATTTGATTCGTTCGTTTTTGCACCTTTCTATCACAATCTACATTAACTGCGATAGAAATCAGAACTACTTATAACCTACAGCAATATTGAAATGCTTGGCCCTGGAGCATGTTAGTGTGTCCCATAGTAACCAGGCGAATTATCCACACACTATCCTCTGTGGTAATCTGCTCAACCCAACATAAAAGCAGGCCATTTCAGATTTCTCTGGACACTTCCTTGTTTATAAGGCTCTATGTATGACCCTGGAGGTGCCCTGCACACGCCCTCAGCAGCACGGCCTCATAATGCACTTGGGGGCCGAAGGTGATCATGACGGATGAGCACAAGAGGCAGCAAGACCGTGCGGATTCAGCATGAGAAACAGCACATGTATTTTTACACCCAAAACAGGTTTAAATAAAATATTGTGTTTGTCTTCTAGAGCATGGAAGCACTCATGAACATGGCAAAAGTGCATGAAAATGATTAATGTTTTTGGATGTAACTATAACTTAGCCTTACTAATTCATCAGAGGGATTCCACAACTAGTTTAAACTTTTGATTGTTTTGCGTCTTAGTCCAAACCCTCAACTTGTTTATCTCAAATTTATTTCACAACTCTTATCAAAGTCTGAATAGTTTGTTACCATT
This sequence comes from Chaenogobius annularis, assembly GCA_015082035.1. Lineage (NCBI taxonomy): Eukaryota > Metazoa > Chordata > Actinopteri > Gobiiformes > Gobiidae > Chaenogobius > Chaenogobius annularis. The sequence continues at coordinate 2,889,226 of BJKM01000030.1, read as the reverse complement.
CGTTGAAACAGTCTCTATCTTTGCTCATGTTATAAAGAAAGAAAATTTAAACTAGACAAGTCTATTTGTAGAGGACAATGCGTACGCAAGGTGATTCAAAGTGCTTCACACGAATGGAAAAAACAGCATTACAAAAACAAAACAGATAAAGACATAAAAGAGAAGAGTGGAAATAAAATCATTCATTTCTTCTGTTATATACACAGCTAAATAAAATTGTTTTTCGCTTAGATTTGAACATTGTCAGAGTAGAGGCCTGTCTCACACCTTCAGGGAGAAAACTGAAACACAGATTCCCCATGTTTATTCCTGACTCTGGGCACCTGAGTTCCTCTCTAAACTAAACTAAACTAAACTAAACTAAACTAAACTAAACACATAAAGTGACAAATAGGAAGATTCACAGAGTAATAATTCAGTTAAAATGAGTCATTCTTTCCACTGCAATGTGGCATACAGGAAGCACAGAGGCTCAAAATTCACTTGTGCTTGTTGTCCGTGCATGGCTCTGAGGGAACTTGTTCAAATACAAATGACTAAACTTAAATATTTTATAACCCAATTCCCGTCTCCAACACTGCTATACAACCTTAAAAAATACTGTGGTTGCCCCTTTCACACGTAAACTGCCACATAACGCTGCATTCTTCTTCCCCATTGTTCACCTGAGTCAGAATCTTAGCAGTGAATAATGAGCATGTCCCATAGGCCCTGGTCCAGTGCAATCTGACATCTCCCCTATGGGTCAAACGACATACCACATTTGTCTGCTGCAGTGTACAGTGTCATGTCAACAAATACCACAGCAGCAACAGATGGGCGACACAGAGTTTCACCCAAATACTTCACTGTAATGTTATCAACCGCACCGTTTAATCATTTGCAAAACGTGTCATGATGCAAAATGTTAGGACTGTCACTGACGATTATTTGTACTGTACATTGAAATTATCAAAGTTATCAATCAAATACTTTTTGAAATGTGGTGACTGATTTTGTTTAAAGAATTCACCCAACTAAATATGCTCCATGTCCTGCTGACCATGAAGTATTAAGGTTAATGTGCCTCTATATGACTGGTTTTGTTGTAAAAGTTAGAATAAAAAGGAAAAAAAGATTAAATAAAGTCACATTTACTGATCACAATTGAACTTAAATCTACCACAGCCACAGGTTAAAGAGAAAGTAAGGAAATAGAGACTTACAAACTCAACCTGAATAGATGAGACCAGAGCGCCTTGCAATCTTGGACTACACAACACAAGCACTAAGTTTAGCCACATCTTTGATATCTCCTGTAATAATTCATCACAGAGCTGCTTATTGTATCCTCAAAGGCTTATGAAACCCACGATTCCCCTGCCACACCGAGTCTTCATTCCATTCACATCAGTGGTACGCTTTAATCTATAAAAGACCAGTGCAGAATGTGAGCATGGCATCTCTGTGGAAGAGTACCGACCCTGCTCCAGGATGCAGTTTCCATGGTAACCAGATGGCTCTCGCTCTCTCTCTCTCTCTCTCTCTCTCTCGCTCTCCCTCTCTCCCTATCCCCCTTTACAAGCTTAGTTTCAGCTCAAAGAAGGGGACCGAGCAGCATAATAAGGAGGTAAGGCGACGGGCCAAAAGATGAAGTGGTATAAAGACACATCAAGGACAGGAAGTAACACAGAGGAAATGGTTGATGAGGTGAAAAGGGTTAACAATATGAAAAAGGGAAAAGGGAAATGTAATTCGAATGTAATACTCTTTCAGTGTGATGGACAGGAAGCATTGAGGCTCCAAAACACCAGATTTTAAACCGGCTTCATAACCAAATGTGAACTTTACTCACTTTTCATCATATTACATTCTATTTTGATATTGTGTTCAAACTCAGTATTATTTGGCATTTGCCCTTTGTTTTAATGGTTCACTTTGCCAATTAGTGCTCTCCATCAATGCTTTCAGTGCTCCAATGCTTAAAAACGCTAAATGATTGAACCGCTTAATTATGTTTACAAGCAACATTTTCAATTCAGATAGCATTTGTAACAAACCAAATAGCCTGGTTCACTTTGTGGGAAGATTATGAAGTCAAGTTTACTGATATTCACCCTGTAACCATTCCGCAGAAACATTCATAAGACATAAGATAAAAAATAGATTAACCTCATTACATAATACATACAGTAGTATTTATTTATTTGTTTATTTGTGTTCAATATCTTTTCAAATTGATTCGATTTTTGTGTGTTTGAAAAACTAATACAAATACATTTCAACATAAATTTATTGAATAGATAAAAAATAAAAAATTGTAATCACTGGCATTCAACACAAAACAATAATAAAAAAATCACCATAGTGTAAACTCTACTCCAAATCAGATGCTACTGACAGAGGATTGACTCTAGACCTCTTTATTAAAATAACTATATAATTGACGATGAATCTGGATCTCAATTTTGGAAAAGACTTTCGTTAATGTGAAGGTTATAATAGATTTGACTGAACTTCACCCTCTGACCGTTCTCTAGGAACAACCCCAACAAACCATATTGAGACGTCCATGTTTGGTTTAGGCAAAAATACATATTACGCTATTTATCTGAAAGTATGCTATTGTGTTATCTCGTCAAACTGCAAACTAGATGATGTAAAGGGCTGTCACTAACGATCAGTTCAGAAGTCGACAAGTCGGCAATTTCTGTGACTATTTCTATTGCACATTGAGATTTATGTTATTATCAACCACATAAAGAAATACTGAGGTTGAAGGACTGAACGCTTCCAGAAAGAGAATATTTACTAATAAAGTGTATTGTTGGTGAAATTTAAAAAAGAGTTTATTCTTTTTTAGATATTAGGTATCTTCATATATGCTTTAGATACTGTGAAGACCAGATAACAATTACGATTATTAAAATAATAAAGTCGACAAGTCACAAGTAATCAATGCAGCCCTAATGTAAACCAGCCTGGACTCTCCTGTCTTAACCCCATTCCTCCATTTCCAAGCATCGAAAGCATACACCATTAATTATAGACAGAGTAGAAATATGTCACGATGCACAGCCTTGAGCAGCACAAGCACAAACTATAATCTGCTCTTGTTCCGCATAATTTCTTGCATATTGTTTTTAATCCTTTGAATCTACTCCAACATGGTGGATCAAGTGAATACAGCAGATACAACTACTGAATTCACGAGAAGCTCTCCAGAGACTGTTCTGCTTCTGTTATTTTTGAACTGATGGTTTTGAGTGCTGTAAAAGATACAGAAATGAACACAAAACAACTGAACAGGTTTAGAAAAACTAGTCAGAATCCAGTAGATAAGAAAAAGTGTCGTTTCTGAATGGAATAAGCTGCACAAGCTGATCAGTCAAGGCGAAAACAGGATCGTAAAGACCAAAACCATGACAAAAGCAGTTCTGAAGAGCAACTTGAGGAAGGAGAAAAACAAACTCAATTGTCTCAAAATTAAAACATTTAGACAGAAACCCTCGAAAGACTTGTGAGAATACGTGCGTAACAGAAGAACTCATTTAAAAAATCAGGGAAAACATACATTTCATCGCTTGAACAGATGTTTGTACAAAAATGCAACTCAACGCATCATGATGTAAACCCAAGTTTACAAAGTCTATGCTGCACAGTAACTCATTTTTAGGGATGTCAAGATCATTCAGTTAATAAATAATAGTGATTATTCAGGTTGCAATATAATCGTAAGAACTAAAAAATAATAATCGGGAGAATTGCAAGAGGCAAAAAAAAGTCATTTCTGTTCAAAGTACACTCCAAAAAAGTAAAGCTGATTTCATAGTGGAAAGAAGCAAATTAAGGATTTGAATGTTGTTTGGTCATAGTGCCAATATTCGTAAATAACTGTAAAATTGTTCTACTCACTATATTATTTCTATGTTCTTATCAATCTTTTATTTGTATTCATAATGTTAGTTGTCTAGACAGAGTAAGTTATGAAACCCAACCCCCTCGGGCTCTGTCACGGTCAGGTGTCTGTATTTCTGGAGAGTGTTCAGGTTGAAAACTGCACAATCTCACTGCAGCAGGCCACAGAGAGTTCATGTATTCAGTCAGTCATGAAGAGGACCTCAGCTCAAAGACAAGCGCTCACTCATCAGGAGCACCCAAAAGCCTCGACCTGTCACCCACACTGTACTGACTGACAGCGTCAACACTCCAGCACGTGTCTATACTAAACCAAATACTGCTGGAGTTTGTTTGGAGAAAAAAGTATGCAGCCCAAACATCTAGTCTAAACTGGGCAGCATTGCTTCTGTGAGCCTCAGTCAAGAGACAAGGACAAATTAGATGTGACATATGAGCCTGCAGACACACATTCCACTGGTGTGTGGAAAAATTCAACTACAAAGACCATACAGACAATGACAGGAGAATGTCAAGTATAATGAATACTTATTACTGGGATTCAGTGTCTATATGAAGTCGTATGTGTTATTCAGCGAGACACATGGAAACTGTTGACTACATACAATTCATATTATCTAAGTAAGTATCTGAATGTTTTAAATGTTTGGAAAATGGATAAATAGATATTTCTGAAAAATAAAAAACATCCAGCTGTAATAGTCTTGTTAGGTTCATTAGATCTTCTTCGGACTATAAATCGGGATGAGGGTCATAGATATCTTTTCACCTTTAAATAAAATTTAAAATTTGATTAAAATCAGTTGACCAGACACGTCACAGCGACATCACGCAATACTTCTGAGGAAGGCAGCCAAAACTTGTCAAGGTATGACATTAAAATACAGGTCTGACTATAAGAATAGTTATTCTGCTTTAATTTTTACTCTGCCGTGCAAAATTACATTTTGATTCCCTTTTAAAATATAAACTCTGTTAAGCGCAGTTAAAATGTTAATTCATGCACAGTGTCAATACAATATTAAAATAATAATATTTATTTGTATAGCAACCCAGTGCAAAAAGACAGACACACGTAATAAAACTGGGAAGAAAGTAACAACAAAGCAATAAAACATCATAAATACAATTACAAATCAAACATTACCTAATTACTACAAAATAAGATCGACAAAATACTTATGTGAAATGTTTTTTTAAAAAATTGGTTTCAAAAGTGCTGTGACATTTAACTCTTCAGAGCTCTAGGGGTAGACAAAACACAAGCTAAATTATATCAGGGCAAAATGTTTCCAATTTGCACTTGTATTCTCCTTTTCATGTAGCCCCATTGTGAAAGAAATAACATTTATGGCGCACTTATTTTGGAAGATGCTTCAATTCAACGTGCCATCTAGTATGAAGACATCCACACAGAGAGACTGAGCCGAATTTAACTCAAGCCAGCAGCGTAAATCACACCTCCAGACATGATCTTGTCACTGTGAATCTAATGAAAAAGGCCCTATCAAACTTAAATCGGCGTGCATTCTGGACCAGCGACACAGTGACGGATCTGTCCCTGAGGAGACAACCAGACGACAAGCACTACGGGGGACTGCTAATGCCACATTTGAGCCTCACTATTATTACTCCGCAGTAGTGCCAGGATGAACTCGGGCAGTAAAGCTAACAGGGAAGCAGCGGCAGTTTGGCAGTAACAGCAGTTTAGAGCCAAATGAAGACAAGGGTGTGGGAGCACAGCAGGCGTGACCGCAGAGGTTAACATGCACAAAGCAAGACGCGGCCTGTTACAACTTCAAATAGCCCAGTCATATTACACAATAATATATAACTTAAAATGAGTACTGACAGATCCATTTTGTCTCATGGTGTAGTCACTTAATAACGCACAGAATGAAGAAGAGAGGAGAGCTTAGAGGAGAGCGTGAACAAATTTCCATTCACCACTCAACGCACAAACTAGTATTGAAACTAGACACTCCTTTGTAAAACTATTGATACTAAAGAAACGGCGTGGTTGGTTTTAACATTTTTCAGAAATAGTAGACCACAGTGTAGGAAGATTAATCAATCGAAATCACAATTTGAATGAACGCAATTAGCAGAACGCAAAGGCTGCATGTTTTTGAAGTGCCATAACTTCCCCCACAAACAAACAAAAATTGTCTGTTATATTCGGCGTGAAAACTGCTAACTTTGAAGTTAAGATCTGTGCAGACACGTTCTGAAATACACGTGATCTTTGTCAAATCTCCAGGACACATTTAAAAATGTTAACTTTGAACAGAATCTTATTATTAAAACAGAAATGTAATGACAATCACAAAACTTTGCAAATGACCTTCTCTTTAAATAATGTTTTAATTACTATTGTGGTATCAATCCTTGTGTCATTGCATCACTAGTACACTGTTACTTGACAATGCACAGTTAGACACAGGGCTGGCATTTGTAAACTTATTTTATTCAGTTCAGTTGAGGCATGCCAATAAATTACACAAACAAATTAAAGTGTTCAGTGTGTTAGGTGAAAGTCTAACTAAATCCATTCTGTAATTTTCTTTGTATCCTAAGTTTCGTTGGTGTTCTTCTTGTTATCAATATCATGCAAGTATTCTATTACCTCTCTCATTCTCCTCACTACAACACGTTTGATCAAAGCTTATGTCACTTCACCACACAAATCCATGAACCAGTTTGTGTTCTAATAGAAGTCTCTATGATCACTCGTGTCAGAATTTACTACGACGTTCCCAATGGTAAATGTGCAATTGTGTCAGTGCAAAGCGTCTGTAGCGCACGTGCTAATGAAAGACTGTCACTGTGACTGCACTCCCCAAACCTGATCTCCCACCACTATAATCTGTGAGCGGGAAAATCGTTTCCTGCGGCTTCCACAACCACAATTACAGCACATTTAAGCTTTTAGCAAACGCTGATTATGGCAAATGGCAAACTGGTTTGTGCAGTTATGCGTCTGTTGCTCCAAGTCATTTATGAATTGTTTGCTTTTTTCGGTTTACTCTTTGTGGTCATGTGAACGAACACTTAGTTGCATCAGTCCTGCAAGATAAGTAATAGTAGCAAAAAAATTATGTTGGTTCATTTTAAGAATGCAGTGTTGTCGCAATACTACAATTTCAAACTCAATTTCGATTCTAAAGATAGATAATCGATACCGATTTCAATACCACAATATATAATAATTTTTTAAACCCTAGAAAGTAGTGTAAATGACAATAGAATATATTTACATAATGCTTATATCCTACCACTAACCACAAACATTTGTATTCAAAGATAGATAGAGCATTTGAACCTGTGAACTTGTGGTTCGAGGCTGAGCTATAAAAGCTACTCCCTCCCAACAGGAATAAATTGTTTAAGAGAAACAGTTGGATTAATTTATTATGTCAATCTTTTTATGTAATCTGGTTCACGCCATTTGAGAATTGTTAATTCATAAAACAAAATCAAGAACCATTAGGGAACAATTAAGTGAAAAAGAAGAGCCACAAATTCAGCACTAATATCCTAAAGACCTGAGAATCAAACCAGAACATGTTGTGTGTTGTGTTGTTGCGTAAGCACAACTTTAATGCATCAAGGGTGTTTTCCTTTTAGAGCTTGCATAATAAAACTCTTTGTAGTTCAAATGAAACATGATTTGACATTCAATGTGTGCTTTTTTAATTAGTGCAAACAAGTGACATGCACTAAAACTGTGCAGCTTTCAAACAGAACATATACAGAAGCCAAAAGTGCTTCAAATCTTGCTTCAGCGTGACACACAGAGAATAAGATCACTTAATACGCAAACCATGTCCTCCCCCACATCACACTCTCACTTTGATATCTCATCATTATCTCTATAATAACTAATATTTATTTTGTTCTTTACAACAGATGTGTGTTTTTATGGCACCTCATAAATTTTCTATGGTGATACTGTTATAATGTGGCGTGCTTTCATAGCTGCCACTTAGTTTTAATCTTACCAGACAAGTATTGTTGTTGTTACTCACAATCATTCTTTCATTTTTACTACTTACTGATGCTGGCTCATGTATCTTCAACTGATAATTAACCATGTCACACTTATGGGGTACTAATAATAACTGCCATGGAGCATTGTTGGCTTTGAGAGTTGGCTGTGAGATTAACTGAGGGATCAAAAAGATGTGTTATTATTATTATTATTATTATTATTATTATTATTATTATTATTATTATTATTATTATTATTATTATTATTATTATTATTATTGGAACAGTTTGTAGAAGTTAATTGTAGAAGTCAAAGGACATTATTCGTTCGGTGTGATTTATTGACCCACAAAAGGCCTTTAAACTACTGCATGTAAGTACTTTTTTTACATAGAGATTATAATCTGCCAATTATGTAAATATAGCAGAAAAAAGTTAAAAGGCCTTTATTTAAATATTGTGCGGGAAGGTGGCGCAGCGGTTAGGTCTGTGATCGTGGGGGTGCTCCGGTTTCCCCTACCTCTAAAAACATGTACAATAGGCTCCTCCCCTAAGGGGCCTGGACTCCCTGAAAAAGAGATATTACAGCTCATTGGGAATTTAATGGTTAAAATAAATAAACATTTTTAAATGTAAAATATACTAAGGCATTTCAGCTCTTGTAAAATTAATCTGATCAGTTATGTTTGTCTGTCCCTCCTGTGAGGACTGACCGGGGGAAGCGAGCGTTTTCATATGCGGCCCTGCAGCTTGGAACTCCTTACAGTTAGAGTTGAGATTGCGTGAAATGGTCTCAATTAGGGGTTTTCATTCGATCTTAAAAGACAAAGAGAGTGAATCTTCAAAACATTTTCTGTGCTTTTAAATGTGGATTTGGTTTTATTTTCTTAAATGTCTTTCAAATGTGTAATAAATGTATCTGAGTTCCCAGCCTCGATTTGCAGATTGAGAATGATTTGTAGAGGTCTAGTTTTTCTAAAAAAAAAAAAAAAAAGGGTCCAGATTATTACAACTAAATCTCATCCTTAGTGGACTATAATCTGTATTTTCGAACAAAGGAATTCACCTGCCATCTACAAAGAGCACCTGATTGGTTCCTGTTTTAATACACATTCACATCCATGAGGTACTCTTTTACATATGTTTTGTTTTACTGTAGATGAGGGGCTTAGGCGTAGTATTGGGCCCTTGTTGACCTTCCCTAATTGTCACTGTGAGTGAAGTACAATGTACAATACAATGCAAGCAAACACATCTTAATAATAAGCCCACACCCTTAGAACTTGGGGTAATATCTGTGTACACTAGATGAGTCTTCTCGTTACCACCCTCCTCTCCTAAACTCCAGAATACTTGAAAAGTTGCATTGCCTCATGACCTTTTTGCAAGAATTGACACAAAGGCGGCTTTGTATTACTGTTAGCTGGCTTGCCTCAGTGCAAAGATTAGCTCTCCTTTTATATCCTTAGTTGTTTTCTTCAAATATATAAAACACTTCTTGTCTCATTACTAAAGACAATAGATATATTTTGGGAGACAGGGAGTGTTTTCTTTTATTTGGTGGGGCCCTCATGCATTTTGGATCTCTTCAAGGGCAAAGCATTTTAGGGCAGTTTTCCAAAATGCTACCAGGCAAAAGAAAGTGACAGAAGAGTCTTGTGTCAAACTGCATATGCATAATATTATGCTAATGGTCACGCACAGCCGCATCCCTTTGCCCTTGTAAAAAGTTCAGAGTGTGAAGTCCTCTGCAGACACACAATCCAGAGAACAGCAGCACAGCCACAAGCCCCCTACAGAAGGACAACACTCAATTCACATTCAACCTGAGCACCATTTATACAGCACTGCCAGCTCCAAGGTGCTTTTCCAATCGACTGTCACCTCTCCAAGAGCTAAGTGCAGCAAGTTGTGATATGCTAGCAGTATCAGCAAACAAAAAGCATACTGTGCCTTTAAGTAACAAACAAGGGAAGTCTGAGCTATGTGAGTGAATAAAAGAAGGGAGTGCCATGTTAGTGAAGTTGGCAGCACTTAGTTAGTTAGTTAGTTTCCTACTACTCCTCTCAGTGACAGGTGGTCTCAGTGGTCCTACAGGGACAATACTTATAGGTTGTAGATGCAAATATAGAAGCCTTTTTGAAGGATGCCACATAATAAGAGATGAAGATACTCTTTTTTCTGCTTTTGCCTATAAGACTAGCCTTGTGTATGACAAACTTTCTCAAATAAATAATCTTGGGTGTAATCAAAAGAGCTCTTTCTCTATATAGTAAAGACATTAGTTTAAGCCTGCAGGATGCTCTGATGGGTACAGAGCAGGAGACTGAAGCCTGTCCCCGAGGAAGCTGTGTGCCAGCTGGACACTTCCTGCTCCAGTGTGTTGCTGCAGTTAATGGAGTGCTCAGTGTGAGAGCCACGTGGGCCTGTACATCAACCACTACCACAGAGCCTGGCATGAGTCAGTGCATTTACATACAAAAAGCTGGAAGGCCATTTAAAAAGACTACTGCACACTAGCATTGTCACAATAGTGACATTTCAAACAGAATTTAAAAAGAAACGATTACTAATTTCGATACCGCAATGATAAATACAAATGCCCCTTTTATTGTCAATTTTTGTGGTCTTATACTAGAGCTTATAAAAGTGAAGATCATTCTAAAATTGTTCATGAAAGGTCACATTTTGTCTGATATGTTAAAATGATTTGTTTAAATATTGATCCTTGTTCAAATTATTATTTAGTACTGATTGTGGTGGGAATGGTGGGATGACAAATCTGTCTAGGTGAGGTAGCGAAATAAAACATGTATAAGAATGTACAAACAAAATGATTAATTAAACTGACACAGCAGATATTTACTTTGAAAGGCTAAGCTGTAGCTCCAGCATAAAGAGATGTGCAGTCAGAAACATTTGCACTGACCTTCCCTTTGGCAGCACACTGAGCATAGAGTTGTTCCTGTTTCTATATACGGCTCTTCCACATGCATGCAAAATACCCCAGTTCCCTGCTAACGACAAGTAGACTCCCACTGAGGACTACCATCTTAATAATTCTTTCGCATAAACTAAAGTAAATAAACTAGGACAACTAGAACATGTGATTGAAGCTAATAAAATAAATCGTTTCCTCGCAAAGCTCAGATCAGAAAGCTGGTATATAGAGCGTCATGTCCCATGTATTAGCTTTCCTGCAAATAGTAATGATTATACTGTTCATATTTGGGCTATGGGTCCAGCTGACCACAGATATTGGTACTTAATTAGTCATTTAATCTCCCTTTCACAAATTGCGAATGTGCATGCAGTAAATAAACATAGCCGATCCAATGCAAGATAAGAATGCTTGAGCTGACTTTCTTAATAGGGCTAGGGTTATGTGGGTTATGTGGTATTTCACAAAAATACACAACCACACCATCCATAGTATCAGATGTAAAAAGAAAGTCTGGAAGTAACGAGCATGCAGTAGAGCTGGGCCAAACATTTAGGTGGGGCTATATTGTTATATAATCGGGATGATTTGAAATTTTGAATATTGTGATATAATTGTGCGTCCATTTTCCTCTCAGTTGCAAGGAAAGACGAAAATTATCATGGGTAATTGCTACGGCTAAAAACTAAAGGAATATAAACTGATTTATCTTATCTCTTTCATTTAATAATGAAAGAGATAAGATGTGATGAGTCGAAGCAGAACTTATAGCCTAAATAGCCTAAAACAAGTCCAAAAGATAAAATCCACTGTTAAAAGTAGCTTCAATTATATCGTTATTGTTCAAAAAAATGTTTATTTTATATCGTGATCAGAAATGTAGACCATATCGCCCTACCCTAGCATGCAGTGCCACATAATAGACATTCTCATGCAAATAATACAAACTGAATCAGTAAATCCAACTACCAACTCAAAGCCTGCAGCCTTAGCCTGTGTCACTGTAGGTGGCGAATTTGAAATCTGTTCTATAATGGAGCACAGAGGATGGCATAGGGCCACACCATATGGCATCCAGAACATGTAAGTGTGAGCAGAAAGATTGTCTATTGGTCCTGACTGCATGATTCTGAGAGCTACCTTCAAGAAGCGTGCGGGACGTGCCCTAACCTCTGCCTGCAGGACAGATGGTGGTCTGTGGCACTGCATGTAGATGAAGACGGAATAATAAGCGGGTCATGTTATTCAAATAGTCAAATGTGTGGATTGCAACAGGGCATTCACAATGAGAACATGGCAAAGCATGCTAACTATTAACCTGTTATTATAATGTGAAACAGTAAGTTTTAGTTATCTGAGGCAGTGTTGCCAGATCCACTGTTTTCCCACGGAATTGGGTGTCTTTTTAAGAGCTGCCGCAGATCAAAAATATTGTCCACGGGTTTGGCAAGAGCAAATGTATTAATTCTAAAAATGTATTCATTTTAGAAAAAAACGAATACAAATCTTGCATTTCAGTGACAAATCCTCATATCCAAAGCTGCCTGCACTTTGTGGAGCGTCTATTTGAGCATGAGAGAGAAGGGGCAGGTCTGTGTCACCAGAGGAGGGCTACTTTCATAAATTCAGTGGGAAATACAGCTCAGCTGGACGTTCCAAACAATCCGCACCATATTGACTTTGTTAAACACACATTAGATAATAGTCTGTTTTGTTTTAGGCTTGACATTTACTTCAAAGCTAACTAGGCATCTGCTATCACACTATTTAAGATTCCGAATTTTGCAGATTTAACCAACCTGTTCCAGCTCAAACGACATGACTGAATACAATGTGCCTCTAAATTTACTGTGGACAATTTTGCTAAAATTGTAGTCCAGGTTCAAACAAATATTATCTCTATAAAAAATATCCAAGCTACCCACTCTTATTACCACCAGGTTATTCGGTGTATTTCAGCAGATACAAAATAAAAAAAGAATGAATAAAATGAATCCTACAACTTATTTCTGTAAAGTGAATTGCTCTGAACACACATTCCCTGCAAGAGTTCAGCACTGCAACAAATGTTTGCACAGTATTCTCCAGTGTTATTGCATGGATCAGTGGGTGCTTCTCACGGTTCGGGGGTTACTGCCCAGGGATTAAACTGTGACTGCTTGAGGTCTACTTTCCTTGGAGTCAATATTATTTAATAAATTTACACACACAGCACACTGCCGCAGCCCTCTGTACAGTCAGATTAAGATATATAGGGAAGACATCAATACGGCATCACTACTGTGTACTATATGTCTAAATAGCTCGTGTTATAATGTGGGCACCTGCGGCGTATTGACAGAGATATGTACAATTTATTTTTTCTTTATACATTTTGTTGGCGCGGCTTTTATTCAGTAGCGCTCTATAGCCCGAAAATTACGGTATATTGTGAATGCTGTTTCGAAGATCTTTCCGTGTGGTCTTGTACTAGTTCTGATATGGCTCAAAAACTGTTTTATAATTATATACTATTTCAAAACTGTTAAAGACAGGTACAATTTTGCCCTGTTTATGGATTTTTGTTGTTGTTTGATCTAGTTTCGATACTTGTTTTAGAATTGATTTTATTTATTTATTTATTTTTTGGGACTGTGCATATTTATGAACTGATATGACACAACATGAATTTAAACAAACCAGATTGTAGCCAAAGGCTCATTTCCATCCGTTGTCCCAAGGGGTTGGGCTCACATTGCACAATCCTCACATTGTACAGTCCTCACATTGCACAGTCCTCACATTGCACAATCCTCACATTGTACAGTCCTCACATTGTACAGTCCTCACATTGCACAGTCCTCACTTTGCACAGTCCTCTTTTAACAACCCTACCTCCTAATCTTTCCCTAATCAGGTCTCTGCACTGGCTTCCTGTGGCTCAGAGAATAGACTTTAAATCAGCTCTGCTTGTGTACAAGTCTCTCCATGGCCTAGCACCAAAGTAGAGCTCGGACATGTTAGTGCAGTTTGATCCATCTCGGACTCTGTGGACCTCAGGGACCGGCCTCTTGCTGGTGCCCAGAGTCAGGACTAAACATGGGGAATCTGCATTTTTCCTGTTGTGTGAAGCACTTTGAATTGCTATGTGTACGAATTGTGCTCTACAAATAAACTTGCCTAGCCTAATATTTTTTAAAATAATTAGTAAGAATCGTGATCAAATCTACATTGTGTTCCAAATCGTGACAAATACTTTTTGGCTTATCACCGCTTGCATTTGCCCCTAGTTCATAAAATATGATATATATAAAATATATGCTCCTTATCTTTTTGCACGGAGATTATAGAGTGTAGTGCACAGCTGAATGGGTCCCCAGAGAGCTGTACCGATCACAGTGGGAGTGTGCCATGGATCAGTGCGGCTCAGTTACAGTGGCAGATCTTGTGTTTGTTTGTGTGCCTGTAGTTTGAGATGTTTCACAGCTCTGCGCTCACTGCCATTGATCTGTCCTCTCCTCTGTCTGACCTCACACAGTCACAGCCAGTGTGGGCCTACACAACACAGCCACAGATCTGTCTGTGGCCCAAGCTGACAATGCTTCTCCATGGGGTCGTTCATGTGACACAAAAACACCATTATAGGATAAAAATGGTTGGTAATGGTAACAGTTCAGTTGCTAATGTAATAATTATGCAAAACAATGACATTTTACAACATTGCCAATTCACTTTATTTTATTATCATTAAAATAAAATAAAGATTATTAATATTATTATATTATTATTATTTATTATTATTATTATTATTATTAATAATAATAATAATAATAATAATACAACAATAAAATAAGATTATTCATTCATTCATATTCATTCATTCATACAATTTATTATTATTATTATTATTATTATTATTATTAATAATATAATAATAATAATAATAATAATAATAATAATAATAATAATAATAATAATAATAATAATAATAATAATAATAATATAATAAATTTATTTTAGTACAGTGTTGCTTTATTTACATATTTATTTCCAGGATTTAGATCTAAATGTTCTCTGGCTAAGGAGAGGGGTTGTCTTCAACATAGCGCAGGGGTCGGCAACCCGAGGCTCCGAAGCCGCATGCGGCACTTTAGCACCCTCCTAGCTTTTCAAAAAATTTGTGAAAATAGATGGGGGATATATTTGTTTGCTTTAATATGGTCTCTGTAGGAGTACAAACACAACGCAAACATTCTTAAAATTTTCCAAAATCGTAAAAAATGTTATAATAAATACTAAATTTCAACATTTCTGTCAAAGAAGATTTGCGTCATAGACCTGCGACACATGTTTTACCGCGGCGCACATGGGCGGCGCATTGCCAGGCAGGTGGCTGTTTGTAAGAAAACCGGAATGAAAGTAGCTGATGAGAACGAGGTTTCAAGGATTGTGCAATTTGAGCATTTCTGGAGAAATTAGAGTTGCGCAAAGATAGATTTAAGAAGTGGATTGCATCTCCAACTCCACTACTGCTGCTAGATTTGTTGCAACCCGGAGATATAAAGCGTGGAAAACCGTTCACCAATCGTCAGTACATGAAGGATTCTCCGCAACGACAGTGAAGGAAAGGGCCATGAAAATGGCAGGCAACATCATCAATCGGCAAAATCAAGGACATTAATTCAGCTCCAGCATACTCAAGTGCCTGTGATGAGTCTGTGACGTGATCGATATCGAACAGGAACGCTGTTATGCAGGTATGTAAACTCTGAAGAAATAATCAAATTTATAATTGCAGGCTGTGTTCAATTCCACTGTTGCCCAAATAAGGGGGGAAAGAGAAGAAGATTGTATTGTTATTGTGGTTTGAAGAGCACAGCGTTTTCGTTTTTTCGTTGCGCGCCGCAGGGAAAATACACATTTAATCAGGAATGTTCATTATGTATTTGTAGCCTAGTCATTTTAATAGTAGGCTAATATAGCTAATATACACTTACAGCCTGTGTTTCCTTCATATAAGGCTTATATAAGGCTTTTAATTTTTTGCGGCTCCAGACAGATTTTTTTATTATTTTTTGGTCCGAAATGGCTCTTTAGACATTAAAGGTTGCCGACCCCTGACATAGTGTAATAGTGGCTGAAATGGTATTAATAATGAACATTTCTGGGGCAAACAATTTTCTTGGCGCCAGATCATAATACCACAATATTCATGTACACGTCATATTTTTCTATTGCTTTTTTGAAGACTCACTTCACTGTGATTGGTTAAATCCACCTGTCACTCACTCAGAGCCTTATGAAGGCTGATAAACAAACAAACAATGTCGATATCACCAAAATAGCAGACCCGATCACACATTTTTTTTCATTCAAATATCACCCAGCTCTAGTCAACATTACCTAAAATATGATCAGGATCCTGGACTGTTCAGAAACTATACATCCCAAACTCCTTTGTATTAGAACTATAATAATTTGTATTAAAAAAAAATTCTGAGTTCAGGTGTATATGTAGTAGTAGTCTTGCATGTCCTTTTGTTTTTGGGTAGAGCATAAAAGGACACCAGCAGAACTGAGTAGAGAGCTGCGCACCAAATGAGCATATATCATTACAGTAATCAGTGGGGACGTTTGATTACAGCAATTCACTTCTGATTCCTACTTTCAAGCGGCAACAATTAATTCGAGAAACAACTTTTTGACTCATTAACTGAAAAGCTGAATACAGCAAAAGAAAAGCTTTACCTTCCCATTCTACGACAATCAAAAAACGGATGGTCGTTTTTCAGATTTGATGAATGACTAATCGATGAGTGGACAGTTGATTTCCTGTGGTTGAGAATCACAGTATTTCATGGATCATCTTAACGAAACTGCAGTGCACACAATATAGTTTTTAATATTGAATAAACACCC